>JBBMJY010000005.1:20898647-20933437 GCA_037833715.1 Toxotes lorentzi
CACACACACACACACACACACACACACACACACACACACACACACACACACACACACACACACACACACACAACATGTACACACATAAAACTAGTCAGCTTAACTTACTGTTATTTTGACTTTGACTACATATACTCTATATGTATATGCATATTGTATGATGTTTTTGTGCTGTTGAAAAAAAACTCCTGGAGCTTTCAGGGCTCCTGGTTTCCAGATTCTTTCCTTAGCCAGTAGGGGATCCAGCCTTGCCATACCAGAAGTATGGTGGTCATGACAGAGGAGGGTGGGTGGTATAACCTGGTGCTTTTAACACCAGTGGCCCACTTACACAATACTAATCATTTTGTCAGCTGATGTTTCCAAGGTCAGCAATGACCTGCGGAGCTCAACCTTCATATCAGCGTGTATGTGAAGTCCCCTGAATCCCTGAAAGGTTTCACTTCTGCAGTTCTGTGGCAACTGAGGGAAATTGGTCTGCTAATGTGGACGGAATCATAGAGTCAAAAGCTCCAAAATGTGCTCGGAGGTGGACCTTGAATTAAGATTGTTTCGTCGACTGATTTCCAGGTCAACAATCAACTGTCAAGCTCAGCGGTTTTATCATTTAACCATGACCTTCACTATTTTTCATCAAATCCAGTATGAACTCTCGTCTTATATGCTGCGTAAAAATATAATCTTGGCATTTCCCACAAAATATATAGGATTAAGGCTGGCTACTAATGTAAAGTGTGACAGAGAGTTGGGTAAGCAGCCAATAGTTGTACTAAGATGTGCAGAGCCCTTTACGAAGACACTGTCTTAGATGTATTTGTGGCAGATAATAGGGTCTAAAACATCCCCATGGTTATTTTTCCAGTCTTAAAATCTAGTGTCTTAAAATCATAAACCTACCATCACCTCTCAGAACATGCAGAATCATCATGTTATTTCTAATAATTTCACTTACATTATATTAATGAAATTCAGTGTGAAGTACTTGTACCAAATGTCCTTTCTAACCAGCATTTTTTTTGTGTGTTTATAGTACAAACAGGCCTGGACAGATGCTTCTACCCAGACTACCCTTTCTCTCGTTTCACTGTTTACTACCAGTGTACCTCTTTCTCTCTCTCTCACATACACACTCACACAAACGCTCTCTCTCCACCTCTCTCTCTACCCTCCACTTCCTCTGCTCACATTTGCTCAGCACGCCCTACATTCTCCCAGACACGCGGTGTCCACGCGTCGACTTCAGGCCCTGATTGGCTAGAGCTGACACAAACAAAGGTTTTCCACCAATGGGAGCGGTGTGCACGCACTGAGCCATGCCGCTCATTCTGCCTGCTCGTGTCCCGATGAGGCTCGTCATATAAAACCAACTCCTTGTCTTTGTTTACAGCAGAGTTTAGTGGAAGGCTGGAGCTTAACGTAACTTCCAGTTCAATACAGTGCCTCTCCTTCCCCTTTATCCGTGCCTTCTACACCCGTGACTTTCTGTAAGAAGCAGCCATGGTGGCCATGACGAAGAGATTGAAAACCTTCCAAATTACCTTTCTGGATCCCAGTAAGACTTTTTACTGCGGTGGGGACAAGGTGTGTGGCCGGATAGAAGTGGAGGTGAACGAGGTGACGCGTGTGTCCGCAGTGAAGGTCCTGGGTCTGGGTCGCGCTAAGGTGGGGTACGCTAAAGGCAAGCAGCGATGCCGTCAGGAAACCGAGTATCTCCGGTATGAGGAGGTGCTGCGGCTGGACGACCAGCCAACAGGTACGGACACTCATTTACTATCACTCTCTGCGCAGACTAGCACGGCCGTTATACCTGAATGTGTCGGTGTCACCTGAATGATTAGCTAGCTAATCCTATCCTTGATGCTGATGTTAAAAAGAAAGATCTTTAGGAATGACAGGCAGACAGCAGGTGCATCTTTTAAATGATGTCCCCCCTGATTTCACCTTGTTAGAGCAGACTAGAGACCAGAGTCCCAGAGTTGGCAGAGTTGATATTTCCCACGTTGAATCAAACAGCAGCCATTGTCATCACACCAGAGACAGCAGGAGGAAAAGCATGTCATCGACAGGGTGAATGAATATATATATATATATATATATATATCTTTTTTTTCCAGCTGCTGATGGATCCGTGGTCTTGAGGCCTGGCAACAAATATCAGTATACCTTTGGATTTGATCTCCCACAGCAAGGGTAAGGCAGCATTTGTCACTTCAGACAGTTCCACATAGTTTGAGGATTCAGAGATTTATATTGAGCTGCATTTTATGGAATACTTTGGACTTAAATTGTTCTCACATGTTGTCACAGGCAGCTGGTGTCATCCTACAAGGGGAAGTTTGGCTATGTTGAGTACCATGTGAAGGCCCTGATGGAGAGGCCACAACAGCCCACCCTGGAGTGCAAGAAACCCTTTGAAGTGGAGGAGCCCTTGGATGTCAACACCCCAGATCTGCTGGTGAGTTAAATTACACAGAACAACAGAAGTTCTTTTTATATGTTTTTTTTTTTTTATGCGTTTACATGTTACTATTATTACAACTATAGTGTTGCTTAAATTAAACGTTCTGTGTCCCGTCAGTCTCCCACAGGTGGCATGAAGGAGAAGAAAGTCACCTGCATGTTCATCCCTGATGGCCAGGTGTCACTGAATGCAAAGATTGACCGCCGTGGTTTCTGTGAAGGTGAAGACATCTGCATCAACGCTAAGTTTGAGAACACCTGCTCCCGCATTGTGGTGCCCAAGGCTGCCATCATCGCTAAACACATCTACCAGGCCAATGGCCGCACCAAGGTCTCCCGCCAGAAGCTGTCCTCGGTGCGTGGGAACCACATCATCTCTGGCATGTGTGACGCCTGGCAGGGAAAGACCATCAGGGTACCGAAAATCAAGCCATCCATGCTGAGCTGCAACATCATCCGTGTGGAGTACGCTTTGATGGTAAGCCTACATGTTCTGCAAGTACCCAGTACGTTTTTTTCTGATACCTTTTGAGAGCTTGAAAGTGTAAATTTATGTTTTATGATCCTTTTGCCAGATTTACGTCCACATCCCTGGTAGTGAGAAACTGATTTTGGAGCTACCACTGGTGATTGGGACTGCAGGTCTGGGCAGCCGCAGCAACAGCGTGAGCAGCCAGGAGGGTTCAGTCAGTAACGCCTCCCAGAGCTGGGTGTCCCTCAGGATGCCCTCAGAGCCTCCCAGCTACACCGACATCACACGCGACTGCCGCCTGGACCAGCCGCTCACGCCGCTCCTGGACGACTTTGACGGCGATGACAGCCCCATCTTCATGAATGCACCAGCCTTCCCGTTCCCACCACCTCCAGAGTACACTGAGGTAGGTGTCTCAACCAAGTGGTTTGTAAAAGTCACATTAACATCCTCTGTTACTAAGAAATGACCTTTGCTGAAAGGCCACTGAATAAGAGTGTCTTTTTTTCCTAGGAGGTATAGGAGTACAGTGGCAACGCATGCATGCTGCTGGTCTGGTGAAGTCCAGCAGGGATTCTGAAACTGTGGTCCAGCTCTCAGGGACCATCTAAGGCACTTGAAAAGGAGCAGAAGGTCCAAACTCCAGAGAAGATGTGTTGGATAGAGAGGTAATGCCAGGACTGTGGAGGTGGACAGAAAGCCGCTCGCCTGTTCTATCAGCTGTCTTCGCCGCGCTTCATCACTTACGCTGATCCAGTCTTCCTCCTGGTGCTCTTCAGGTCATAGACATGGAGGTGGAGCCACGGAGCCTGTGGCACGATGCATTTCTGAATACGTTGTTTCTTCCAGAGACTCAAACTGTCCATTCAGAGTCACCTTATGACTTCTTTATTGGGGCCAAGTGTCGTATGAGTCAGCCCCCCAACCTGCCGTGACTTATTTGCTTTCTTGGGGTTTGTCTTTTCCTCACGATGCTTTGTCATTCCTGTCAAATCCTGCATTTTGAAGGGATTTTGAAAGAAGAACCATTCTTTTTGTCACTCATGTCAGTTTATATCGCTCTTAAGAAATCGTCAGAGATGTTGGCTTTTGAGAACAACACCATGTAGAACAATATTCCGTGGATGCTAATAGAATCTCACGTAGTGTCCATATTATTTTATGTTTCAGTGTTTGGAAAAAATGTGGTTTATTTCTGTATTTTATTGCACTTTGACTCATTTTGCTCCACTACTGCCTATAAGAGTTTGTTTGTTTTGTTTGAACAGTGTTTGTCATGTAGCGGGTGTATTTTCTGTTGGCAAAACACTCCTCTACTTGTTAGAACCTCACATTTGATTTCCAGATCCCAGCTTGGTGATTGGTTGTAATTTCTTGACACTGAAAGTGCCAAACATGATTCATATAGACTATACGCTCTGAGATCACGGGACGCACCTTATGTGAGGATAATCATTGAATCTGGTCTTCAGTTGTCCTGGGCAACATTTCACTGTGCTCCACTATGGTGGTTTCACAACTTCTGTTCTTTCAGGCCGCAAAGAAAATCACTGTTTAAGACTGATTTGTGAGAAAGTATGTTTGCAATGCATCCTTGATACTTACAAGTATTTTTGTATGAAACCCTGTGGGTTATTTTTTTTTTTATTAAAGAAAAGAAAAATTATCCAGTGTGTCTGCTCCTCCCTTTGTAACCATCAAGTTATAGTTCGCCTTCCCTGTAGGCATGATCTCCTGCTATGGGCTTGGCATTCAAGAGGTTTCATATCACGTGTCTGGATCCTGATCTAAATGATCAGGACCAGGGCCCAGAGATGTCTAGCTGTGTGGAGGTCTGGGGGAACAACATGCTGGAGGGATTACATATCCCATCTGGCCTGAGAGTGAAGATGTAATTGGTGAGTTGCCAGGTTCTATAATAGAAATGGAAATGAATGCTGGAGATGTGAAGAGAATGGAGCCTCGATTCTGGACAGTGATGCAGCACTTGCAGATAAAGTCCTGATCACGTCTCTGAAAAAAGGGCCTGATTCAGGCTGAACTACAGAGCGGCAGCACACTGCCACTCTGCTTTGAAAGCAGAGGGATTTTTTTTCCTGTTGCAGCCAAACTGAGAGACTGTGACTCTCCCTTTTCTATGAAACCACAGTGTAAACAATATCTGATCAATATATGAACATAGGTCCTTTTCACGGCCTGGTTTTCTGTAAGGCAGAGATCAGTTTGGTGTAACCAGTGTGCTGCTATGAGCAGATAACCCCCCACCTCCAGTTCACCCCACAATCCCTTTCCCCACCCAGCCTGTACCTCACTGATGAGTAGATCAACTATAGTAGGGATTCTATACTGCTGCTCTGTTGCATGATGCAAAATACAACGTCAGCAGCCCGCTGCCTCGTACTTTCTCTAGCTACGCAAGAGTGATTGATAAGAACAGCTGTAGCCAGAGATGTCTCTGCATGACACAGGGTTTCAAGGTGGAGCTGTGTCCTTAGTCACCAGCAGTTACTCACCAGTAACTGCTTGGTAAGGAGTCGATTTGACAGCACCTGTGAAACCCTTTTCCTGCAGATCCACAACCCCCTAGACACCCCCAAGACCATGAGTGCACAGGATGCACTTTTATATCCCTTTGGTCTGATGAGGGTACAGCTTTTATTTTATGAAATGTGTGAGGAGTGAAGTGTGTGTTCCATGTATGAAATTAAAGCAAATGACTGCTCTGGCACATAAACTGACAGCTTAGATTAGAGCTGTTTGTCAGTAAGAGGGGGCCACAGTGCCCTGGGTCTGGTCAGAGCTGGGTGATGAATGGATGTTTAGAGAGAGGTATAGATACAGGTTTTATGACCTGTGAGAGTGCACAACATACAAGCAGAAGACTTGAGTCATTTGTTGACATGGTGTGCACCGTTGAGGGACATGCAGCCACAAGACTGCGTAGGATTTTTTTTTTTTTTTGTAAGTATGTTCTGGGCTCTGGGCTGCTGACATCTGCAAACTGCTGAGGACAGCAGATAAGGAAAGTGTTTATCTGTTAGTCTCTCAGAGACAGGGGCTGCTGCTCAGGGCCTGTATCTTCTCTGCTGTGGGCTGGAGGAAAGTTGGTATGGATATTTAGAAAGTTATAAAAACACAAAACAGACAAACCCCATTTTTAACTTTTTTTAAATTGCGCTTTATGACACTTTCAGTGGCAGTGTACGGTTCCTCTGACCATGTAGGACAAACACGTCCATCTGAAGTTACTATTTACAGAATGCTCACAGTGTATACTGAAACAACACACACTTGTTCAGAGACAGAGGAGCAGGGGAGCTGCTTCAAATGTGTGAGCATCAAATCAAAATGAAATGTGGGGTCAGAAATAAGGCAGCGCTTCCTCAAATGAAGAACTGAATCTGATTTTGACATTTTCAAGTCTTTCTGTTTTCTGTTTCAACAACCGATCAGTTCTTCTAACACTCCTCTCATAGACACTTCTGATGACCTTTCATACAAATGGTTCATATAACTGGGTTTCATGTGGGATTTCTCTGTTCAGTGTCTCCCATGAGCTCAGCAGCTGAAGTGAAAGTGAAAGTAGGAGACAGACTGAATGTCTGCCTGGCTATCACATGGCTTAGCTCCAATGCATAGATACTTTATTCATCCCTTAGGGGAAATTCACTGTGTATCACATTCAGCGATGCACTTGTTCTTGTTCTGAGCTCCTTTTAATAGACCTGACACAACATGCTCTCATATAAGTGTGTGTGTGTGGGCAACAACATCATTACCATAATGTCATACCACCATGCTGCTTGCCTCAGCCTGTGATTGGCTGAGGCAGTTGTTCACGAGGGTTAGCATTCAAGAGACGCATGTTCACACACTCATACACACACACACACACACACACACTCACAAAGCCACTGAACTGGTTTCCTCCAGGCACAGATTTGCTCATCCTTCCCTGTGATTCACCACAGGAAGTTCGTTGTGCCTACACAGCAAGTCTGGTCATGAGCCGGAGCTTAGCTATGATACAAGACCCTCAGACACAGTGAGCTTCAAAAGTCTGAGACCACTGTTTCAAATGTAATACTTACTCATTTCATTACAAACGACAACATCAGCTCAACAATTCCACTCAAAAGCTGAATGTTCATGAATTTCAGAACCTGGCTCATGGTGGGTTGAGAGAGACTTAGGGACAGAGAGAGAGAGAGAGAAGGAGGGGAGGGGGACAAGAGGGGAGGAAAGAGAACATAGGACGATGCAGGTTTCATGACGACTTAGTAGGATTAAAAGTAATAGGAGGACAATAAAATACATACAACAACAATAAAGGAACTAATGATGGTGACACTAATAATAATTATTAATGAGACTAGTACTGGGGCAGTAGCTCTACAGAGCTTGTAACTAACACACACGTTCACACACTGATGGGCTCAATCTGGGAGTCAGTATCTTGCCCAAGGACACATGGGCATGCAGACCAGAGGAACCGGGGATCAAACCACCAACCTTCTGATTAGTGGACCACCCGCTCTTCCTCCTGAGCCGCCCCATGACAGTCTGGATTCCTTGGTCTTCAGGTAGCTCTCACAGAGCTTTGAGGTGTGTGTGTGTGGGTCATTATCCAGCTACAGCATGAATCCTTCTCCACAAAGACCCAGACCAGAGGGTGTAGCATGTGTCTTTAGTTAGAATAACAACATGACCTCTGTTGGTTGATTCCCCAAATGTTCTTAAATTTGACCTGTGAGCCAGAAATAGATCCGAATCCGAAATATTTCTTCTTCATGACTAAACTTCTTGTGTTTTTAAACGTTTCTGAAGCTTCAAACTTTCCGATTATTTCCAGGTTTATGTGAAAATATTAGATGAAATGAAGGCATTCAGTAGCCTAACACAACACATAATTAAATTACACACAATACACATTTAGCAACATAAATTAACCCGTAGAAAATAACTGCACTATACATGGTCATAAGATCCTACAAGGTCCTGTACAGGTTACTACCTCAGCTTCTTCTCTTTCCTGTAGTTCTGTTCTTTCTTTCCTCGCTTCTCTTCTGCTCTCACTATCTGCAGATTGTGGACCACAGTCAGTGTTTTCATTCTCCTATCACTAAACTCATCCATTTCATTTACCTAGTCATTACCTGTCTGATAAAGCTACATGATTCATTTATTAGAATTTCGTTGTATATAAAGGCTTCTGATTCTGATGGAAACACTAGAAATGTTACTGAAAAGCAGTTAAGGGGAACTCAAGTCATTTAATATTGTCGTCAAAACTGCGGCAGCAGAGGCTGACATAACCGTTAGTCCCAGTCAAGCTTGAAAAACACTACACTTCCCATAAAGCAGCTGGTTTATCCAGCCTGGCAAGTAAATGTGCACGTCTGTCAAGACTCCAAGGTAACAGTCTGTCCAAGGTAACCCTGATGATGTTAACATGTGATGACTCACCTTCAAGTGTCAAATCACTGTGCTTCTGATTTTAGCAGGAAATAGCTCAATATTTATAGAATTAGAATGATGATCCCATAAATGACAAGGAGAAAAAGTCTGAGGGACACACTGAACACTGATACTCTCCCTCCTGACCAGCTTGTTCAGTCTCTTCCTGTCTCTGGATTGTTGTTGAGCTGAGTTTCTCTAATTTGCCTCAGAGCGCTTGACAGTACAGCACACAACAACTTTTGTCCTTAGATTCTTGAAGTGGATGAGGAAAAGACAGGGACAACAAACAAACAGAGGATTAGAGAGATGCGGAGGTTTTCAGAAATTTTAGAGAAATCTGGTCTACAGGAACACGGGGATTCTGGTGTACATACAAGGCATCAGGGGGAAGAGGAGGGGTGAAGTACAAATGAAGACATAATATACTGAGAACACACATGAAATAAGTTCCACAGTCACACACGTCTCCCCCACTTCTCTTTCTCTCTGCTGCTTCATCCATTCAAGAAAACTCCCTACATACATGCTCCTGGAAAACCCTGTGTACTGATTGGCTGAAGTCTGCTGTGATGTGTTCTGTGACTGGATGAAGTCCTTGTACATGCGTGGACCATGCAGGCAGGGCGTGCCAGCAGCCTCTGGAGGAAGAAGTCTGTGTTTTTTTCTCTGTGTTGAGTTGGCTCATGTAGGAGGGACTTTCTGCTCACTGCTGTTGAGCAGTGCTTCTTTCACTTTTGGTATTTCAGTGTGGTTTCCTTAAAAAGCAGCTCGCCTGTATGTTCCTAGCTGTCTGCTGCACATGTGGGACACGTGTCTCTGGAGAATCAAATCTGTCCACTCTATTTCTTGGCTGTATTTCTCTCAGTAAAGTTTCTTTTACTCAGACTCTAAGCCCAATCATCAAGAGCCCCCAGCCGCCCAGTGACCACTGTAAAAAATATGAACATCCATCACCTGTTCCCACCGGTCAGAAGACTAGTGAGAGAACAGCCTGCAGTTTCTTGTCTGACAATACACAGCTTCTCCACCTGCATACACAGCTTCTCCACCTGAATACACAGCTTCTCCACCTGCATACACAGCTTCTCCACCTGCATAAACAGCTTCTCCACCTAAATACACAACTTCTCCACCTGAATACACAGCTTCTCCACCTGAATACACAGCTTCTCCACCTGCATACACAGCTTCTCCACCTGAATACACAGCTTCTCCACCTGAATACACAGCTTCTCCACCTGCATAAACAGCTTCTCCACCTAAATACACAGCTTCTCCACCTGAATCCACAGCTTCTCCACCTGCACAAAGAGGTTCCACTGAGAACTTCTGTGAGAGTTGATAATATATATATATTAATTGTTTTACTTATCATATATATTTAATAAAAAAAAAAAAGATTTTGTGGTGAGGGCGCAGCCACCCAGTTGCAGGGTGAGTGACAGAATGGGTGGGTTGAATGCTTCTGTTGTTTGGAGTGTGGGTGGGTGAAAAAGAAAAGTAAAAAGGGAAAATGTGGTTGTTTTTTTTTTGGTACCATTAAATATATACAGTAAAAATACTTACAGTAAAAACTTGTATCTGTATCAGTGTCCTTGTCCTCACTGCAGCCAATCAGCTTCTCTCCCTCTCTGCTGGCTGGATTATTTCATAGCTACATGAACCAAGTATGTAAACAGTCAGTAGTCTGTCAGGGAGAGGCCATCTTGTTTTTGTCTCATGCTGTTGGGTTAGGGTTATTGGCTGTGCTGCCAAAGATTGTGTGCAACTTCCTGGAGTCTTGTAATCACAGTGAGGTTGCCAGATTTGGGTACCATCATGCCCTGCACAGAGACCAAAAGCAGAACCATGTGCTTACTGCCTGTATTCAGCAACCTGAAGAAAATGTTCCAACATTTAACTAAAAGCCGTTCACTGGCTGTTTGGAGTTCAACAATAAAAACACTCCATGTTAAACAGGGAACTTTAGAGGCCAGAGCCAGGTTAGCCACGTCGCCCTGCTTCCATCTTTATGCTAAGCTAGGCAAACCACATCCTGAATCTGGATCTGTGCTGAACACACAGATTCACATCCAGCCAGAAAGTGAATGAGCCGACTTCCCAAAAAATGGTGGACTAGTCTTAGAAGGTCACAGACCAAAAAAAGCTTGGAGAGCTCAGGGCTTCATAAAAACTACAAGTACACACGGGTACACACCAGTTCAGTCCAAGACACACACTGTGTGTCAAAGCTGGCATACACAAAATGAAAATCTATGGAACAAACAGAGATGAACCAAGGTCTGCAGCCTCAGTTACACAATGCTGTTGTGTAAATTTCCTTTCAGGGAAGTAGTTTTCCTTGACACACTTCTGAAATTTCACACTGTCACTGTACTGGAGTTCCATCAGCAGCTACATGTGTGAACCGTGCTCGTTAGCTGCATGTTGTTTTACACGCAGCGTCTTCCACCTGCTGTGTGTTTGTCCTTGAGGCAGACCTGTGGGTAAACACTCAAACAGCTTCACATTCCACACGTTCAGCAGTGTTCCACAGAGAGCACGCTCCACCCACTGTCACGTCTTGTACCGTGGTAACGCGGCTGTCCTCGGACATGCTGTTTACAGCCAAACTTCGCAGGTCACATGACCGCCTTTGTGTTGTGTAATGTGTTTTCCTGCTGCAGAGGTGAAGCTCTTTGTGTTTCTGCATGTCTGCAAAGAGTTCAGAGCCTGTTTCACTGAAACCGTCACATGCAGCTCCACATTAGGAGGGACATGAGTTAGGAAGAAAGATGTCAAAGGGTGATAAAATGACTGGAAGGATTTTCATGGACCCTGTAGAATACGTGAATGATACATGAAACATGAGTGTCCGACATTTTGCTTCCTGTCCTACTCAGAATCAGATAAGGACACTGTGTGTGTGTTCAGTAAAGGCTTTTCATACAGGAAGCATTCTGGGATGGGAGCTGATTTGACACAGTGGTCACAGCTGTAATCACCAGTCACCTGACACGCTACAGCCCAGAAAGGCTTCTTTTAAACCGTACGCAACCATCCCAAGATAAACCTGAGGGTCCTACACTTTCTGTAACAACTTAGTATTCTCACTGATCACAAGTGAATGATGTTCTACATCCTCTGACACTGAAAATGTATAATGTTCCTCAACAAGTGATACCAGGCCTCAACTGCAGAGCGCTGATCACTGTGTTTAGAGGTGTCATCTCAGAGGAGGAAGGCTGGGGACCTGCTGACAAATCTGAATCACAGTCCCGGAATCAGTGGGGGCTTCAAGTGTCTCATGCTTCCTTCATGCCTTCAGAAAGCGTGTGAGTCAGCCGCAGATGGAAACTTTCAGCACAGCCGTTCCTTCCTTTGTTTGGTTCCTGGAATTAAGTGGATATTTGCTTACTCCTGCCACCTAGTGGTTGGTGTAGGATCCATCCAGCTGTTGACGGGAAGCTCAAGAATGAATGAATGAACTGCAGCACAAACTGAAGGTGGGTTATTGGGTGGACTGAGTCTGAAACACTGCCCAGTGATCCAGAGTCTGTTTTACAAAAAGATGAATGAAGTCACTTGGAAGCAAATTGTTTCAACCTTTATTAAACATAGCTTGCAAGAGATAAATATTACAAAGTTATTTCCTCCAAAATTAGCTTATTTTTTCAATCAATGCATAATTGTCAATCAACTGGCAGTATTCAAACAGCATTATTTTCTTTTAACTTTTTTTTGAAGACCGTTAAATATCAAGTATGTGCAAAAGGTCAGGATTGATGTAAGCAAAAAAAAAAAAAAAGAAAAAAAAGGACTTCAATTAATCTCCGGTTGATTTCATCTTCTGTTTCTGCTTCCCAGATGTTTATTTCAACATTGATAACATTATGCCAAAAAAAAAGAAAAAAGAAATGCTTCAACAGGTAAATCAAAGGTTGATAAGAACTGATTTAGCAATTAAATGGTTCCCTGCTTTAGCAGCAACAACTCATTAAGGAAGAAGGTTAAGCCAAACAGTAAGAGGACCGTACATTGTTGTATGCAGGTGTTTGGCAGGAAACGTGATCACTGATTCAGGGTCAGCTCTTCAAGGGTCGAGTTCAGTCCGGGGCTTAGGTGACTTCAGAATCAACTATCAGTTCAGCCAAATTCCACGTGTTTTAGTGATTCATGGGAAACCAAAGGCTGCCTGAATATGTGGCAATATATATGTTCAGAGGAGTAATACGACAGCAGACCCCGGTCTTGTCTGAACCAGTGAGCACCTTTCCTGCAAACTTTAACTAGTCCCAAAACCAAAGCAAATGCATCCAGGGAGATCGCTTCAACAAGCAGAGGAGGGGAGAAGAAAAAGAAAAAAAAAAAAAAGAATCCCAAACATTTTGCACATTAGTTACACAATAATACACAGTGATCACAAAACGAAATGACAAGCTTCACAATATTCATGGCTTTTTGTTTGCTTTTCTACACAATATACAACCATTTAATTTCTTTTTTCAGTACAAGGGAGGAAAAAATGCTTATGTACAATAAGTCATTATTACTTCAAACCTAGCAAATATCGTGTCATTTATTTCATAGTCAATACATTTGTTTATTTTTTTTTTAAACTGCAATAGAAAGAAAATGGAACTCAATTGAGACATCAGAAAAAGAATGATCTTTTGAAATCTAAAAATTGACGTCTGAAAAAAATCTGTAGTCCAAATACAAAGGTGAGAGGATGCATCTGCAAAAGAGCAAGAGAGACAGGAGCTTTTTTTTTTCCTCCAACTTCAGGCTTGGCAGCAAAAGGAGATGCATGACAGAACACTGTAAAGTAAAAATTTACCCCAGACATTAAAAATTCATGAAAATATATCTCTACATCCAATTTCAACTGTTCCACCACAGGGAAAACTGATTCTTGCTTTTTGTTTTTTTTTGTTTTTTTTATATAATAAACAAAAGTGATGTTTTCCCACGTGTAAACTTCAGTTTACATCTCTGAATCTAATCCTAGGTAGTTTCATAGTCGTGGTCTAAGTCTTCCATTTCATTGGGCTCTTTACCATCGGATCGCGGTGACAAGCAGGTCTGGATTCCTCTAACACACTTTTCTTGTATCGTTAACGGGGTGAACCAGTACACATCCACCTGACAGTCTGGAACAAACACCGACCGACCGACCGACCGACCGACCGACCGACCGACCAACCACTGCCACAGAAACAGACTGTGCAGTTCCACCAAAAACCTCATAACTGTGTGGAGCTCCATCAGTGACTGCTGGTTCGTTAGTTAGTCGGGGACAAAGAATCGGACACACCTGAAGAGACCGTGGCTGAGGCTCAGCTTAACGTTCACAGTGAGCCAGGTATCTGTTATTGTAGTACTGTCTTGGCTTGAGAAGAAGAGCTCATAGCTTGTGCATTTCTTGTCATTGATAATCTCAAGAAAGGCTCCAACTATCAGATATTCTGCTGCAGCGCCAGTTAGAAAACACTGAACTCTTCATCATCCAACAAAGGACAGTTGTTAAAAAGGAGTTTCCCTGTTGAGTGTTTGGATTTTAGTAGAAGTCTGGAGAGCTGATTCTAACTTAGTTTAGAACACAGACATCACGTTTTATTATGTTTTAAGCTTTTCACACAGAATGAAGACAACATTGGCGACAGTGAGAGAGATAACACTGAGCAATGAAAGCAAGTGGGAACAGAGGTGAACCCAGAGTTGGGCCTTTTGTTAGCTACCTTAGCAAACTAGCTGGTGGGCTAATTCGACAAAGCAACTAAAATGAACACTTATGCTGCTAGCTTCTACTACTGTACAGACAGTTAGCTATGTTCACACACACACCCACACACACACCCTTCCACAAGTGCTTAAGTTTCTTTTCCATTTTATTTTGAATGAGAAGCTAAAAGCTAGCTTTTAGGAAGTTTTTTTTTGTTTTTTTTTAAACTGTCATATCTTAGCTTCTGTTGCTTTTTAGCTTCATCTTACATGTTTGCGACACTTTTCATTCAGCAGGAAAAGCTTTAACAATAAGAGTCTACATCCACGCTAGCTATGTGGCTTTACTTGGCATAGCAGTGCAGTGCTAATGTCAGGAGGCTAACATGCACGCAATGACAACGTTAGCAAAGCAGGTAGTGGGTGTAATGTCCACCATGATTGCCATTTTACTTCAGCATGTTAGGATTTGCTAATGGACAGTACACACTAAGCCCCAGGAAGCTGAATGTCATTAGTTTCTCAGGTCCAGTTTTTGGCCAAAAACCAAAGTAGTTCTGGAACACGAATGTCTGCATAAAGTTATTCAAAGGATTTCAAGTTAAAGAGTGTGAGTGAAGTAACTGAGTGTAATGTAACCAGATGTATGGTCAGAAAGCCACCAAAGTTGATATCATCCAAACACAGAAGTTAACTCCACGGAAAGTGAGAGATCAGCATTTTGTTAGAAACCCGGATCAGCTGTTGCCCAAAGAACCGAAGGAAACCAACAGGGCTGCCAGAAGGTGTCTTAGGCCACCGGTGAGCCTCTGTGATAGGGTTTGTCAAACATCAAATGATGAACCTGTACCATGATGTTTCACCACAAGTCAGTCTGGGTGTTTTCTATCTACGGTTTATGTGCACCTGTCTGGAAGATGTCCGACATGGACTCGATGTTCAATCACATGTCATCCTAAGTAACATCATTCAAGAAGTCACTGGAGTCACACATTGTATGCTTCCAGGTCAGACGGATTGTAGAAGACTGAAATGTGCTGGACGGTCAGCTGTAGAGCTGGTTCTCCTGTCTCCAACCCAAACTGACTTTGCAGCCTCTGAGTCCTCCTGTAAGGAGTCACCATGTTCATGAATAATACTGCACACTGACTGAACACTGCTTAAAATGTCGGAGCTACTGCAAACTGGGAGCCCAGCACTGCTGAGGAAACCGGTGAAGAGTTGTTAGTACACTTTACATCCGACTTTTGCCAATATGGGGGACCGACAGACCTGACTGGTCTTGTTAGGGTTGTGCAGCAGCACATGCTGATGGAAGTAAAGGTGTATTTCGGTGTTAGTCCCAGTGGTTTAAACTCTATGTCTCTCTTCTTTTGGTTATTCCTGCTAATATGTGCACAGTCTTAGTGTATTTGGAGATACCAAGGCAGAATGTCCTCCCAGGACAGCTGGATCATCTATCACACGAAACACTACGCAGTTTTTCTCCTTCAAGACAGGGTGGCACATTCCACGTCCTGCTGGGATATACTGAGGAAAACTCTAAATGAAATATTTACACAACAGATTGGACAGTTCAATGCATGAAATGTGCAAATCAAAAGAAGGTTTTAGGTTTTTTCTGTGGCTGTGATCAGCTAAGAGCCTCCATGCTGTGGATGTCCCACATGACTGTCCACATTAACTTTAACCGTAATCTGTGAAGAAGAGAGTGCTGGTTTGTGTTGCTGCAGCAGTGTTGTTGACCGTGTACCACTGACATGAATGTCTGTGCTAACCAAGTTTGGGCAACAATAGCTCCATTGCTGGTCTGCTCCATCGCTCAGCACTCCATATGTTACTCCATGATTTGGTCAGGCAGTTTGAAGACTTGAGCAAAGAGACACATAGGTACATATGTGGATTTTACCCTTACGTTGGCATTAGCAACACTATCCAACAGTACCATGTAGTGACATTCAGAGTGTTGAGGCCACAAGAGACTAGTGCAACAACAGAAGCATCTATAGTCACCATAAGTATCTGGAAGTGTACAGGGAAGGATTCACCAAGCCACTATTACACATGTGTAAGGTTTGAAATCTGAAAGCACAGAGGACAGAAACGTTCACTGCCTGAAATCATTCATCACGACACCATCTTGTTAAACCTCTATTTAACGAGGCAGAGGGGTGAATTCTCGGAGGAAGAGTTTAGGTTTTCATGGGTCTATTCAGTGCCTAGCGTCTGAGGCCTGAGACCAAGGGGACCTCAGGACCGGGGGTTGGGTTTGTGTGTCAGCACGGCAGTACCAGAGCGGATCTTTTGATGAATTTGTAAATAAGATCCTGGACCGCTGTGAAAATGAGAATAACTTAACTGAGCTCTGATTTTTCTGTTACTGCTGGGTTTATCAAGACAGTGAGCCAGGGGGACCCTTCACTGATGCTGGTACATGTATTCGGGCCAGAGATCAACACTGGCCAAGTAAAATTGGGATTAAACCTTTCACCAGCCATTAAAACACACTTTGATGCCGCGTCCCCTGACTCTCTAGTCGAATGTCACCCAGCATCCAGACCTTAGCCACTCTCAACTGTAACATTCTTTTCCTCTTTTTGTAAAATAAAAAAAAAAAAACAAAAAAATTTTCCAATTGGAAATATGCAAAGTGCTCCTCTGGAGTGAGGGAACTTGTGTGCAGAGCATGCACACAATGATTGATCCGTGTCTCTCCCATAAAAGATATAATCCACATCCTTTTTTTTTTTTATCTGAAGCTAGGTATCTACACATAATCCATACTGATATTTCAATAGTTTTTGTTTTTAGCTATGTTGATTATTATCGTCTCCAGGGGCTAATACCTCACAGGTAGGCCACCAATTTCATTAGGAGACGCCGCAAAAAAACAAATAGACAAACTAAAATAAAGAATGGGAAGTGTGGGGGGGGCAACAATCAGGAAACAATTTAAAACTCAAACAGAAGAAGAAGAGGAACCCAGATTTTGCAGGTTTCTAGGTACAGAATCTGTGGTGTGGACACAAAATGTGCTTCCACCTACAGACTGCAGTTTTGTTTCTCAAAGAACATGTGATGCCAAGAGGAGCTGCTGGGTAAAAAGGGTTCAGTCTGTGCATACCAGATAAACAAAGGTATTGAGGGGGTGGGGGGCGCGGAGGGGTCAGTGGCAGGTATTGAGATGGGGTGGAACCAGGAGGGAACTTCAACCTCTTTGAATACTGGATGGATCTGCAGACGACGTCTTCTTGCCACCTGTCAGCTCCCTCATCACTGTAGTCTGTATGGACTGCTGGTCCGCTGACGGTGCACTGGGGACACGTTGCTGTGTCTGACAGTCCTGATTAGTACAACTGCAGTAAGTCCCACGTACATCCATCTGTAAAAGGAGAGACATCTGAAGCGAAGAAACTGATGAAGACCTTTCGATGAGGAACGATGGGAGCCGACTAGCGAAGGGAAAACTTTCCCAAATTCTGATCACGCAGGATTCTCTTTAGTACACGTGCACCTTTTGTCAGTCATTTCCAGTTCATTGGCTCTGATGCTGCCCCCAACTCCAGGTTGGACTTTAGCTATGCGTCAGTGTGAATACAGCTCTTGAAACTGCCCCTTTTGATGTGATGATGCAAGTGTGGGTGCTCTGCTCTCAATTACATGCCCCCCCTCACATTCTCCATTTTTTTGAAACAGGCTCTTCATCCTCTTTTTAAGAGCAAGCAGAGCAGTTACTAACTTAATTTTCTTTCTGTTTTTTGTTCCTATCAGTATTTTCCGCTTTGTTACTTCAAGTTAGTGAGCTAAAGTTGTTAAAACTTTATGTTGCATAGCAACCAGAATGCACCCTGTTGATTTTGTGTTATGAGCAATAGTCACATCTAAGCTTTATAATTCAAAGGAGAAGAAAAAAAAAAATCCTATATGACCATGGTCTAAAGCGACCCTACTATGATTCACTGTCTCTCCCCAAAGTAACGGAGAGACAGCAGAGAAACAAAAAAAAAATGGACCAAACACTTACAAAAGAAAAAAGCATAATGAGTAATAGTAACTGAAGCAAAAACGGTAGTTGCAGGTATAATAATAGTGCTACCAACAGCGGTAATAATGGGAATTATAATTGTTAAACAACGCTGACGAAGAAGATTTTTACTATCATAGGAACATTTGAGATGCACTGACAGTTTAGTGTCTTTGTCCGACTCTGTGGGTTTTCATGGGTTTAAGGTAGGCACACGGACAGGCACTGCATGCGATGGGAGGTGGGGGTGGGGATGTTGGTTGGTCTTGGAGTGCTTCGGTATGGGGGGTCGGGGGTAGGAGGGCAGGATGAGGGTGGCATCGGGCGGGGGGTGGGTGGGGGGTCAGAGGGCTGGTCGGGACTCATTTTTGTCCAGTGATGGACTGCGATATGGATCGAGGTGGGATCATGTCCAACAGGTACTCTCTCTGCCGGTCTGCTAGGCTGGAGCTCTTATGGGCTCCAACTGCCGCTGGGTTCAGATAGGCAATATTTAACCCTGTGGGAAGAAGGATCAGAATGAATCAGAACCTATCAAGTCAACTGTGAAAAAAATAAGTTGGGTCAAATTCAGAAGGCTACAGCTGTTTTTCACTGTCAGATACAGATTTAATCAACATTTAGGGAAATAGAACAGAATAGATGTCAGATTGGACTCTCTATCAGCAAATACTCAATATGAGAAGACTGAAACTGAGACTGAGAAGATGACTGGGACATCCTTGGTGAACATGAGATAAATCCATCACACAAGCACGCAGTATATACTGTTAGGTACCTGGGATGTTGTAGATCTGGCGACGGCTGTCATGCTGCAGTCTATTGCTGCTACTGCTGCTGCTGCCTCCGCCGCTGCCACAATGCTTGGCGCTGGTCATTCCCATGAGGCTGCTGGCCACCGACAGTTGGGAGGCCTGAGCGAAGTTTGACAGGACGCCTCGCGCTGAGTTGGACAGACCTCGCTGCAGGGAGGCCTGTGGCTGAGGAGCCTGAGGAAAAGTACAGATATCCCCATAACTTTACCAGCAACTGCCAGAGGTTTGCCGGTTACGGCTAAAAGAACTTCAATTCAGTGCACAATGAATCAACACATTCACGGATATAAAGTTCATATAATTGTTACTTGTAACTACAGTGGTTCAGTGATGGTTCTGACCATCAGTCCAAACTAATATTATAACAGAAGTGAAGGCGTGTGTAAGGTGGACTGTCAGGTGGCACACTGCAGTGTACCTGGCGGAGGGCATGATGTCGGATCATGGTGTCAGTCTTGGAGGCGTTGGGGCCAGTAGGGACTGAGCTGGGAGACAGGGCCACCTGCTGCTGCAGCCTCTGTTCAATCTCCTGGCATGGAGGCGCGCGCACACACAGACACACACATTTAGGACTTCACATGGATTATTACATTCACCTAAATATATTTATCTCTTCCTTGTGGCAAATGGTGGTTTAAAAGCAACATACATACATTGGAAATAGTGTAGAAAGACACACACCTGTTTATATAAGATCCCACAAACCATGAAGTCTGAGATAAACTGGCCAAATCCAGGTGTGCAAAACTCGTAGAGACTTCTACAAGGCTTCTACAAATTACTAATATAATAAGGGTAGGTGAACACGTTTGTAAAAGAGAGATTTTAGTTTCTGATTTTTATTAAATATGCAAAAAATTCTAAAAACATGTTTTCACTTTGCCATTAAGGGTTGTGTTTCTCCTAAGTGACTGCTCTGTCTGCAAACCTCAGTTAGTGGTTTCTAACTGTGGCCATATTATCTTCATAATAAGGGACAGTGGTGCTGACCTGCTCCTGCTGCAGTGCCTTCACAAAGGCATTCTTCAGCCTGTTGGTGTGCTCCGCCTTCAGAGCTTTCTTCTGATTGGACGTCATGCACTGCTCACAGAGGATTCGCCCGCTCTTCTCTTGCTTCCAGTGAGGGGTGAAATCGGTTCTGCACTGGGCGCAGAAGAAGGGCTCCATGCGGGCCAGCGTCCCTCTGAGTTTACCTACAGACGAAGATTCTGCCTCAGCCAACGGTAGTGCTTATAGCCACAGTGACAATCTGAAGCCCTAAAGACATGTAAATCTGAAGGCAGCGTGCAGTGGTGCTAACTTTATCCATGGGTTTGACTTCACGGGTTTCTGTTCAGACCTGAGTAGAGTGATATGAAAAGTGCTGCAGACGTTTCACCCCTCTGAGTGTCAGCTGCTTACCCTGACTGTCGAGCACACTCTGCACCACCTCCTCCAGGCCCACCATGTAGATGAACTCGCTGTTGGCAGCAGATGGCAGGAAGTGAAGGAGCGGGGCGGGGGGTTTGGGTGGAGGGATCTCCAGCAGGGTTTTCTCCAGCTGCTTCCTGAGGGCCAGCTTGGCCGCCGCCTGGCTGCTGGCCTGGTCGGCCATGGAGCTCACCCCTCCGCTGGCCGACCCCGACATAGTGGACGGGCTGACGGCCGAAGCTCCGCCCAGGCCGCCTGCCACCCCGCCAGCCCCGGCCGCTGCTGCTGCTTGCATGTGGGCAAGGTTCATGTACATGGCACTGGAGCCTGAGCGTTGGGAGGCTGCCACCTGCTGACTGGCCTGCAGGGAGACACACATTGTGCACTGCTTAGCAAAGTTACATTTTTAAAGGTCTGAACGCTGCCATCACAAGCTGCAACACAGTTCATAAAGTCATGAGCTACTGTTAAAGCATGTCATTCCACTGGCCTCTGTCGTCTAAGTCGTGATGGTGTTGGGTTGTGGGATTGAGGTTTTGACAACTTCACAGTATTTCTAATGCCTGAGTGGATCCAAGTGGACTCTCTCTCAGCTCTGATCGTAGTGGAACATTGTGTTAGGGTATGTTTGAGTTGACTGCAATTTGAATTGGGTCTAATTATTGTCTGATTATTCTATTTTGATAGAGTCTGAATGTCCTTGGGCCCCATTCTGAGAATTATGGAGCTGGTGTTCTATGACTGGGACTCTGTTTTGTTTGGCTTGTGAACATGCACAAGGACTCACACTGCTCCACTAACCTACAGGTGGTGGTAACATGCCCAGACATGCAGCAATGCACCAACAAAGGCATAGAAGAAGAAGGCTGGTGGCCAGGAGACATGGATGTAAACAACAGAGGAATTCAAATATTATTTTATGAAGAAAGAAAAACACACTTTGCACATTTGTTAGAGCTAAAGGATGCACAAGATGAACAACATTTTCATGATATGGACAATTGCTGCTGCTCTCTCTAACTCACTGAACTGTTCTGAATTTTGGTGCTTAAGCAGTGAATGACATTAAGTGAATGTAGCCGGGCTTGGTATGAATCCACACCTGTTGGTAGCTGACAGCATTGGCCATGCTGCTGGAGCTGGAGCGAGACATCCCAGGCTTGGAGGAGACCCTCTGGCCTTGCAGCTGGGCGGGGTTGGGGGCTATCACTCGCTGGGACATTAGCATGGGTGGCAGGTTGGCATTAGCTGCTGACCTGATGACTGTATGACCCTACGGAGAGGAAAAGGAAAAGACACAGGAGTTTTCTTTGAGACATTTCATTGTGTCAGACACAAGTCTGTTCAACATTCTGCTTCCATTACTACCACACATACACTACACAGTTACATTATAATAATTCATAATCTAATCTATGTGTTTACATTTTGCCATAAGAAGCAATGGGTTGAAGTTTGATGATATGCTGGATCCAGCCAACAGCTACCAGATGGCAGGTCTGAGGGGTGATGAGTAGGTGGGGCGTGAGTAATCTGTTGTTATGCAGCAGAGCTATTACTGTATGTATGTTATGTCAGTCAGATCTGCTGTAGGTGTTTAATATTGATAAGTAACTTGATGAAACTTGGCTGTATTTTGGTTCATGTACAGGAGATATATGTTTTTTTATCATGTGTGCACACGATGAAAAGAAAATCTCATCTCTCAGGACTTCCATATTAATGCTCTCTCTGCATGCTGGTGTCTGTCATCTGCTACGTATCGTTCGAGAACAAAAAGACAGGATAACAGTCATTCAACAGCCTGTGGACCAACAGAATGATGAGTCATCTCAGTGCCTTAGACCACCTGGGCTCTGTTCTTCAAACATGGCAACATGTTAGCCTGGGTTAGCCATCAGGCTATGGAGATCCTGTTAATTCTCATTCAGCTTATTTATTTAGGGATTTATTTATTTGTGTAGGCAACACGAGTAGAAAGTGACACCCTGATCAACAGTCCTGAATGGCTGATGAGAACTGATTGCATCATTACAGTTGTTTTACGTGAGCGTGAAGAGAAGCCTCCCAGCATGCACTGGGGTAATACATCCCTGGACATAAGCCTCATTCTACTGTAAAATAAAGACAACAATATTTGAAAAATGACAGAACATCAAACAGTAGCCTGGGGCACGGCCAGCATGAACAAATACAGGTCGGTTGCTATTAAAAGAAGAGTAGAAATTACGCAGAGGGAGGTCAGATTAGCCCTAGCCTACTACAACAGCTCGTATGATAAATTCAGTACAATGTTCATTTCCAGAGCATTATTCATCTGTACAACTACACAGTAATACTCACCACTCTGCTGAGATCATTTCTATTTTGAACTCAAATCATGTTTCCAGACTCTCAGTAACTCCAGTTACAATAAGCTGTGCTTGTGCAGGTTTGGACTTAGTGCTCGGACAACAGCGGCAGATCCATTTTAAGCCAGCTTTAAGGAAGTGAATGATCCAGACGCGCGTCCAATCATCTGCTGCTGCTCTGCTTATTTTCAGCTCGGAGCTTACAGGTTGTCAGCATCGAGCAGGCCCTGTTTCTGTCTTCAGAGCCAACAAGAGGTGACAGGTCTTTGACTTTCCTCAGACGTATTTAGAATTTACGTTACTTCCTTTTTATTTAAACCATAGATAACCATAGAGCCATGATATTTTATGTGCTTACTTATTACATCCAGTGTCCAGTTTATCTGGTTTAACAAGCTAAAACTCAGTCTAGCCCAACAGTCCTGCATTCAACAGATTTCTGTTCTAACTGCTTCAGAGAGGCTTTGACATGCATTGTTGATGATGCAGTTTATTGGAACCCTGATGTAGGTGGGACCTATTTGCAGGGTTGTTGTATTAGCCAAGCTGAACTAATAATACTGTGTGTAACTAAATGTATGCAGCATTTATGTGTACCACAGAGAATCCATATTAAAGAGTATGCTCTCCCTTCATGTAGACAGATCCAGTGTTTAGACAGATATCATACACCTTGTGGACAGCAGAGGGCAGCAGTTGTTTGGTGGCAACAAACCAGGCAGAACATCACCATCTCCATGAAACAAGCTGATAAGACACACACACACACACACACACACACACACACACACACACACACACACACACACACACACACACACACACACACAAAGCCATCCATAAAGACAGAGATCTGCTGAATATTTAATACCACCTCAACATGTAATGGAGGAGCAGGGCTACACTATGAAGAACAAAAGCTTCCAGAATGCTGTCTCATAATCAGAGCAGGACCGTCTACTAACTTCTCCCAATCACTCTCTGAACTAAATCCCAGTCCTAATGTTAGTCTACACCAACACCTTAATCCTAATTCAACCTAAACCTCTACTTTGATCTCACATGGCAGATTTCTGTCTATGCACAATCACAAAGGGCCAAAGGAAATCTTAAAAAAAAAAACACTGGGATGATGAGACCTGTAGTGAACCCGAGGCTCGAGATTCTCCTTGAAAAGGCATTTCTGCTTTGTTTTCTGTTAGGATTCCTCCAAAGACAGAATGTCAGGACCAAGACAACACTAAGGACAGTCAAACCGAAGTTAAACAGACAAGAAACGGACAAAAAGGGAGTCCTTTTCCAAAACCAAGCTTGAACAAGGACCTTTTGTTCTGTTAGAGAAGTCCTTCAGTGATTTAGAACTTAATTTCAATCATGTTAACAGACTCACGAGAGACAGATTTTATTTTTTTTTTTGGTCTCAGTCTCAGTCTGAGCAGCAGAGGTCCAGATGTCCTGACATTTAGTCCCCTGTATGGATCAAGCTCCAAAAACACTGGAGACTTTTAAATCACATCTTTCAAATAAAATGTAATGTATCTCTACTTGAAAACATATTCCGGTGACACGCTGTAAAACCAGGTGAATACGTTGTTAGATCAGCTGACTGCACATAACTATAGACCCAAGACCCCAATAAGAGATGAGTAAAAAAGACAAACAAACCCTGAGAGTGAAACAAATTTGAGATAATAAGAGCACCAGAGTTCTGCACGTCCTTCCTGTGGAGGTGCAGAAGATGAGATGGTTCCTCACATGTATGAGTAAGAATACACAAACACACACACAGACCTGTGCAGTGCGGAGGTTCTGGGGCTCAGGGTTGTGCAGGCCCGGCCTCACAGGCAGCTTCCCCAGGCCAGGAGAGCTGTGGATGGGAGGAGGCTGAACAGAGGACGTAGGGTTCTGGACCACCGGGACCTGCACACACAGCCATTAACCCAACATTAACAGTGCATCAAAACAGCACATGCTTCTGAAACACTAACATGCCCCGCTGTGTTACAGATGAAAAAAGGCAGTGAAGCAACCAACCACAGGTTGCCGTGAGTTGTGAGAGGTACATGAGCAATGGGTAAGGTGCTAAGGTCACTGTGTTCCTATTGGTCAGTGTCACTAAATACATATTAGAAGCTGTCAAACTCTGCGAGAGAAGACAGACAGTTTTGTCTTTTCATCAGGACGTCATAAGATGTCCTAGATGGCTGCTGGTTGTTTTTCCAGTAGGACACACTACACAGTACAACAGCAGCACCAGTTGCTCCGCTCTTCTTCTCCTTCCCGACGCTACACGTCTCCAGAAAAATTACTTGGCTAATATCAACCCTTCACGGTCATCATCCAGTCTGCTGTAGGCTGTATATTCTAACTTCCCCCAAGTCACAGCATCCATTTTCTCAGCAGGGCCTACATTTTAGTGAAGGCTACAGCCAATTTCCAGTTTTCAATGACTGAATGTTTGACAATTGCTCCTCTAACATGAGAATTGTACGCATCTGTGAGTACACCTCGCTCGGGGCCAGACCAGATCTTCATCCATGTTTGTTCACATGGCACGCTGCTGACTCTTAAGGAGCACTGCTGAAATCAGGATGCTTTGAAAATGGATTCTTAAATTTTAGTGACATGAATGGAAACCAACTGATGCCCAGAGGATAAATCATTAATCACACTAATAAGTAGCAAAGTAAAAGTAATTTATAAACCCAAATATTTATATCAGTATTAACCTCAAAATCCCAAAATTGGTTGGGATACACTGAATACACAGCTAGCGTAGCTTAATGTATAATAATGCATTAATATTTTTTAGTATATTTTGTATTTATAATCTGAATGCACAGTACTGAGGTAAATTTACCTAATTACATCCCACCGCTGAATATTCCACAAGCAGGCAAAGCCAGGTAGAGGCAAAGCAGTGAGTGTCCAGCAGCGAGTGTCCAGCAATGTGCTGAGCGGTGCCGGTTGTGGGTCTGTGTTGGTGAATATAAGTGAGGTGTGAGCAGTAGCACTGACCTTCTGCACCACATTTTCCTTCTGCATCTGACTCTGTCTGAGCTTCTTCAGCAGCACCAGGCGAGCCTCCTCCAGACGCAGCTCCTCTCTCAGAGCTTTGATCATCTGCTGCCTCTCCTCTCCTGTCTTCCCCTGGAACACAAACACACAGACAAAAACACACTACGTTACTAAATTCTTGGGGATGCCTCAATGACATAATGGGATGTAGGGAAGCCCTATGTTCTATGGCTTCAATGTCTTACTAATGCATTAACACATTCATTATGTTGATTCATCCAGAGGCTTTCTTTGTATCCGCCCTCACTCAGACATGGTGGAGTGGTTCTATCAGCTGTGTGCAGGTGCAGTGACTGCTGCTGATGGTTTTTACCTTGAACATGTCCAGATTGGCCTGGTGCAGGCGCTCCTCAGGGCGAGGCGTTGTCCTGGGACTGGATGCCTCGTTGTCTGACAGGATGATGACGTCTGGAGATGGAGTTCGTCTGTCATGTTCCGAATCACTTCATGGGAAAACAAGAAAAAACAAAACCTCCGTAAATGGACGCTCATCATCAAATATGCCAAGTTCATCAGACACCAGTTTCATCTGGATGTGAAGTTTCGATGACCGACTTATTCAGCTGTATGCTCCGTTTATGGCTTCAAAGACGCGTGCCGGGGATCAAACCACCGATCTTCTAATTAGCTCTACCTCCTGAGGCACAGCTGCCCCTAAATGATGAACTATATATCTCTGCCATAAACATCCAGGCCACATGTGCTTCACGTGTTTGTACTTTTAGTCAGCACCTCTCATCTATGACTGTAATTTATTATTTATAAGGGGTTTTTTTTACCAAGAAGGGGTAAAACCCCTCAAATTGCTGTGAGCTAGAATGAGCTAGAAACATAAAACCTGGCCACTGGAGATGCTGGAGATGTTTGCAGAGGGTTCCCAAGAAATATGAGCCCAACTGGCCACAAGGTGGAGCCGTAATTAGGGCCCAAAAAGACACCTCTGGATGGCCACACCCATCATACTTTGAGTCCAATTGACTTGAAATTTGGCAGACAAGTCCAGCTCAACGTGCTCTACAAAAAAAAATGGATCAGAAACGTGAACATGAACACCAATTTTGAGCCTGGTCTATAGAAATACCAAAAACATGTGACTCAAAATTCAAGGCGGATAAGAATTTCACCAGTTTTGGTGCACAAGCTCCTGGGGGAAGTGTTAACCAAGACCCGAAGTGAAGGGCAAGGCTCAGCAGGAATTCCACCATAACTGAAGATGTCCTGATGAAACTCAGTGGAGACGTCCAGCACTGTGTCCTGAACATACGCAGTAATGCTTAAAGGCTTGATACTTAAATTATAGCTGAAACAAAACAGCTTAGCATAATAACAAGCACCTCCCATTTCATTACCCTCTGTCTGTCATGAGCTCCAGTCTAAGTATTTAGTGTCAATGAATATTGACACTTCCTCCAGAATTTTCACATTAAAAGTCTTGCAGCCTTCTTTCTATGTGTAGGCTTTTAATGTGAAAGACACTAGGAAGTGTTGACTTTGTCCTTCCTGCAGGTTCTGCCATCTCTGGTGATCACTGAGGTCTTGGTCACCTCCCTGACCAATCTCCTTCTTGTCCAGTTAGATTGAGAGAGCTTTATATTTATCATGAATTACACTCACAGACGAGTTGGTTTCATTTAAAAAAAAGAGCAAACTGAGACTCAACTGAGCCAGTTTTTAGATAAGTCTGAGCACAACGTCAAATCCTCCCAGCCCCCTAAAGACAACTCAGGGTTATCCACAGAAAACAGATTTCCTATCCGGGTTTGAAAGTAACAGTAACAGGGGACAAGGGGAGGGATAAACCATTCATTTTGATTTCAAATAGTGATGAATTTGATTACGGGCTGTAGTCTCACAGAGGTGAAAGGTTTGCTGTTCCAAAGTAAAATATGTCCCAACATATTGGTGAATACGTAAGAGGTGGAAACAGCGAACACCTGCAAACTGGACACAGGAGTCCCATCATCTGCTCTGTGTATTAGTGGGTTTGGTTACTTTGTAGCAGCATGGTGTATTTTGGATTTTTCAGGGTCCTGGTCCATGCTTGTTCACTGTGACACTGTTGTGGGTAACTGGGACACTTAAATAGAGAGAGTCATGATTTGGTATATGTTTCAGCAAAATTATTTCCACTGTGAGGGGGTCAGAATTTTGGTCAAAGAAGCTGAACGTTCTAAAGATACACAGCTGTACATTTTGTCATGTGATAATACAAATGATCGTTGATAAGTTAGAATATTAACTAGTCCCAAAGATGAATTCTTAACCTTAACCCTTAACTCCCATCCCAGATATAATCCGCTACCGGAACACAGCAGAATCAATATGAATCAATGTCAATATGACAACTTTGACCATTCCGTTTGTTTTTATTGACTCTTGCATGACATACGCTTTACTGATGATTGGATCGTCATCTTAAAAATACAGTGGATATAAAAAGTCCACACACCCCTGTTAAAATGCCAGGTCTTTGTGACGTAAAAAAAAAATGAAATGGATTGTGAGGGCATCTCCTGTGCACAGTCCTCTTCAGACCACCCCACAGATTTCCAATCGGATTCTCTGTCTGGGCCATTCCAAAACTTGAATCTTCTTCTGGTGAAGCCATTCTTTTGTTGTTCTGGATGTGTGCTTTGGGTCGTTGTCATGCTGAAAGATGAAGCTCCTCCGCATCTTCAGCTTTCTAGCTGAACCTGAAGGTTTTGTGCCAACAGTGACTGGTATTTAGAATAATCATAATTCCCTCCACCTTGACTAAAGCCCCAGATCCAGCTGAAGAAAAACAGCCCCAAAGCATGGCACTGCCACCACCATGCTTCACTGTGGGTATGGTGTTCTTTTGGTGATGTGCAGTGTTGTTTTCATTGGAATTACGGCCAACCTTGGTTTCATCAGACCTTAACACATTTCCCCACATGCTTTTAGGAGACTTCTAATGTGTTTTAGCAACATTTATCTGGGCTTGGATATTTTTCTTCATAAGAAAAGCCTTCCATCATTCCACCCTACCCCACAGCCCACACATAAGAAGAATATGGGAGATTGTTGTCACATGTACTACACAGCCAGTACTGGCCAGAAATTCCCGCAGCTCCTTTAATGTTGCTGTAGGTCTCTCTGCAGCCTCCCTGACCACTTTTCTTCTCATCTTTTCTTCAACTTTGGAGGGACGTCCAGTTCTTGGTAATGTCACTGTTGTTCCATGGTGCATCTAATATCTTGGAAATCCGTTTGTACCCTTCTCCTGACTGATACCTTTTAATAATGAGATCCCTCTGATGCTTTGGAAGCTCTCTGCAGACCATGGCTTCTGCTTTAAGATGCGACTAAGGAAATGTCAGGAAACGCCGACTAGAACAGCTGAACTTTATTTGGGGTTAATCATTTTAACAGCGGTGTGTATACTCACTGTTTTGAATTTCAATTGGATAATGTGAACGGTGAATGTTCTGTTTCTTCACTTGGAGAGAAAAGTGGCAGAGCATCATTCCTATGACAGACTGGGTCTATTCCTTGGTGTGTTCCAGTCGAACAAAATCACTTAAGATGTTTGCCGCACTTGTAATATACCTCTATCCGTTTCAGTACCGTGGACATTGCTGCGTTTAAACACGCATCCCCTAATTTAGCCAAACTCATATCACCATTTCACAGCACAAACGCCCACTTGCTTAGCTCTGGGGCTTTGAGTGATCATATGCCAAAATATTAAGATACCAAAAAGCATTAAACCACTTGCCAACATACTGTGCATCTACTGGTGTATGTGACAAAGGAGGTGCAGGCAGTTTATGAGCGACCCGTGTGTTTGTAGTGTTGAGAGTTAAATGTCCCAGTGTCCCATTGCTACTGGGGAGGGGAGGCAGGCCCAGCTGGCCCCTTTCTGGTATATGTTCCTGAGTTCCAAAGCGAGATGAGCAGCGTATTTGCTGGACTCTTATAGAGGACCCGAGTGTAAGGTCGCTACCCCCTTATTGGATGGTGAGTGCAAAGGTCTGTCTCAGGGTGTGGAGGTGGAGCCAAACTCATTGAACTGGAGTTATGTTTAGTAAGTACTATTTTTACTCCCCTGTTAGCTATCTCTCAGCCCCGCCCCCGCTCCACCCATGTATAAATACTTCATTCTCACCATCTTCTCCCAGCGCTCATATCCACCGGCTCGTCCAGGATATTCTCCTTCCCATTCTTACTGGGTCCAACATGGCCACCGTGGCCTCCCAGCCTCAGACTCCCATTCAGCTTCTCTTCATAAGCTGCACCCATTAGGCTCTGGTGGTGGAGGGAGCTGGCTCCAGGGCCCTTCCCATCTCCCAGAGGCCCTGCGACCTCCAGGGCTGCTAGGTCAGCTAGGTCCTTGCGTTTGAGTAGTGCCAGCATCTTGAGGCGCTCCATGGCCTCGTGACCCTCCATTTTGAGGCGCTTGGCGAGCGCCTCCTCTCGCTCACTGGGTGACTCCAGGCCTCGCTTCAGCAGGTTGAGCCTCAACGCCTCCTCAGACATCCGCTCCATCCTGAAGAAGAGGACACAAGGGTTAGCAGAGCCACATCAAACATCAAGATCCCCAACACCCAGATGGATTCAGGTGAAAAACCCAGCTACACCTTTCTATAGGATACTTCTTCACAATTGTTTTTTGAACAGTTCAAATGGTTCAATCATACCCAGCTCACTGTGATTGGTCAGCTATGTAGAAGTGAGAAAGTGGGTGGGGTCTGAACGTCTCTCCCAGCTCTGATTTCAAAAGTGGTCAGTCCAATTTGCTTCTCTCACGAATGAGAGAAGGCCATAGACAGGAGCAGTTACTCAGTATATGAACTACTCTCTCTGCCTCTCACATAGAGGCTTCAAGCTAATATTAGTCCAAAGAAGTTGAACCTAAATGCATGGTCATATTCCAGACACAGACACTGATGAGGCAGAGCAAGGGGTGCACCATATCCAACAGCACCTGAGTCAAATGAAGGTCTGGAAACGACCAACAGAATCCCAGTGACCAGAGAATCAGTGCAGTGACACACACCAGGATACGACAAGGATAAAGAAACAATCAGACAATATGAGCATCTGATGGTAAGCTCATTCAGATGGAAGTGGGTTAAATACAGCAGGCTAAGAATAGCCTGGATCTCTGTACTTGATGGGGACAAATAAATTTGAGAAATGTGTGATGTCTCCGTGCGTGTACACGTCTGTGTGTGTGTGTGTGTGTGAGAGACCATGTGATTCATACCAGCAAGGAAGGCTTTTGTAAGGACGACAAACAAGCCAAGTCTTATGAGCACATTAGCTTAGTCATGTGACCACTTTCAGCATGGGGGCTCACAGAGTAGTGAACCAATCAAGCTGGATGAGGACATGACAAAGCACAAACACTCAGTGTAGACTTCCTGCAGACCCTCTCTGAAATCCTCACCCTCTGTAAACTGTCACTGAGAGGAGCCTACAGTGCATGTGGACTCACACAGGCTCCCACCTGGACTCTAGTCTGTCACTACTCCTGATGCTTGGGTTCTACACTTACTGCTTTATGGTTATCGTTGAGTTAGTAGCAGTGCTCTGCACAACATTAATTCTCACTAAACAGTTTTCCAAAAGCGATCCATACTACAAGGACAGCACAGTAACGAGGAGGAATCTTTCCCACTGCCGATGTGTGAACGCAGCCTATTCCTCTGACACCGTGTCACCGTCAAAAGGTCAGACGCGTTACAGTCACATAAAGTCACGGCAACTTTAGGAGGTGGCTTTAATAGATATGAACCCCAACAAGTGACAGGATGAAGGAAATGGATCCAGCATCTTCATGAGGTTTCTGTACAGGCAGTAATTCTAACAGTGCTAGTCATGACATTACACTGTTAGCCCAGAATGAGTCTCCACTTTACAATTCAAGTCACTTTTACTTAAAAATACTGAGTTTGATTAGATTACTAACCAATCTTAGTTTACTGTGTTTATTTATTATCTATTATGAAGGAATCATCTTTAAGTTGAACAGATTAAATACAACAATTTTCAGCCTGGACCACACCCCCTCATCAGCACTGCAGGGCTTTTCCAGGTTCTGATTGGCTGATTCACTCAATTTGTCTGGGTATGACTGGTGCTTGTTGCACGCCAGAGAAAACAGCCACCATATTCTTGTCACTGTTTTCTCATGGCGCCTTGTCCTCAGCAGTGGATCAGGTGTCTGGACGTTTGTTATGTGCAGTCAAAAAACACTGAAATGAAATGAAGTTCACCAGCTTAACACACGTTCTGCCTTCAGGTATTTTTCATATAGATGGAAATAGTACATTGAATGTTCTGAATGTTTACGTTGAAAAATCTATTCACTGTAACTTGAAATGGCCAAAGAAGTATATCGACCTTGTTACTTCAAATCTATCAGCATTCAAGAGAGGTTTCACTCAAACACATTTGTTTCTCCATTATTGATTACTTCATTTGTTAAGGTAATCATTAGCCACGTCAAAGTCAGCCTGTGTACAGGAGGCACAGTCAGTCTCGCTGCATTCTTTGGGTGTTAAAAGGTGAACTGCCGCTCCAGTCTCAGGTCTCTGGAGCAGGTCTTCTTCAAAGGACCTCTCTGTGCTTAGCTGCGTTCATCCTTCCCTCAGTTCTGTCCAGTCTCCTCGTCTCTGCTGCTGAGAAGCTCCCCACCATAGCACGATGCTGCCACCACCATGCTTCACCGTAGGGATGGTATTAGCAAGGTGATGAGCGCAGCTGCAAAGAAGTATGGGCAGACTGGATAAAACTTTGAACCAAAAAACACAGTGCCGTAAGGCCATTTTCACATCACAGCCATGGTGATGCTGAGGCAGCCAGCGCTGCTCTGTGCCAGAGAAACCAGTGTAAAAACTGGTGGTGCTCACACCCATTCTCACGAAGCGCTTTGAAAGGCTGGCTTCGAAGCACATAAATCTACCCGCTACCCCTACCCACCGCCACACCTCCCACTCCACCCCCAACGTAGACACAAATTCCCCTACAAAGCAAACAATTTCCACTGCACTCACCCATGTTGAACCCACGTGGACATATGTAAGAATGCTTTTCATGGAGTACAGCACAGAATTCAATAGATCAAGAAAACCAAAGAACTCCTGTTAGACTTCAGGAGACACCCTGAGGATCATCTGATCATCAATAGAGACAAACCTAGAAAGAGTTTCCAGTCTTATTTATCATTTCTAACACTGCTCTATAGAGAGCATAGTAACGTACTGCATCACAGTGTGGTACGCTAGCCAACAAGACAAGCTCTCCAAACAGTGAGAAACACTGCCCAGGACATAATCGGCCACTCCCTGCCCTCACTGGATGACATCTGCCGACCACTCTGCCTCTGCAGAGACAGCAGCATCCCCTGCCACCAGCTCCTCACCCAACTGCCTTCTGGGGGAAACGACAGGGCAATGAAAACTGCACCTCAATACTCAAAAGAACAGAGCCATCCGCAACATGCCGTAATATGAACAGTATTTAAAACAGAGCCATCACTGACTCAAAGCAAAGCTAGTCTATCAACCACTCAAAGCCCTTTACAATGCATGTCTCATTCACCCATCCACACGCATTCACACCCCTAACAGCAAGTTAGGTCACTACATGGCTGCTCTACCTCACTGAGCCACGCCACCTGCTGCAATATCTGCTGTTTACAGACTGCAAATTTCAGTGAAATATTAGAATACAAGTGACTGCTACTTTAATACCTTTATCTATATCACAATTTTATTTATCATATTTATATGTGCTTTTTTTTCTCTTAAATTCTCAGGCAGCAAATCGTGTCGTACTAGAACCGTGCAACGAAAATAAAGGAATTCTCTTCAATTCAATAGGGAAAATTGTTGTGAAAATGTTTTCATTGCTTCCTAAAAGCCATGTACCGGTGGTATATACAGTCCAAGTCACAGGTTTCCATTCATTTTCATACAAGACAAGACGGTATGAGTGTGTCCAGACACCATGCAAATGGACGCTTTCATCACTAGCATTGCACCAAGCCATCAACAACACCTGGACTGACACTGAATTAGGGGGGGAAACAAAAATCCAGTATGATGAAGCATCTGTGATTCTAATTCAGACAGAGATTTAATTGGTCCTTTATCTCTTCATCAGCTTCCTATTAGCAGATTATTCCTGCTGGTGTTGTTCTATCGTTTCCCCTCATCTACTGTATCATGGTGCTCTAATCTGTTCATTCTATCCCCCTCTAATGTCTCTGTTATCCTCCTCACATCTACAGCAGCCTCTTTAACACAGGGAGGAGTCTTAATGATCGCACAACACGGTCCTCCCCGCCACTTCTTCTTCTTCTCTAATTAATTTGTGACGCAGCGGCGGGGCCCAGTCATCGCCTCCATTTGCTGAGAAAAACACAAGCAGCTCTTGCAACCTCTTTGCCAAGCCTCCACCTTTAATGAGACACAGAGCGCCGCCGAGAATGGCGCTGATGAGCCAATCAGGGTCGGCCTGGAGCTGCGCGTCAGTAACTGGCACCCCCCTCACCCCCACCCACCCACAACCCCTCCTCCCCTCCGTGGCCACCACCGCCGCCGACTGCCTTTACATAATATAATGACTGTTTCAGTCAGCTGCTACACAAGCCACACACTCTTTCTCCTAACCCCCCACCCCCCACCCCATAATCCCTCCTACCACCTCCCACCTACCCCACCCCTCCAGCTTTGGGCGCTCTGCCAGGCCAAAGCAATAAAGGAAAAGAAAAGAAAAAGAGACATGGCGAGAGAGAGGTAGAAAGAGACCGGGTGGAGGTTAATAGATGGCGAATGTCCCTCCGGCAAAGACAAGATCACACTTTTCATAAACCCAACATCAAGAAAAGTTGGGGACAGGTAGACATCTTTATCAAAAATCTGATGAAAGGCTCCTTCCACCAGAACCAAAATGAGAGTAGAAGAAGTCGCAGCATATAGATGGTGTCCAGACATCCACGTACAGCACAGCATTCCAACAGAGGGCAGGATTTTGTAACCCCCCCC
>JBBMJY010000005.1:20946076-20959661 GCA_037833715.1 Toxotes lorentzi
GCCTCATTCAGTGCTTTGCATTTTCAGACTTAATCTGTGCCATGGACAGTGTGCAGCTTTCCACTAAATCTGAGAAATGATCAAACTCCCCCTACTGCTTTTTTTTTTTTTTTTTTTTTAATTTTGGTAGATTAACAACAACTACTTCACATTTGAAGATTCTTTTTACCTACAATGTCAAGGAGTCAGCATGGGCTGTGCATGTTCTCCCAGTTATACCAGTTTATTTCTGTGAAAGTCTGTGGATGAACATCTATCACAATCAGCCTTTTCTCTCTATGTCAAAATGTTGGTTTTGATATATAGATCTGTTTTTGATTTTTTTTCCCAGGTACTGAGACTACACGTATACTGATGCTTTCAGTATACAAGTAAATTCTAGTATGCCAAGTATAAAATTATCATCAGAGTACAGTGGAGAATCTGTGTCACTCCTCAATGTGCATGTAAAGAAAACTGAACATCTTAATACCAGTGTCTACAGAAGACAGAAATACACCTTTACATTTTAGTAGCTACCATCCTCCAGGGAAGGGTCTTTCCATGTAGCCAGCTGTTGAGAGTAAAAAGAATTTACAGCACGGACATGTTATGTGAAGAACAAGCCACGGATATGTGGAATCGCTTACACATTTCTTGCAGAACTAAATATGTGGGCTACCTTTTAAAATGTCCTTACAGGTTAGCATCGATTGGTAAAACTAAACTTTCAAATTCAGCTAGCCATGATGTATGTTCCCTTAAATTTCAAGGTACAGAAAAGGTACTTCCTCTTATAAGAGGTGGAGATAGAGACGATAGCTGTTACAGAAGGAAGCTATTGGATTCATACATTACAAACTGAGAGCCCAAAAGGTTTGAACAAAGAATCGCTGTTCAGCTGTTTCTTAAAATCAGTCTATTATGTCAGTATTCCATATTTAGATTGTGCACACTGTATTCCTGCATGTGATTTTTTTTAGTTGCCTGGTCTATGCTATTTTTCCTTACAACATTTTTGAATATATATTTTGTCTTTTTTTTTTGGGGGGGATGATTTTTCAACCATTGTAAGGGTTCCAAGTAGTTAACATGGACATACAGATCCTAGAGGAAAATGTTGTACAATGCTGTTTGTCCACGCTAAATTTAGATTCTCTAAATTGGTATTCTAGATTGGTAGTCTATATTTTTTTCATTAAATACTTCCCTCAAAAATACAAACTATTTGTATTTCAAACGCATCAAACAAAGCGGATCACAGAATGCGTCATGTGACCTTAACATGTCTAAATTATTTCATTTTCTGAAGGAATTTCTGAATGTTCCCTCCGGAAAGTGGTGTCATCATAGACCCCTCCTAGCTGCATCGCACTGCCTCCATGCCCGCTCTCCAACAACTCTTTACTTGTGTCTTTAAAGTCATCAACACAATGAACTGTACAAATAGGGATAGAAGCGCACACTCACAGACCCTCTCTCTTCCAGGTCAATTGTTGTGTTGCACTCGGTTGTTTAAATGCACACTGACAGAAGTAGTTGTCTGAAGAATGAAAACAAAAAAAAAAAACGCCTACTGTCACACCTCCACACACCTGTCCAATCACAGAGCCTGACTATGATTTACATGTGATTCTGTCCTTGGAAAGGAGGTTCCAAATGCTGCCTGATCTAACAAGCACTTGGTTGCCTGAACATGAGGCCCACTCTTCCTCAGCAGACAGGGGAAACAAGCCAGAAAATGTTACATTTGAGCAAAAAACTAAACTTGGTCAGAAAATATGCCAATTTGCAACACAAAACAGATGCACGTTTGCTCCCAACATTATGTTGACGCGATGCAATCGTTAGCTTCAAGCTTGGTGTGCACCTCCATACAGTATATATGTGGCTGGGTCCCAGTCACAAGCCATTTCCTGTTAAGAACACAGGAGCTTTATCCTTGGTCTAACCAGGTGCACTGACTACATGGATACTTGTGGAACCGCATGCACCGTAAAGCATTTAAACACATTCTGCCACTGATCTGTGTGTGTGAAAACATGCTGTCCATCTGGACCAGCTGAATGTGTCTAACAGGCCAGACATTGTTTTACCTGAACCCTCAGCTGTTTCTAGGTTTTGCTGTGACTGAGAAAGTTTCAGACCCAGTCCTCGGTGAACAACAACTGAATGTTACACCTCACAAAACTGGCCTTGGAAATTAAAAAAAAAAATTCTCTGCTGTAATTTGAATTCTGCTGAACCTGTCAGTGAATAATGAACCTATAATAATAACACTGTTAATTACCAACAGCCTGATATGTGATATGGCCTGCTGCATGCACTGGTTGACAGGGATGTAAACCTGCTAGCACTTGGGCCATAAAGGCAAATGTCTGGGAAACAGGGCTGGGTGCTGCTCAGACTTTAAATATAATATACCGTATAAAAAATGTCAACCTTCTCTTTTGCATCAGTGTTTAACGGTTACTTTATGGATAAGTCTGGTGATATTCAATGTGTTTCTCCGTGTCAACAAATCCCATGTGCAGAGCCAAACCCACAATGAATGTGCTCAACTTACAAGTACTGCGTGTCTATCGAAGCCCGATATATCTTATTCCTCTGAGCCATAGAGCTTCATTGTTTTCAAATACTATTAAAAACACATCAGTAAACCACACTTTGCACTTGGTGACATGTTCATTCATTACCATGAACACACACTGTGGTTTGAAACAATTCCTCACACACCGTCCTGCTGCCCCAAATACTCACTAGGGCACCAAACGTAGATTAATCCGCCTGGGAAAGTAGTCCTGAACAAATGTACTGTTTCCTCCTGTCCGAGTAACGTTTGATAAAAACTCCAGTGAGCAGTGGTTTTAGTTTTTCCAGTAGAGACCAGTGGGTTTGGAGCTGAGAGCCACGGACAAAGTAGAGCAGTCAGAAAGTGTTGAGAGACACACTAACATGTGGTTGGTTTTAGTTTTTCATGAAATCTGAATTTAGAAATTTAGAATAATTCCAGCCTGACCTTCAAGCCCATATAGCATGTATCAGAAAGTCATGTGTTGTTTTCAGTTAGCATCTGAGGCCCAGTGAAATGAGAAATGCATTGTCTGTGCTTTCATCCTGTGTCCCTGCGTTAATTGTTAGTCTGTCTCTAGTTATGTGACAAATAAATGTCCAAAAATTTAGTGGCTATGTGTCCTTCCATTTTATGCTGGGCTGACTTTTCCAAATGTTCACACTTTGTTTTGAGCTGCTGGTGGTGAAATGAAATCTCAAATTCAAAGGTTCTACTAAATATTTCTTCTACAACCTTTGTTATCTTAAAATAATATTGTCTATCACATTACAAGCAACAACATTCTGCTGAATTCTGCACGTTTTCATTCTGGATAGTCAATGAAAACTGAAAGAAAAAATAAATCTGCAGGTTCTGTTTGGGCATGTGTTGTTTGTTTAAAAATGAATGTCAGCTGATTTATCGTGATCCAAATTGTTAAACACCCAATCATAAATATCAATGTCAGCCTAAAAAATCAGTCTGCTAAAAAAAAAAAAAAAATATATATATATAGTACTGAGGTACACTCCACCAAACTGGGAAACAGTGGTTTAATGAAGCTTAATCACTGCTGTTTGACTGACAGGTAACAAAAGTATGTCAGAGATAATGATAACTGACAGATTTATGCATCAGTAGGTTTTTTATTATTATTATTTTTAAATAAAATTTAGATACACTTTGTTGAATGGCCCTTAAAGTCCCAGTGTGGTTTGAGGCTCTGTCACAGGCAGCAGCCAGTGATAAGGAAGCTCTACACAGCAAACATGAAAAGAAGCATAAACAGTCCTGACATGTAGCCACTGTGTTATGAACAAAATGAAGATTTCAACCAGCTAAATGATGGCTTAAAATCATCAACCCCCTAATCACACTGACTGCACACTCATCAAAAAAACAACACTTGGGTACTTTATAGGTACTGTAAAAAGCTGTCATAACAGTATGGTAGACTTCATCTGTATGCTGCTGGGGGCTGCCAGGGGACTCTGAGCTGGAAATAGGAAGAGGAAGGACTCCATCATTGAGAATACTACAGTTCATTCACACTCTTCCAACAGCAAGGACCTTTCATTCATACAGACCCACTATCACTATGTGAGTGGAGGGCTGAGTGTATCAAGGTCTGCCAACTTTTATCTCTCAACCAAAGGCTTGTGGGGCTACTTTACATCCACGCTCACGTCTGTGAAGTGAGCACGATGTCCTGAAGGAGACACGGCTAGAGACAAACAGCTGGTTGTAAATGATACCCTGTTGAGGACAGTGCAAGGGGCACAGGTTTATATGGAAAGAAGTGACAAAGCGGCCGTCCGTCAGCTTCTCCTGTGACAGAAATCAGAGTTTTTCTTACCTACATTTTCCTTATCTGCAGCTATTGTATATGACAAAACTACAATATGTCACACTGGAACCTAAAACGACCAGTTCCTGGAAATGTCTTGTAATCTCTCGTAATGGAGGGAAGGCAACACTGACATAATTTGACTATACACCTTCTCTCTCTTCACCTCAAAGACCAGCACAGACTGGAATCCAGTTAGGGACTCCATGGAGTCCCTGTCTCTGTGAGTGGAATCACAGAGACCGTGATAGCAGTCATATGTGAATCCATCTGCCTGTGACTCATGTAAATCTGGAGGAGCAGTGCAGCAGCAGCAGACACGAAATGAGCTCCTGTATGCTGCAGAATAATAGGCAGCACACATTAAATATTGATTCCCGTTTGGTCTCTAACGTCATCCAGACATCTACCTCCGTTAATCCGCCGCTCAGGAAACAATCAGCCGCTCGGTCTGAATAAAGCCTTGCCCTTACAGTAACATGTTGGTTATGCTGTCAGGCGCCAGGCAGCCATTTAGGTGCATATGGAGCCAGTTGAGTCTCTACGTAAATGGCTGATGCATTTCGAATTTTTCTTCCTAATTGCTGAGAGCCATCAGCAGCTCCGGCCTCCTCCTAGCGCCTTTTAATCCGCCACTTCCCACAGCTTTGTTTCATTTAAACAGTCGGGAACATCTCATCTCAATCCCGGTACTCTTCAAATGAACATTAACAAGTATTTGGAGGAGACTGGCTCTTTCTCCAGTCTGAGTTAACCCCTAGAGACTCTGGATCAAACAATGAAACCGATTGGAGGCATTCCGCACAGCGTTTCCATCACAACATAATTCCAACATTCCCGTTAACAGCTCGGTTATTATCGAAACACAAACCGCGGGGTAGGATTTAGATATCCAGAAATGTTTCTGCTGCGACTCCAGACCTTTAAATGGAAATGAACAGTTCGAGACGACGGCTACTGGTCGCCAACATGTCAGCCTGCATCAATAAATAGCGAAGCAAAGCCGCTCTATTGTCTATCAGCATATCCACCGGCTGCGAAACGACACAACAACTTGCCGTCCTGCCGCCACATGAATCCCGCCGCTGACATTTCAAAACGTCTCAGGCCGGAGCCAGGCCTCGCGCACATCCTCGGACTCACCTGTGTCTCCTTTCGCCTCAGTGTGTACCGTCTCCGGGTTCACGGTCCGGTCCTGACGCGCTGCAGCGGCTCCTCACCACCAGTCCCCGGCACCGGCAGGCAGCACTGTGCCGCTGATTGGGCCTCGGCAGACGCTCACCCCCTCGGTGCAGCCAGACAGACAGCTCGTTGGTCAGTCAAGTTACTCCCCGTGCAGCGCAGACAGACAGCCGATTGGCCGTTTCTTCCCCAGCAGATCCAGACAGATAGCTGATTGGTCCTCCGGCCCTTCTCACTGGAAGCACTCAGACAGCTAATTGGTCGTTAGTTTCCGCGGCGGAGACTGAGAGCGAGAGACGTGATTGGTTGGTATTAGTGTTGTTGTCTGTGTCTGGATGGAGAGCCATGTTACCTCCAGTGGGGCTTTAGAAACAATGTGTTGGTTCGCATTCACTCAGTAACGGATCGTTAGAAGCTTTCCACGTTAGATCTGTAACGTAAATTTAACGCAGCCTGGTTCCTTGACTTTTGTCGGGGATGAAGAGAAACCTGGTCGTTGTAATTTTTTTTAAACAAAGAAACCTGATTTCTTGATTAAACCGGGTTTCTGTGCACGCGTGTACATGACAAAGACCCAACAGGGCAAACATAGCTGTGACAGGAAACGTCACTGCTCCCACTAAACTAATGCAGGCCACAGCTTTCTGTAGCAGAGTCTTCAGCCTGCAGCGCCAATGCTCTTCAAACACTCCCACAAATATGTTAGGGACAGGAGAAGAATGTGATAACTCAGCAGCTGTATACAGATGCGGCTTTTGCTGTGACCAAGTTATCACAGCGCAAGTAAATACGTAATCCTGCTTTAACGTCATTTCTCCCCGCGCAGACAGTGACCGATGTGAATAGCACCTCTCAGTGTGGGGCCTTAGTGGTTGTAGCTGCTGTAGATTTGTCTTTGACATAGCCGCTGCCCTCTGTGAAGAGACAATAGAGTCACCACTGATAAGATGCCAGTGCATTTGCTGACCTACTTTGCAAATTGAAATATTAAATAATTTATCATCTACTTAACACACACACACACACATACATACATACACACACACGCACCTATATATATATGTATGTATGTATGTGTGTGTGTGTAATCTATCTGGCCTGTGCTAATAATTAGGATACGTTAATTTTTATGCTTCAAAAACAGCTGCCTTTCTGAGTCTTTTATCAGTCAGTTTATCTGAAAGAAATGAAGTATGTTTATTCAAACCCAACTGTATAAATAAAATTCAAATGCTCTGCAGAATAACTTGCCCGGCATTTCATCTAAGGAAATTAAAAATAATCACCTATTTATTAACAAAGAAAAGACATGCTCTTCCTTTATGAGTTTGTTTTACAATTCTCTGTCTTGTAAGAAAGTCATGGGATCAATTATTTTTTTCTCACCCTTGTTTCTTTGTGAAATTAAGTGAAAGTCACTCATTTATTTGATATCCAGGCATAATTTGATCTCTAAAGACTTGGGGAAGGCTGCTGATGAGAATGTCTTGTTTTAGCTCTCAACATCAAGACATTTCCACCAAAAGCCCAGCTCCATCAAGACCTCATTAATATCTGCCTTCATTTAGAAGCAATTGGTGACCATGGCCGCGTGACGACTAACCTTGTTAGGGACTTGAACAGTTGATTTAAGGGCTGGCGTTTATTACTCTTAATTTAAAGGATTTTGTTGGGTTCATTCATTGATTTATTTGTTGTTATTCAAGTGTTGGGAAAATATATAAAGATACCTGATAACCTGTACTGTGATAATTAATACAAATATAGTCTTGAGATTTCTCTAATTTATTATCACTTTGTCCATCTGATTCTATCTATCTATCTATCTATCTATCTATCTATCTATCTATCTGTATAGTTTTTTAATGTCCACACCACCAGCTGAATCAAAGGTGGGGTACACCCTGGACTGGTCGCCAGTCAATCGCAGCAATCGCAGGGCTGACACACAAAGACAGACAACCACACACACATACACTCACACCTATGGGCAATTTAGAGTAGCCAATTAACCTAACCCGTGCATGTTTTTGTGATTGTGGGAGGAAGCCGGAGTACCCGGAGAGAACCCACGCAGGCACAGGGAGAACATGTAAACTCTGCACAGAAGAGCCCAGACCGGGGTTCGAACCTGGAACCCTCTTGCTGTGAGTCGACAGTTCTAACCACTGCCCTCAAAGATAGATATAACTTAAATATCACACAATTTTTTTATATGTGCTATAAAAACTCAGATGTTTTATGTTAAAACTGGATTGTGTGATGAATTTTAAGTTATATTAAATTATATAAATTAGTTTTCACATTTTTACATGTCATCATCTTTTTGAATTGTATATTTCTCTCAGTGAATAACAGATTGTCGTTACCATCCTTGGTGAATATATTGTTTTGATCCTCAATCATGTCAGAAAACATGCTGTTGAATCTGTCTCCACCACTATCTCTTTCTCTCACTACCTCCCTCCCTCTAGTCCTGGGGTGGTATATGGCCATTGACACCATTAGACAATGGTATTATTAGCAGATTAGGCTGAGCGAGGGAGCAGGGATAGGGACACAGACTGGGGGCCATGTTTCTAAAGATGCCAGGCCCGTCACTGGAATAACTCAGTGGCCCCCTTAACTATCGTTCCAATTACAGCTGCATCGCACTCCACACACACAGCGGGTCAGGGAGGACAGTGAATAAATATTCCCATATTATCTCCACTGGTGGAAGGGAGCAGCGAACAAGCATGACCACAGGGGATATGGCTGCCCCCATTGGCCCTCAGACTAAGAAAGTCTGGGAAACATAGAAGTAGCATAATATGGGTTATCAATGAGAAAAAAGCGGAATGGACTTGGTGTATGAACATGTATGCCAGCTGGTTCAAAGTCCTAGGTTTTTAAAGCTGAAATTATTTTAATTAAATGTCAACTATGTTTTACAATAAAATATTGTAATTTAATGTCCTCTGTTTGGTTGAGTATTGCTGGACATCAAGACTGGTATATTTACTGTGGTTGATCTACTGTACATGGGAGCTCACTACCTTTCTGGTCGACTATGCCAGCAAACCAAATGCTTAGTGGTGTGTGGGTCTGGGAGTGCCTAAGCAAATTATTAAAAATCATTAATTTCACAAAGCGTTTACTTAAAAGGACACACTCAGTTAGTTTAAAGCAGGTCTCATCGGGTCAGCGTCACAGAAGATTGTCCTCAATGACATTAGCTCTATATATTTTTAGAGACAGCACCACAGAGAAATTGAGGCCCATTCTTAAAACCAGCCACCAGTCATGTCCCACTTAGACCACAGATGTACTTGCTTTTAGCATGCATTCACATCATGGCTACCTTACTTATCATGCATTTCTTGGGAGCGCTGGTCATGCATGTCTTGTGCATCAATGACATGCAACTCAGCATGTGACTGGTGGGGGCCTAGTCTGTCCCCTAGTTTTCCAGGTACACACAGAGTTATAACAGCAAGTATATGAACTATGACACTGACATCACAGCTATTGTCTACGCATATAAATTGGTAAAAAACAAATTTATCAGTGACCCCATCTGACAACCAATAATTTTATGTGAGATCATCAACAGTTGCAGTCATGTGCTTTCAAAAATATGTTTCTGCTTTGTGTGAAGGGGTAAGACTGTCTCCCTGAAAAAAATGAAATAAATAAATAAACGACCCCATAGGTCCACATTATTTATGATGGAAGTCAGGTGGTGTAGTACATAGCGTAACAAACGTGACATATAGTTTGACAAAACATGGGAGTTTGACACAAGACACCGCTGTTCGTTTCCTGTTTCAAACTGATGGCTGTTGTTGTTTCTTTTGCACATGACCATTCCACAACCTTAACAGCATGTAAATTATCGTAACTATGGTGATGAAGGTCCTCAAACCTTAAAGGACCTCTTTATAAGTTTGCTATTACTACATAGAAAAGTTCAGCATCAAGCTTCATGCCTTTACTTGCGGTCTCCATCAGTAGAAAGCAATGCTAATGTTTTGTTTTTAGCTCTTCTTTTCGTCTTCAGAAGTTAGCATGCTATTTAGCTAGCCCTGGACCGACTGGCCTGTCTCGTCACTTTCCCATAGTAAGTTTTGTTGGAAGGGGTACTGTAAGAACACTAAGGGGCCAAGTGTTTTGATAGCTGTTCATGTCAGATGGCTAGTACAAGTCTAGGAACTCTGCTTTTTATTACACACCCATTGCCAACACAGAGGGCAACAACATACAGAACACATTTCTTTCCCCCTTCCAATAAGCTGCTCCAGTGTTGATGGTGTGATACAGGAACTACTTCAACAGTTACTCGGGAAACCTTTTAGATACTTATCATTAGGGCTCTAAATGTCAAAGGTAGCCTGTGGAGTATTGGACATCTGGTGGCGCTATGGACACGGAAGTGGATCCCAATTTTTTATTTATGTCATGCAGACACACAAGGACCCATGCACATGCACGCTGGGTGATGCAATGCACTTTCCTACCAGAGGTTTCACTCTATTCCACTGAACTACAGGTGGAAAAATATGCAGTAATGCACCAGCAATGACAGGGAAGAAGAAGACTTAGCAACTAAACATGGATGTTAACAATGTAGGATATTTTAAAACAGCTTTGCAAATGTTTTATGAGGAAGGAAATGCATTCAACATGTTTGACATGGGCACCTTTAAGAAAATAAAGGTATAAAAGTTAGCACACATTATCATTCTGCAAAATTCCTTTGTTGTTTATCAAGATGGATTAACATTTGGAAAATGATTTGAATGAGTCCTAATGTACATTTAAGTGAACTACTAAGAAAGATTCATTTAAAAACGAAGGACCTACTGCTCTTTAATATGCATATGAATATGATAAGTATGAAAAGGATTAAAGTTAATCAGTCCAAAAGTTAAAAATGACCTTTGCTCTCATAGTAACACCAGGCACTGAAGCACATTGTTCAAGCTCTAAGAGGTAAGGACAGAAAACAGAAGTTTACACAATCTTATTGTGTTAAGTAAATTTTAAAATTTCCAGCAAAACACAATGTTTCTAATATGTGATCACCCTAAGCTCTGGTAGTTATGTTTTTAATTATTTCTAAAATGACATTTTGTACATACAGGGCTTTCAGCTGACAGCAAGAGTGTGAAAGTCTCTATTTCTTTCTTTCTTCCTCTCTCATTCTCTCTCTCTCTCTCCACTTGTTTTGCTTTTATCCTTTTAGCCTTGAAGGAGCCTAATGAGCGTGTGCAGAGGGCCGCTCTCTCCCTGCCCTTAAATCAGTAATTGGTTTCAGCGCCTAGACTGTCAGGAAATTAACACATCACATGGTGACAGCTGTTCATTTTTTCAGCAGCATTCTTCATCATTTGAATGGCCGCTGATTTGCCAGTGAACATCACAAATGAGTGGTTGCTAATCAAGGGGCCACTCTCAAGGGCAGAGGACTGCCCTCTGCTTCCATTCTCTCTCTGCGTTAAGTAAGCGAATAAGTAAGTAAAGGAATAACTGCAGCGTGCTGTGTGTATGTGTGTCTGCATTAGCTCATAGCTGGGTGTACCCTGGAGAGACAGGCTGTTGGGTAATGTTGTTGTAGTGTTGACAAAACCTCACTTTAGTGATTCCACATAGAAGCAGGTTAGTTGTCTGTGTTGTTGCACAAAAGATGTAGCTTCAATTTGTAGATATTTGTAACCATTTTTTAAATATCTGCAAGTGTTTTTACCAGAATTGCAGAAGATAACAATCTCTACAAAGTTCTCACACTTCGCAGTCTCTCTGACAGGTGCTTCAGACAATAAACTCTGACTGAAGCCTGTGGTGAAAGAACTGACAACTCCTGCACACTGCTGAACACTTGTACTTCCTGTGCTTACAGGGTTTCAGTCCTCAAACAGTGAGAATTTTACCTATGTGTTATAAATAGAGCACAAGTGGTCGACTGTGTGTGACTGTGTATTTTTTGGTTCTTTCAACAAAACCAGAGTCTGCTCTAATTCCATCTTGAGAGCTTGATTTACTTGTAATTACTCAGTCATTCAGGACCTTTCTGCCGTGTAAATTTTCCTGACATAAAAGCAGCAGAAGTATTTTAACAGAAGTATTCACATCCTATACTTCAGTTCAAGTAAGAGTGGATCAAATGTTGACTATGTGTAATCTGAAATGTGTTTCTGGTAGTGACAAACCTACAGAGAATTGTCACCTTTGAGTTCCCCTCAGCTCTTCAGAGTGTTTCAACAGCTCTCTTTGGTTTTCCAGCCAGTTACTGTTTTGGTTCAGTCACAATACCAACTACACCTGTTATATTTACATTAATATACATGTATTCAGGTGTTAACCTCATCCATTCTCATGCTCTTCTTTTGATAGAGAAGCTCCTCATTGATTTGGTTTGTTTGCATGATCACCAAACTACTGATAAGACAGCCATTGCATCATTGTGATAGCATCAGTGAAACACCTGAGTTCATACCAAGGTTACATGAAGAACTCTGTAAAGGGACTTAACTTTTAGATGTGTTCAGTAATACACTGTTAGCATGATCAGGAATTAGTCAAACTGGATGGATTTAAGGAAGTAAATCTGAGTAAAGTGATAAAAGTGACTAATTCTTAATCAAACTTGATTAGTTCATGAAGATAAATTCCAGACAATCCCAAACTGCTGTATGCGCAACAAATTATTTGATCTATCTGCTGGTCCGCTGGAGTATGTTTTAAAAACCTAAAGAGAGGAGGAATGATCTTGTTCCATGCAGGGCACATACAGTAGTTGCCACTTTAACCAAACTTCAACCTGTCATGTTACTGTATCACATTCTTCCTCGACCAACTTTGAGACCATGCATGTGGAGGTTTCTAAATGTTAAAGGTTTTCTGCACATGCACTGTGGCATGGTGATAGCAGTGGTTTCATTCCAATTAAAGCTACGCACCAGACAAAAAGTACTTCTGCATTTTTTTTTCCTTGCGTCTGTGCAGTTGCACACATGACTAGCACAAACATAGTGTACTGATGTGGTTCCTCATGGTTCTGTTCAAAGTAAGAGAAAAAATACCTCATAAAATCTTTAAAGCTCACTATCTAGCACTGCATCTATTTAGTTTAAGCCACACACAAAGAGAAGTGTGAAAAATGTGAATGTAAGCATGTGGTTACATGCTGTAACTTTTTTCAAAAATGATTACTATTCCTTTAATTCTTCCAATAAAATGTTTGTGGTGCAAACAACAAAACTGAGAAGGTGTCTGTTTCTGGGGAAGATGATTTTAAATCCATATGTCCTTTATGTCTTTTATTGTTTAAATGAAAGCTGTGTGTGCACATGTGGCCAAGTGTGAGGTAGTGTGCTCTCGTGTATGCATGAGCACATGTCAAGAAAGTGAGAGCGAGTCCAGGACATCTTATAAATCCCTCAAAAACTACAGCCGGATAATAGCCCAATTAACCTTTTCATTCTTCCCACTCGTCAGCGAAATCCTTGCCCTCATTCTCTCTTTCTCTCTCCTTTTTTATGATAAAATGAACTTCTCTCTCCTCTCGTCCTTCTCCAGCTTTCTGTGAGATCAGAACAAAATGAAGTGTGCTTGACCCTTCACACAGTAAGGATTCCTACAAATGTACAAAAATAACCAGGTTTTATACCTGTGATATGATTTGCTACCGTAACATCTCCTCTCTTTGTCTGCTCTGACCTTATTTATGAGGGTGACTTAGTGAAGGACCGGTGTCTGGATTAGAGTACAGAGCGAGGAGGGGTACAATTCAAGGTTAGAGGGATCAGGGAGAAAAGAGCCAAATGTGAGGACACTTAGTGGAGGATCAAATCTAAATAGATCAAAGAACTGTGACAAATTCAGTGCTGGTGTGGTCTGACCCTTACATACTGAGTACCCATGTAATATCTACATATCTACAATTTTTTTTCCGAAGCTGAATTAGTTGATTGATTGATTGATTGATTGATTGATTGATTGATTGATTGATTGATTGATTGATTGATTGATTGATTGATTGA
>JBBMJY010000005.1:20962296-20978620 GCA_037833715.1 Toxotes lorentzi
CTGGGTCTCTGTGAAGCGCTTTGAGACAATTTTGATTGTGGAAGGCGCTATATAAATAAAATTGAATTGAATTGAATCGAATTGATAAAAGCATCTATCAATGTAATGTATTTCTCAGAGTGGCTGTAGAAAAGCAAGCTCTCCAACAGTATGTCCCTTGGAGGGCACAGAAGGGAGTCAGTGATGCTAGCTGGAAAGAAGAAGGCCCAGCATGGCTGTAATATTTATCACAGCAAGAGACAGCATGTAGAGCCAGCGACTGGAGAGAGGAAGACAGGGGTGGATCACAGTAATCAAGAAAAGGTAGAAAGTGATGCTTGTAGACCAGTGCAGCAATTGATAATGGTGGAATAAGGAATCAACGTCTCGGCTGTGCTATTTTCATTCAGGAAAATTTAGTTAGTTAGTTGATTTCCAATCACTAACCGAAAATCCAAATGTAATGAAAGAGGAAAACAAAAACACAAATCAGAGGCTGCTGCTCTGTTAGTGTTGCCTGAGCACAAAATCCAGATGGAGGTCAAGAGAAGGAAGAATCTCTTCGTCCAGCTCTGCGGATCTCTAAGGACAATTTCCATGAGAATACAGAGAGAAGACAATGAACATGAAGAATGCGAACAGTGGACTCACATGCCAGGCCCTGAGCTCTGTAGCTGTCATTTCTGCTGAGCAGAGGCGTGGACTTGGGTTAGACTTAAGTCATTACTTGGCAAAATCTAAAAATAGAGTTGCCGCTGGGCCAGTGACTCAGGACTTTACTTGGACTTTAGCATTTTGGTCTTGAAGGACTTAATATCCTCCCAAAAGTCAGGTATTGTTTACTTATTATCTTACCTCACCAGGGCAATCCTCTCTCTGTGTCCATCCAGCTCTGCAGAGAGTGTTGCGTACATACATTAAAACAAACCTTAAAACAACAAGACAATTAAAAACCAGGGCTTTTTTTTGTCTCTCACACACAATGACAGGTAATATCTGTAGTGAAAGGCGGAGTGGCATGCTCCTCGGGTTATGCTCAGGCCCAGGAAGTCTACCAAAGCCTTCAAAGATAAGTGATTCTCGGTTGAATGGAATCTGTAAATCAAAATGACCTCAAACCCGGAGGTTGAGCTTACCACGCAAGGAAGCACTCAAACAGATGAAGACACTTGTAACACTCTTTGCCCTTTTGAGCTGGGGAGTTGAATAACGATTATTAAGGGTAGCGTCTTAAAACTGCTGACAGCCTGGAGCTTTTAGCTTCCCCGTAACTGATGCCCGAGCGCCGCCTGTGGGGACCATGTACACTCACGGCTCTCTGACAGGTAGTTTAACCAGTTCTGAAGCAGATTGGCATTGGCAGGCATTGGTCTGAACGACTGCTCCATTTCATTTATTTTCTTGTTTGTTTTTGTCTCTGTCCTCATTCGTTTGTTGTTGTTGTGATTTTAACTGTTAGTCCAGTTGCTGTTTGTTATCACTGCTATTTTTTAAATAGTTTTTAATGGTGTATTTTTTTTTATTGATGCAAAGCGCTTTGTGTTTTTTTTTTTTTTATCTGGGTATAATACAAATAAAATACTTACTTACAAACTTGATCCCAAGTGTTTAAAATGTGTTGTTAACAACATGCTTCTTTCTGTAACTGGAGTGGATGGTGAATGGGGTTAAACGTTTAAACGGTGCTTAAACGGTGTCTTTATGGGTACTCATGGGTATTGACTGTTCTGTTTACCAATTTTAATCAACCAATATTTGACCTACACAGATGACTTCTTTGTAAACTCTGAACAATCAGTATTCGATTTCGGTCTGACCTCAGTATTGATGTGCGACACTAATAAGACGGTGACAGAGAGAGGATGCTGAACCCACTGACATTACTGAGGCACCTCATAATATGCAACATCACAGAATACAGTAAGCTTGGATGGTATGTGTTTAGATCCTCTCCCACTGTACCACAGTCTCAATCATGTTGTTACATCTCAACCTTTAAAACAGTTCATTCTGAAGCACAGAGCTGCAGATTCAGTCAGTACGGGTTATACAATCCATACATCACATGCTGCACCCTTCCACATTTAGCCTGTAAGGTAAACACATGACATGGAGGTGTGATTTTTCTGCTTCAAGGTGTGTTTCCACATTTATGGAATTCATCTACCCTTATCTGGTAGGCGCTTCATAGATGTGACCATAACAGTGGGTGGTGGTGCTTTACTTTAGAACTTGCTATTTTACATTTTAACTATAGGGTTTCCATAGGAAATGTACGGTGCTATCTGTCCAATCCCATGAATTGTCAAACATGCTCCTTTTCACTGCAAAAACAACGGTCATAACATAAACAGACGGAACGTTTAGGCTCAGTGAGAGCAGGCAGGTTAAAGAATGTTGCGGAGGTGATGTTTAGCTGACACTGCAGAGGAGACAATGAGAACCGGATCTGAATGAAACCGTGATCCTGGCAGAGCCGTTCTTTGCTCCTGCCCCTCTCTCTTCTCAGCGCTGCACAAAGAGCCCATAGACGTTCTTGGAAATTCCCCAGGTTGTTTCTTTCTGTCACAGAGGTGGCAACTGCCGCAACACCTCGCGCGTCACCCGCTTCAATCAACCAATCGGCACTGACCCTTATGGTCCCCCCTCCACCCCCCCGCCCCGGATATGTTCACTGTCGATGGCAGAGTGCGAGCCGACGGATGCGGTTAAAAGAAATCCCAATGAAGGCTTTGATTTATGAAGGAGCACAGACTCTAGGCAAAAGTGATGCTTCAGCACGTTGGACAGCTCCGCTCAGGAACCGGATTGCTGCATGGTTTCTCTTCATCCGACCACCGGTAGACTAAGGTAAGGATCCTGCTGCCTGTCTTTGTGGTCGCATCAGCGGGTGTGAGGTGAGGGCGTCGGAGAAAATATGGAAAAAAGTGGAAGAAAGAGAACACAAGAGCCGTGAGCTACAATATTGGTGACACTACATGATAGAGCTCGAATCACACATCGTATGAATCAGTAAATATAACACTTACAGGTTCTTACTAGTACTTCAACATGAATACAAGAGAGTAACAAGCGGGAGAAACAAAACACGACACTGTATTTTACCGGTTACCTGCCGGGGTTCAGAACTGAACACAACAATGACATCCTGCGGAGCCTCTTCAGTATCTAAGGTAAACCACGTATAGGGAACTTATTTCTCAGTTATCATGTAACAGGCGAAGTTCTCCTTTTTGTACAGGTGAGGCTTTGGGAGGCAGGCTACACCCACACTCCGTGCACATGTCTTCTGTTTCATGGTAGCTGCGGCAGAGAGCAAGCTGAGTGATTGATACTGATGACAGCAAGGCCAGTGAGCCGTTCCTGACACATGGTTGACCTCAGGTACGACTTGATCAACAGTGGACAGGCGACATCGATCGCTGATCAGATCGATATCAAACTTCACGCGTACTGTTGAAGACCCATGGAAATGCAGTGTCCGCTGTGGAGGCTTTTTTTTTTTTTTTTGGATGAGCGGTTCATGAGAAACGTAAAAAAGAGAAACACAACACAGATGGTTATAGGACCGGGACGCCGCATACATGCACCTGACACAATCCGTTACCCTAACGGCGCGTCATAAAGATGGCTGCGCCCAGTCAAAGCATGGATTCCCCTGGAAAACAAGCTGTGTTTATCTCCACCCAAACCTGGTATATTAGGATTGTGAACAGTCAGAACAAGTCCTTTATGCACCGCTGCTGCTATGGTAACGTGACGTTACACCATGCGTCATCTAACATTGAGTATTTTCTTTAATGGCCATGTTCGAGTGAGAAACCAGCTTAAACTAAAGCTACAGCCTGTTGTTACAGTCTGTCACACCCAGTTACAGTTTTAAGTCACGTCCTTCAGTAAAGGCACTGATTCTCCAGGTCAGGGAAAGGTTTACTGTCACACACAGGGATTCAGTTCACCTACACTCACTTGACAGTTTATTGAATACACTTAGATAAAGCTAATGCAGTATAATACAACGTGCCTGTAAGAAATCCTCCTTCACGAGGATCATAATGACCATTTTTTATTAATGGGATGGACCAAATATGAGGAACAGCTCTCAGAATAAACCCAGTACTGTTTAACAGTTCCATTATTATGGACTAACAATAAAAAGACGAAAAGAAGAGTGAGTTGTCCTGTTGGTTCTTTGAAGTTTAACCAGGTCATTTTCAGGTTTTTTTTTTTTACCATACCATATAAATATGTTACTCCACAATAACACCTGTATTTCCCCTCTGCGAGCAAATAAAAGCAAATCTTATCTTATAATTGTCTTTGTGTGTAGTGTAGTCTTGGAGGATCCTTTCACTGCATTAAAATGATAGAAAGCAGACTGACATAGTGTCTTGCTATTTATTTCTCTTTTCTGTTTCACATAAAACATCTGAACAGTACTTAGAGACTTTTTAAGCTATCCCTTGTGCTTCCCTTTAAAAAAGGAAGGAAGGACCTCAGGGGTAAAATAACCTAGTTATTTCAAGAGTAATTAGATAAATTTGGACCTCTCAGTCAAAAACTTTGAAATGTCACATTACAGAAAAAGATCATGATAACTGTCTGCAGCCTCACTTACAGTTTGTTACTGTTCTTACTAACACATCCATAATAGTACTGAATCAAGAAGGACTTTAAATCAACTCCTGATTCTTACGGAGGAATTGAATTAAAATCCCTAAATCTATATTTATCTTTGGTGGTTTGACTATAGTAAAATCCAGCACTGAGCACATGTTTCTGTGTTAGTGCTTCTTTGTGTAAGGGGATCAATTTTAAAACCTAACGAGAAAGGACTCGTTAAGTTTTGGAATAGAATAGAATGCCTTTCATTGTCACTATACGTTTTTTACATGTAATGAGATGAAAAGCAACTCCTTCTCCAGAGCAAACATGTATGTAGAATATATACAACACAACATAGAAAAGAATAAGTATAGTACAAGAACTGTTCCTGAGTCTGTTTGTCCTTGTTCTGATGTACCTGTAGCGCCTCCCTGAGGGCAACAGGTCAAACAGATCAAAGCCAGGCTGGGAGCTGTCCTTGAGGATGTTCTTGGCTCTGCTGAGGCAGCGGGAGGTGTAAATGTCCATCAGGGAGGGGAGTTGGCAGCTGATGATCTTCTGTGCTGTCTTTACCACCCTCTGAAGCCTCTCCCTGTCCGCCATGGTGCCATACTCTGATGCAGTCAGCAGGCTCTCGATGGACGAGCGGTAGAAGGTCAGCAGCAGGATGGAGTCCAGGTTGTGCTTCCTGAGGACCCTCAGGAAGTGCAGCTGCTGCTGAGCCTTCTTGATGACCGCTGTGATGTTGTCTGTCCAGGACATGTCAGCGGACATGAAGATCCCAAGAAACCGGAAGGTGTGGACTCCTCCAGGCACTCACCGATGATGTAGAGGGGGGCTAAGTCGGTGCTGTGCCTCCTGAAGTCGACAATAATCTCCTTGGTTTTCTTGGTGTTCAAAGCCAGGTTGTTCTCTGAACACCAGTATGCCAACTTCAGGACCTCCTCTCTGGAGGATGCCTCATTTCCCTTTGAGAGGTGGGGCACAGTCTCACAGTCTGGGGCCCATGTGAGAGGGGGGAGGCCGAGAGGGTCCAGTTTGGTGATGAGAATGTCAGGAATGATTGTGTTGAAGGCGGAGCTGTAATCCACAAAGAGCATCCGGACGTAGCTCTGCTGCTGCTCCAGATGGCTCAGCACAGATTGGAGATCTACGGCGACAGCGTCCTCTGTGGATCTGTTCGTGCAGTATGCGAACTGGTAGGGCTTGAAGTGTGGGGGCAGATAGTCCTTGATGTGTTGGAGAACCAGTCTCTCGAAGCACTTCATGGTTACCGGAGTGAGGGCCACAGGACGATAGTCATTTAGGCTGGTGATGGGAGACTTCTTCGGCACTGGTACGATTGTGGCTGATTTTAGGCAGGACCGGATGATTCTCTGGGCTAGGGAGAGGTTGAAAATTCTGGTGCACATGGGGGCGAGCTGGTCGGCACACGGTCTGAGCACCTGACCAGGTACTCCGTCTGGGCCGGAAGCCTTCTTTTACGGGTTAATAGTTAATACAAGTTAATACATTTCCAGGTTTAACTTGTAAGTGGCCTAATATAACCTCATGCTAATTATATATATACTCTCTGTGTTCTTCTTATATACACTGCTGCCCATAAAGTTGGAGTCATTTTGTTTTCAGACTCATTCCTCTTTTTTATTCCTATTTATACACATCAGTAATCACATTGGAAGAGACTGATCAATACATTTTTGAGAACATATACACTTTATATATCAAGAATAAACCACACTGTTACAATCATTTCAGGAGAAGAGGTTAAATATCTTTAATTCCAACTTTATGGACTGTGTACAAGGGAGATATTTGATTTGCTAGCAAATCACAGGTTCAATTGAATTTGTATTTACAGCTAACAATTTTATGAATGTAATTCTTTTTAATGGTTTCTTTTAATGTCACGCCTGCCGGGTACATAAGGAAGTAGGATAAAAGTACTTTCTGGCTATCTGAGGTAATAATATTGTTTAAGCAATTATTCTTTTCTACAATACTGAGGAAAAAAACAACCTTACGATGGGATTTTCTTTTTTAAACTATCTTGGTCTTTTGTATTGGTATATCGTATAGATGGTTGTGTATACAATCAGAATTTTTTTTTTTAAATATTAAGCTCTCTGCTGCTTTATTATGATGGTCCTGAGTGCACAGTGGGGTGTAACTTTAAAACACACATGAATAGAGCAATTACAAGCAAATGATTTGGGGCTGCTTTGCTGCCTCTGAGCCCTGACAGTTCAGGACAGTGACCCTAAAGATAAAAGCAAATTTACTACAGAATGACTTCAAATAAAGGAAATCCACCTTTTGGAGTGGACCAGTCAGAGCCCAGACCTGAGCCCAGTACAGATGCTGTGGAATGAGCACTTAAAATGAGCTGACAGATGTATGAAACTTGTGTGTAAATAATAGGACAGCAGGATAAACAGGGCGATTCATATGATGGAGGTGATTCAAACCTGCGACAGGCTCAGCTGCTGCTGACTCATCGATACTGCTCATCTGAAAAGAACAAATAAGCAGCTGTTAGTCCTTTATCGCTGCACAAAATGTTTTGGTCTCTTCACCTCCACAACTTGATTAGTGGTTTAATCGCTTTTCAACTAGAATAATTGGATTTACAAGAGCGAAAAAAAGGGAATAAATTCAGATAACATGCAGGCTCACTCTCACTCCTGGACACCGTGTCCCTTTTCTACATTCGGCCTATTTATTTAGTTGAATTTGTTCACGTACCATTACCTATGATGCACACATGAGTGCACGCGCACAGTTAACGTGTGGCTCATTTCAAAGGTTGTGTATTCACTGTTCCTAAGGTGACAGGTTTACATACATTAGTCATCTATAACTGACAACATGATCAAATGTTACACTAACTCTATGAGTAGCTTCACCATGTTTTTCTTTGTCTTTCCCTGTTTCTTTCCTTTATTTCATTTTACCTTCTCTTATTCTACTTTTTTTATGTCACTAGCTTATCAATGGTTTTCTGAGCAAAGCAAATGCTTTTTCTAGTTACTGGTGCATTTTTTTTATTATTTTTTAAGTCGATGAAATAAAAAGTAACGGAGCATGAACATTTGAAGAAAGCCTCTTTTTAATGTCTGATTGCTGCAGGGGTTCAGAAATCAACAAAGTATGGACAGAGTATTTTTCATAGCAGAAAATGTTCAACTATATGTTTTATTAAAGTTGATTTGCACATGCGTCTGCAGAGGTGATGTAATCAGCTCTGTGTTCTGTTTCTCTGTGTGTCACAGGATGGCACAGGATGGAAACCTGTCTCTGTGGATGTCCACACCTGTGGATCCTTTACAGAACATCTCTGTCTTCTCCCTGCTCAGCTCGTCTGCGCCGCCCTCGCGTCCACCCTGGGCGGCTCCAACCTTCACTGTGGCGGCCCGCTGCCGTGTGGCTGCCACCCTGGTGCTGTTTGCCTTTGCTGCCGTCAGTAACCTGTCAGTCCTCATCAGTGTGTGCTGGGGGCGGGGCTATCGCCTGCCAGCACACCTCCGGCCTCTCATTGCCAGTTTGGCGTCAGCCGATCTGGTGATGACTTTCGTGGTGATGCCACTGGATGCCATTTGGAACATTACGGTACAGTGGTACGCTGGGGATGTCATGTGTAAGTTGCTGTGTTTCCTCAAGCTCTTTGCCATGCACTCAGCTGCATTCATACTGGTGGTGGTGAGTCTGGACCGCTACCGGGCCATCCTTCATCCTTTGGACTCTCTCGATGCTGGGCTCAGGAACAGACGCATGCTGCTGGTGGCCTGGACTCTGAGTGTGCTGCTGGCCTCTCCACAGGTACAGTAGGTTCTGTAACATTTTCACCAGCTGGTGCCAAGTCTAAGTACACATGCTCAACACAGACAGTAATGTTAGTGTAGTTCCACTTACGTTGTTAGATTCTAGATGAGGTTATGATTGTGTGTGGACTATCAGACACTACCACAGATAGGATGTGCTTTTTCGGTCCTTGTGCATGTACATGTACATGTACTGTTATGTTTTGGTGAGCTGGCCAGGTCTTGCTGCAGCAAAGCATCCCCAAACCATGACACTTCCACCTCCATGCTTCACAGTTGGTATGAGGTCCTTTTCCTGGAATGCTGTATTTGGTTTACACCAAACATGTCCTCTGTTCTGGTGTCCAAAGCATTCAGATTTAGACTCATCTACCCAAAGACTTCAGTCTGGCCATGTAGGCTGTTGTTTTGAATGTCCTGTGGAATGGCTGATTTGAAATTCATTTGAGATCTTTTTAAATCCCTTACCAGACTCATAAACTGCTACAGTCTTCTTTCTGAAGGCCTCAGACAGCTCTTTGGATCTCACCATGGTGTTCACTCTTCACTTCAACAGTCAGGAGCACACTAAACTAAATGTCTGAGGTTTAAACAGGGCAAGTCTCCTCCTTCTCCTTCTGATCATGTGCACCTGATGTGATACACCTGTGTGAGATTTTAGCCATTTTAAGTGGGAATAAATGTGGGGATGTCCTAATTTTCTGTTAATTCTGTTAAAAAACCCAGGCTTTCATAGGATGTCCTAATTTATTCACATGACTGTATGTTAAACATGGGGTCAAGTTCTTTGTCATGGTTATTTGTGTAGTTTGTTTAATATAAGCAAATATAATGTAACGTTTGTATAATCAATACAAACTACACCTGTGTTTTTCTGTGACTGCATGCATCCATTGCTCACGTCTTTACACTATTCATCCTCAGCTCTTCATCTTCCGGGCCATTAAGGCTGATGGGGTGGACTTCACTCAGTGTGTGACCCATGGAAGTTTCCAGCATCGATGGCAGGAGACAGCATACAACATGTTTCACTTTGTGACGCTGTATGTCTTCCCCCTGCTTGTCATGACTTTCTGCTACACCCGCATCCTCACCAAGATCAATGGGCAGATGCGCAAGAGCAAAGGTGTGTGTGACCTTTTGGGGGGAGTCTAAAATCATTTTTTAACCCTTTCCATCCAGCACACAGCCGCTGACAATTTGGTTTGTTTGTCACCAAGTTGGTTTGTTTGTATACCTTGTGCTCGGCACCGGGAAAACCTGCAGTTCACACTGTGGTGAAGTGAAGTGCTTTAGATCCTCAGGATTAACTGTTGGTTTATTTCTAACCTGCCTGCTCATGTATGTCTGCTATTCACCTGGTGAATACCATGTTGAACTGTAACTACTTCTTTTCTACTATGACAAAACTTTAAATATAAAACCCATTTTTAAACAATTATGTAAAATATGTACAAATGCATGATCTCTTTTTTTCTCACCATTGTCAGCAGGTGCAGTTATACCCAGACAAGCGATGCAGCCTCTCTCAGTGGTGGACTAGTATAATCTATGGTCATGATACATGCTCAGTGTTTTATATGTGATACAAAACTCACATATAAACCAGGAAACTTTAAGAACAAGCTTTAAAGCCATTATGTGCAGAATTTTAAAAAATTGTGTAATGGTAAAAAAGTCAGCAGTGCATCCCTCCCATCCCCCCCACACCCTAAAATAGACGCTCACTGTCACAACATGAAGCTGTTAAGGTGGTGATTTCCTGTGTGCTTACATTTATGGATTTATGTTGTGTTTCTGCAGATGGCGAGCACTGCCTGAGACGCAGTGGAACAGACATGATACCGAAAGCCCGGATGAAGACCCTGAAGATGACCATAGTGATTGTTAGCTCCTTTGTCATCTGTTGGACACCCTACTACCTCCTGGGGATCTGGTACTGGTTCCAACCGGCGATTATCCAGCGCACACCGGAGTATATACACCACATACTGTTTGTCTTTGGCAACCTGAACTCATGCTGCGACCCTGTCATCTACGGCTTCTACACGCCATCATTCCGGGCCGACCTCGCTGATGTGGTGTCGTGCTGCCGCAGCCGCCAAACCGGCGATGCCTCGCCTCACTCTGTGGATCACCTGTCTGCTCAAAATGCTCGAGCCTCTCAAGAGATGGAGTCCGATCTGAGCTCAAACCAGCACAGTGGGAATCCCAGTTAAACAGTGGTGCTCTGAGGAGTAAGACACCATTCAGTATATCCTTAATGCAATACTGTCCTCACAGAACATGCGAATGTTCTGTGAGGTCAGTATTGGGCGGTGGACAACTTTGGCTTTTCTGGCCCTTTTACAGCAGTGGAGTTGTGGAAATGGGACCTGAAGGGAAAACATCTGCACCAGCACGTGTTTATGGTAGGTGCAGTTTCTGAAAACAACTCCCCTTTACTGGTCTTCTAATGCTTCTCAGAATGTGATGCAAGATGCAAGGTCTTTAGATGTGTCAGTCCACACCAGTGCAAAGAGATGAGCATCTCGTACACATCAAAATTATTTATTACAGTCTGACTTGTTTTTTTTTCTTGCATACCTTCAAGCATGAACAGAGTGTAAATGTTGCACATGTTTTACTCTGACATGTACCTGTTTATTATACTGAAAACTATTTGATAAACACATAGTCACTCTCAGACAATGGAAAATGAGAGTACTTCCTAAAGTTGCTGAGCTATAACTTTAAGAGTCTTTCATTTCCACTACCTCAAAGAAAGCACAAAGACTGCTAACTGGATCATTGCTGTGGAAAACCAGTGGGAAAAGTCATTTGTAGACAGTATACTAAATCTTGTAAGTCCTGGAAAAGCCTACTGAAACATTTCACCTCTGAAGTTCTACTGAGTTGGCACTTGGCCGGTGTTAAACTCATTGTACATTGTAATAATCAGCAAGAAGTAGCCTCTAGTTATGTATGAATGTATATTATTAACATATATGGGCAACAGTGTTTATTTAAGCCCTGTGACAGACTGGCCTGACCTGTGCAGGGTGTACCTCACCGGGGATTGGCTCCAGCCCCCCTCATGACCCCCTCCAAACTCTACCATCTCAGCAGAAATCCAGATCAGACCAGACTACGTTTTTCCAGTCTTCATCTGTCCAGTTTTGGTGAGTCTGTGTCCACTGCAGCCTCAGATCTCTGGTCTCCATGGTCAAAGTCACCCAGATCACAGTTTTCTTTTAATTCTGATGTCTGATGTGAACAGTAACTGAAGCTCCTGACCTTTCTCTGCTGCTGCCACATGATTGGCTGACTGGATAACCGCATGAATAAGCAGGTTCCTTATAAAGTGCTCTGCAAGTGTCTGTGACAATGTATTAAATATGACTATACCAACATTATTATTCTCTGAGCACGAGCAGATATGATGTTAAGTATCAATCAGTCTTGTTTTGGCTCAATAAAAGTCTTGCTAACGAAACAAAAACAGACAGCGAAACTTGAGTTTAACAAAATGTTCTTTATTTGGTTTTAGGCAATGTTGGAATGTGGTGAAGGAAGGAGAAAAAGTAGAGCTACGTCCAGACATTCAGACGGAGCAGTCTGGAGTCACACAGAGACCAAGCTGTTTGGCAGGAATATTATCAGAACGCTAACTGATGATAAATATGTAATTCGTTTCATCAAATGAGCTCCACAGTCTATGGAAAAGTGCTGGTGTTGTGCTGGAATGACTTTCTTCAGAACCTAAAGACTAAATAAATAAATAAGGAGTCACTTCAAGCAAATCACAAAAAAAACCATAAAAAATAAAAATTAATAAATAAAAAATATTGTCCCTCTTGTGGTATCCAGCCATCAAGGGAGTGTAACTGCTGCTGAAGTGTATTTTTGGTTGCTGAACACAATGACAACAAACTACATGTGTAGTGTAACAAAAGCATGTTTCAACACTACTGCTCACAGCAGGCCAGTTTTTTTTTTTTTGTGATTTGCTTGAACTAACATCATCACAGATTTGTGTGAATGTACTAAATTAAATTGTAAAATGAATTTACTGATAAATGAACACACTGCTTGGTCTCTGTTTCCAGCTGCAGCTCGTCCACAGTCAGTCCTCCAAACCTCTTCATTTTGGCCAAAGACCAAGGAGCAGACCTCAGTCACAACAGGTTAAAGCTTTAGTTTTGCAGTCGGCTGCAATCCATCAACGGAAAGCTTAGAGAACAGACAAGCACTTATCATTAAAGCATTGTTTCCTCCTTGGTACTAGCAACCAGTTTCTACTTTCCTACACTTTTTTTTCTTTTTTTTTTGTAGTTCTTTGTCTTCTAGTCAGTGGTTCTTCAGAACAGAACATGAGTTTGTCTTCAAAAAACATTTTGGCACTGGAAAACTCACATCATTTGCTCAAAAAGCATCACAAAGTATTCCTAACAAACATTTTCTTATCATTCTCACATGTCAAAAAAAGAAAACATTTGAAACGATCATAATTAATGTCATCAAATCTAATAATAATAATAATAATAACAACAATAACAAAAGCTTTCAAAAGAAGCAAACATTTGTTTTGGCGACTTTTCCTGTGCACAGCCCAAAGAACAGAAGACTCAAAAGAAAAGGAGACGGAGAAATGAATCTTTCAAAACAGAAAGCGACAGATGCTTTTCCATTTTAGAAAACTACTTTAACCACTACACACTTCACACTACAAAAACATGGCAAACTTTTTAGGTCTTCCAAATCAAATACACTTTTTTGGTATGGCATTGGCTTAACAGCTTTCAGTAGTGTGAAAATATAGGGGAATAGGGGAAATCTTTATACTACTACTACAATGCTCTGCTTTGAATAAAGCTTCAACACTCATCAAGGGTTAGACCACGCACTTTTGGTCCATAATACATGAGCTACTTCCTTTAAGTGATGAATACGTTTTTTTCCCTGGTGGATGTTTGGTTGTTCATTCAGCAGCGAAACAAATGGAGCAAGGTATGAGAGGTGGAGAGGGAGACCTTAACAAAAAGAGGTGAATGGAGGGCAACTGGACTCGAAGGTATTTCACCTCTTTGATAAAAGGGGAAACGTCTTCAAGTATCAACAACAGCTAAGCGCAGTTTCACCTCTATTTGATAACCATGAATTGGATAAATGGGAATCTTCACAGACAAATAACTGTTGTCGAACCTAAATATCTCAAGTAAACTCATCCTTTTTCTGATTTTCTTCTTAAAAGACAAAAAACCTGGAGTTTCATTTCAGCTGGACTTTAAATTTAGTTGTATTCTTTGGTGATTAACTTGGGTCAAAAGCAGCATTTTTGAATCTTGAATTTGTGGTTCCCTCTCAGAGCTGCTTCCATCAAGGTTTACTCACTGTCATCCATTCACACACGTGTAAATCATCACGCTCACGAGTGTTTCTGTGCTTTGGTTATGAGGAAGTGTAAAGGTAAAGACTATGAACGTTAAAAATGTAGACGCATTTGGTCACATATTTCTTCAGGATATCTAAATATTTGGCAAAGACTCGACTACTTTAAAATAGAAAGCAAGTATTCCTTATAGTATTGACATAAAAAGTCTTTCAAAATATCTCACATCTTCATTTGGTCACTCTTTAAAATTTAAATGTTAGAATCAACAAAATACAGCTCCGTGTTGAAGGGGTACACCTGCAATGAATTCCAAACTAAAGGACATGAGAGAAAAAGGAATGAAATTATGAGTAAAAATTTTTTTTTGGCTTGGGTTCAGTTAAAGCACTTTAGACACAGGTGACCCCTTTCAATCAGGAACAGTCCGAAACTGGAAGTAAATGCAGTCTCTATTAAAAGGAAAAAAAAGAAAACCATTAAAATGTTTACATCTTTGGGTATCATTCAGCTTGGTTTCCATAGAAGAACGTTTTTGAATAGGCCAACACTATGACACACAGGCCTTGAACGTGCATTCAGCCAACGCAGTCATCGAGGTCCCAGGCGTGACCAAATTTGGCATCTGGAGAGTTAACTTGGCAACGTGGCCTTCAAACAGTCTTTTTTTTGGCTTATCTTCAATATGCCATCAGGTCTGTGCAGATCAAACAAGCATTGCGTTAAGCTGAACTTGTTTCCTTTGATGCAGACTGGTCTATATGTTCCAAGACCTACATCCTCTACACAAACGTGTCTTTGGAGATGGACATTAGTGGATATTTGAAAGCCATGGGTATCCACGTAACAGGGCGCCGACAATAAAGGAGGCAACACTGCCTCCTTTGACATCAGGCTTGAAAAGCAGGTTGTTCAGACGGTAAGGCTTAGGCTTGTGGCAGTGGAATTCAGGCTCTGGCCATGGTTATGCTCTCCATGGTGGTCATCCTGGTGAGCACTCTCTGGACTGGCCTGGTTGGCAGCTGGCACGGTACACTGGCACTGGCACTGGTCAAGGAAGTAGCTGAAGGGAAAGGGTTTTTTTTTTTGTGTTTTTTTTTTTTTTTTGGTTGAGGTAGGCTTGCACAAGCAGCATCAACAGGCTAACACTGGCCTCTAATATGGCTCAGACATTCTTGTCAGACTGAGGTAGCTTTCTTTGGAGGTGTGCTGCTTTTGGGTGAGTAAGAGTTGAACGAATGCCCGTTTGCATGGTTCTTCTAAATGGCTTGTGCGGTAATTTCTTAACAGACTCTCACCTCTGTAAGGCGTTTGCAAAGGCCGCTGTGTTTCTTCCCTTTCTTATTGCAGTGGAACTGAAGGCAAAAGTCAAGAGATCTGTCACAACATATTTGGCTTGGTTTGGAGTTTTTAAGAGTGCACATCTTCACATGTCAGCTTACCAGGGGAGACATGAGAAATAGAATATTTTGGTTATGGAACAGACTCCCACTGGAAAAGTGACATGAGTGTTGCTGTGGTGTACACACAAAAAAACAACAACAACGTGACAGTCCCTAATCTGGAGTGGCAATGCAATTTGAAGGCTTTTTTCAACATGCACCTGTGCACATACACAGGAAATAAAGGCAATAAGCTTTGGTTTGAGTTAAGGGTGGAGGATGGGGGTGAAGTAGCAAAGAACCAGTATGTGTGCTAGCTCTGCCACAGTATTTGTGGATGCTTAGCAGCAGGTTTTGGGGGAGAACTAAAGCTATGACTGACTCTTTCAAAGGGCACAGAACGTGCTCATTGACATGCTTGGGTTTCCTAGGTGAATAGAAGACATGGGATAGCAAGGCGGGTGGGGTGTGGTGGGGTGGGACAGGACCAGTGTTAGCCAGTGCCCATGCCAGGCAAACCTGACGACTGCTGCTCAATGACGACCTGGCACTGTGCTGGACAGACCGCCTGCTAACAAGAAGAGTCACACAACAGCAGGACAGGGAGGACACAAGAGAGAAGACAGACATCAGACATCATTCATGGATCGAGCTATCTGACAATACACAAGCAGCCATCCAAAGTGCTACTGATGTTACCCCCTGGCTGTCCTGTTGAGCCATTGTACCACTGAACTAGTTTTACTAACTGTATAGTGGGTTTTTTTCTGAGTGACTTACCTGAGGCACTGATTCCAGCCTGGGGCAGCTTGTTCCATCTTTAGGGTTGCCGATGTGTCCTGTGTTGTCCCGAGGGACAGACCAGCTTTCCTGTGTCCCTTTACTGCAAAAAAGACTGCAAACAGGTTCCAATTATGAGTACATAGTCTACATAATCTTCAGCTATCTGCATCACATGATACCATGCAAGAATAGAATATGGGGGTATAGCTCAGTGGTAGAGCATTTGACTGCAAATCAAGAGGTCTCCGGTTCAAATCTGGATGCCCCCTGACTCTGACTTATGTCACTTCTCTACAGACGTTTTCTGCAGCCGTGGCGCAACAAGTTAAGAGTGCGGCTTTGGGCTTGGGCTGGCCTGAGATCGGTGGGTCGTGGGTTCGATC
>JBBMJY010000005.1:20986530-20998419 GCA_037833715.1 Toxotes lorentzi
ACACACACACACACACACACACACACACACACACACACACACACACACACACACACACACACACACACACAGACTGTGTGAAAGTTCAGATCCCTGCTGACCTTCACACTACAAACACAGACAGCAGCCAGTCTCACTGACCCCCCCCCACCCGAACTTGACTTGAGCTGAACAATAAAAACATTCACCTTCACTGAGACATCACATCTCTGCACACTTGAACCTCGAGCTGAAGCACCTTCATAACCGACTTCACACAGCGACAGAGCAAACATTCTCCAAAGTCATTTTTCCTTCTTGTCTAATACAAATATGGACTGTAAGCATTTTTAAACATCTTTAAATAGAAAACAAATTACTTTTAAACATCAAGATCAAAATCCTGTTATATATATTTGAGCAGAGTATATCATAATTACAATAATGTCAAAATGCACAAAGTTTTTTTTCTCCACATTCAGTGGCTTCAGAAATACAGACCCCTTCACTTTTTCACACACTTCATTGAGTATGGATTTCATTTGAAATAGATAAAATTGCCATAAAATGGTGTGTCTTTGTAACCAATCCATTCAGTTTTTTCACAGGTGGACGCCAATCAAGTTCCAGACGTTTTGTTTGAACATAATTAGCATGTCCTACAATGGCCCACCGTCATTAAAGGAATCAGAAAAGAACAATCTCACCTGTTAGTATTAACACACTTTGTCTAATACAGTTTTGGGGTTTCTGATCTAATTTTGGATGCACCACTGCAGAATAATGAGGGCATTTTAATCACATTGTGGGTGGTCATGTTACCAGATGACCAAAGCCTAAAGTGCATTGTTCTCTATCCTCCTCCAAATGGAGAGCTAGAGAGATCAATAAATTCATGAATATATTAGAGATCAGGACCCCCTCTCCTCCTCTACACCACAGGCACTGCCAGTCACTGTGAAAGAGTGATGGGAGGTGAAGTATTGATTTATCTGGACAAAACCGAAACTTAGGAATGGATGAAGGTAAAGCTGAGTTGTCATTGAGATTACAAGAAATTACATAATGCTCTTTCGGATGCTGACACCACAGCAAGAGGGAACGGACAATTTTCAACTAGCAGTGTCCGGTAAGAGACTTGTCCTGTGATTTCAGAAGCTGTAGTTTGTTAATATCTAGTTTTGGAAAAATACCAGGGCAAGTAGAGGAAATTCCCTGAGCACACGTTACTTCCAGGGGATTCCCTGGAAAGTTCTGTCGAGTGGCCAGCACTGATGGCCACTGTTGAGCTCTACCAGGTCAGTAGAGAATGAAGTGCTTTGCTCAACAACACCTTCAGCAATAGTTTCTGTATGGACTCACCTTGAACCACGAGTCGTCCGAGTGCTGTACGCCTCATTCTGGTGCCAGGCCGATTGGCAGCACACACATACACACCAGAGTGCTGGAGGGAAACATCTGAGATCATCAGGTTCCCCGTCCCCAGAACCTGGATCCCCTCCACCCCAATGGAGCGTCCATCTGATGGACACACAGACACACACACAAACAGAGATGTTATTACCTGATCATCCTCCTATTATGCAAATTTGATTAGAATTTCTCAGTGGTACCTAGCCTGCTCCAGGAAACAATGGGCCTTGGGTTTCCTGTGGCGATGCACTCCAAGATGGCTGTCTGATGGACAGTGATGGTCAGATTCTGGGGTCCTGACAGGATGACTGGCTCCTTATAGATTCTGGGAGCTCCACCTGCAAAGATGAAGGAAGACAAAAAGTGGATGTAGATGAGATGCCAAAATACACTGACACAAAGAGGATGAACAGTATGGCTGAGGTGTGTAAAGCAGCTATGATATCCGTCTGCCCAGGCTTGATTGCTTGACCCATTGGAAAGTTACAGAATTATAAATCAACCCAATACAATGAAAAAGAGAGCAAATGCTGAGCTAAAGTCGAAGCATTGCTTCAAAAAAAGAGGGTCAACGTTTACAAAATGGCAGGGATATCTGCTGAGCTCACATTTTCCAAATGTTTTCAGCTGTTAAAGCCAGAATTTTTTAATGAAAATTCATTCATTCTATGTTAGGAGGACAACTAAAGTTGTAATAAAGGTGAGGAATAGAGATCCACACGCTAGTTGACTTTGTTTATTACATTCTACTGGTGTATTCACCTACCAGTGACATTGAGCACGGCCTCATGGCTGTAGCGAGTGTTGGCTGGATTGGTGGCCATACATCGGAAAACCCCAGTGTCCACCTGTCTCACACCTGTCACCTGGAGAATGCCCATTGGCAGGAGAGTGTACCTGCATAGGGACGGGGGGTCAGGATGTAGGTGAGGTATTATAAATATGCTTAACAAAACAAATATGCTAAACAAATACGTACACAATTGTACTATATATACACTATATTATAGGTCACAATTGTTCTAACCATGAATGAAACCACTGAAATATGGAAAGTACCATCCCACACTAGCACAGGGCATTATCACATATGTAACTTTCAGTGGCCAGTCAGCAAAAAAATGAGTGTACTGTACATATTATCCAGTACATTGTCCTACACCATAGTGGATGTTTGTATGGTGCTACCTATTGTCAGTGGTGTTGAGTGGTACTCTGTCTTTCTCCCAGGTGATGTTGGCCTCGGGCACTCCGTTGATCTGACACTGGAAACGAGCAACGCCTCCCTCATCCACAGACATGGACACTGGGTGGGTGTGGAATTTAGGAAGAGCTGAGAAGCAAACCACACGGAGATCAGGTTTAATGAGGAAAACACTGGACGTGGATTTTGTGTTGAAACGTGGAAGGGACATTATACCGATCATACACATGAAAATCAAGTTACTAAGTTAATGGTTAGCATGACCTTAGCCTGTGAAAACTCTTGTATGGTGTCTCTGGTAGCTTTACAAACTGTGGTTATGGTTAGTTGAAATGTTATGAAACATCTGGTGTTTTTGGAGCTTGATTGATAGTCTTGATTGTGCTCTTTCAATTTTTACACACACACACACACACACACACACACACACACACACACACACACACACACACACACACACACATACACAAATTCCTAATAACCTGGTCACCATAATCAATAAGGGTGGATGCCATAGAGGAGGGATCACCATGGCAAATCTCCTGGATTACCCATAAATCCCTGGTTTTATTGGTCTGAGTGAAGGGGTGGGGGTGGCGAGGAGAAGTTTGTACATTCAAGTAGTGCAGGTTCGTGTGTGTTCAGCACATGTAACCATGTACAGTAAAGCACAGGCAGTGTAATTTATTGGTTTTCCATAATGAGAATCTGGTATCTTCTGGTGAGGGGTTTCTATCTGTTCCCTCTCACAACAAAGGATCAAAGAGTCCGAAGGGGGGAGGTGGGTTGCCAGGTAAAATGCAGAGTTGTTCACCATGTGAAGCATCATTTACAACAGAGGCTATGGGACGTTTTAAAAGAGAAAAGGCAACATGAGGTGGCAGGTTTACAGCCTGTGGGTAAAAGAGGGAAATGGATATTAAAATGCCAAAGAACATTACTGTTTGTTATCTTGAAGTGAGAAGGAGAGTGTGTAGACCTCAAATATAATCCACATTAATGAAGGATCATTATTACCTTATATATATTATTATATATATGTTATCTGTGTTTAAGCCTTTATCAAATACCCATTGTACTCACTGAAAGCTTTAGGCTAAATCATGTTTTAAAACAACTTGGAACTTCTGGATATGATAACATTTTGTTGTTTGTTTGTTGTTTCAAATCAAATGTAATTGTGTGGCATAAAAAGCATATATAGTAACATATATTGTAACAGTCCTGTGTTGTGTTGCACTGTCAAACACTTACATGCCAAAAGGACTTTGGCCCTGCGGCTGACGAGCATGCCATAGTGATTTTGGGCAGCACAGTCGTATTCGCCCACATCAGCGTCGCTCCCCTCTCTGCGTTTCTGGAAGCTCTGGATGAACAGCGTGCCATTTTCCAGCACTCGAACCCGAGGGCTGGTGAGTAAAGGCAGCCCATTTTTACGCCACGTAACCGTGATCGGTTCCTCGCCCTGCACCCGACAGTCCAGCATGAGCGGGCGATCCCTCACTGCAATTACATCACTGGGCTCCAGCAGAAAAGACAACTCTGAGGCCAGACAGCCACCTGCATGCAGACAGGAGAAAGAGAAAGACAGGTCATCACAGAGAGATTAAGAGCTGGCTTAAAATGATCAACTGTTGTACAATCCAAAGGAGTCTTCAAACTCTGAAATCTAAGTAGGGTTGTGTACTTCTGTGACAGGAGTTTTTTCAGGACTCTTTTCAGTTCAGAAACATGCTCTGACTTCAGACTGAATTCAAGAATATTCAGGGACCACAGGAAAAGGAGAGGAACTGTGGGAAAACAAGGGAAAGACCTGGATTTCTGGGTCACACAAACAAACACACAACCATACTCCACATACATATAGACTTGTGGGATCTGTAGTAACATGACAGAACCAATAATTAGAGTTTTTATTTTTTACAACAAACTTATTATTTACTTTAAGTGTTATTGGAGTTTTGATCTCTCCAATCCAATACTGACCCATGGAAAGAAACTTTAAACTGTTAAGGGTTCTGTCAAGACATTTCAAAATGAGAATGGATCGTAAAATATTCAACACATTTTCCACCTCAGACCCAGAAACCAAATCCCATCCCAGAGACAATAGCACAAAGGAGGCTTCTCTGTCGGATACCAAGTCTCCGAGAACCCTACCCCAATCGCCCCAAAAAAACCTCACTCAACAGCAAAAAACCATCTCATTTGACTGATGGTGCATTTGGCTTTGCAGCCTGTAATGCTTTTACGGAAGAAGAGCCACAATGGAGGTTGAATGCCATTGAACCATCCAGCCAGAGAGGGAAACAACAATAGCCACGCTGGAGAGGAGAAGACTGGCAAGGGTTGCTGGGGTCAAGTTAGGAGAGCTTCCATTGAAGGAGGAACCAATTGTGACAATAGTGTTGTGACGATACTTATTTGCACCCAACCCCCAGTAACCTCTGTAAAAAACTCTTGTCAGCCACCATGGGCCCAAGGGCACCATCTGCCCCTTCTTATGCACCCCCCCACCCCGCCCATCTTGTCCCATCCTTTCAGATCCACCTCTGAGGTGACTTTCCCATGCCACCAGATCGCTCTTTGTCACCCTTGTTCCCTCTCGTCCATGACCTTGGTAATGCTCCCGGTCTCCCCCATTTTCGTTCGGTTCTTTTTGGTGTTAATGTTCTCATATGCAAAGAGCCACGAATCCTCTCATCGGCCGCTTTCCTTCCCAGCTGTGAGGCGACAACAATTGCAGTTGCACTTGAACCTACACACAATCCCTCATCAGTGTCACTGCAGAGTCTTGCATCTGTTCAGTCAAATACACCCTTGCATCACATCCCACACACAGCAGCTTGAACTTGACTTCCACCATTTTGTATTTTTCTGTTCCCAGTGAAGTTCAGTTCCACTCTGAGGATCAGCTGATGCTGTTTGCAGTACATATGTATTTTCTCACTGATTTTTATTTTTAATTAAAAATCAAATAAAACTATATTTATTTCCACTGAACACTTGCAATGTGAAGGCTGAAATCTCAAAACCTGGACAAGTAAAACCAAAACTATCTGCATGGATAGAGACCTCTTAAATGCTTCCAGCTCTAAGAGAAAATATTCGTTTTGGTTCGACCTGCCCTTTAACATTTCACTGCTCTCCACCCTGTTTCACATGAGCACATGCAAATGAAGTGAATCAGTGGTAACATGGATGAATTATGCCCCCCCCCCCCAGTATTTACATGAAGTGGTAGGTGCTGATGTATCAGGCATTGTACATACACACCATAAAGGTAGCCGTTTTGTGGTTACAGCATTCAGCTGTGATTCCTCTGGCCTTGAGCAGGATGATGGTTCTTTGTTGACAATGTAGTGATGAGGTAACCTAAGTGTAGATTGTCACTTGTAGAATACAGCCTTGGAGCTATCCACAACCTTAATCAGTTCAGTTCTCTGTCATCATAATCATCTGTTATTGGCTTTACTAATGTGTCACATGAAGAAATGAGCACCTGCCCTCCTTTTTAATGAGAGAGACCCCCCAATTCCCAGCATATGCAGCCAGCAGAGAGGACTGTGAGTCTACTGGTCAGCTGTGTCAGGACTAGCCGATAAAGCTCTGCCGCCCCTGAGCCTCCCATCCCTCAGGCCTGGTAATGAAATTCAGTGCTCCCAAGGGGGAACCTGCATTGCATTCTCTAGCCACAGTTATCGAACACATGGTGTTGCTAACTGTGAGGCCTAAAAGGCCAGTGGTGATACAACAATGTCTAGATAGTAGGCACAAGATGGAGACCACACTGCAACATAACTTCTAAAGACTTGCTCAGACAGTATACATCATTCTTTTATTCAGATATTATCTCAGAGGTTTCAAGTTTCTCGACAATGTCCAAATACCAGAGTAAAACACAACTAAACATAAGATAATGTAAGCCAGGTGATGTAATGACAGGTAATGGAAGGTAATATGAGGCAAGTTATGGGGACATAAAGAAACATAGCATGAGGTAATGTAGGTTAGCTAACTTCCATCGTCATGAGATCAATCCCTTGCTTCTAGACTGAAGCCTCAAACTCAGTGAGACTCTCTGCATCGAGCTGGATGACAAATGATAACAGTGTGCCATGAGTGATGTTAGACAACAACCTTTAAGGTGATTCCTGACTGGAGGATTTAAATGTTCTCCATACTAGTTCCAACAAGCTGAACCTGCATGGGGTGTGATTAAGTGCATAGCATTAGAGATTGGACTGTTTTCAATATAGGGGCAGGACTATAATGAGATTTTTTCTGAAAGGAGGGGGTAGTCCAGAAACCCCCACACAACCACTATGCGCTTGTAACCCCGAGCCCCTCAGGGGTCATGGGAGAGTCAGAGGTGAGGAGGATGGATGTGTAGATGAAGGTTGGGGTGGTGGTGTGTGTGTGTTGGTGTGGGGGGTGGGTGGCCTGCTATTGTTTAACGTGGACTGCTACCCCTGAACTTCACAGATTTCTTTCCAGCACCCCCCCAAAAAAGGGTAAGAGAAAGAGAAGGGTCCTGACCACCAAATCCAAATCATTTCATCAACATCTTGCCTTTCCTCTCTCTCCATCTGGTTTTTAAAGGCAGTTTTGGAGGGATGCACGGTCTTGAGCCAAGAATGAAGTGGTGAAATATTTCTGATTAAGGTTGAGAATAAGGCTGAGGCTTTAATGGTTAGCTTTAGGGCTGGATCTTCATATGTCATGGATTCACAGCAGATATACTCTCAAAGACACTGAAATCCCTTTAAACATGAACAAATCAGAGCAATATTCCACATTCTAACACTCCCTTTTCTTTTTTCTTGCCCCTGACCTCTTCCTCTGTTATATCTTTTTTCTGAAGAGGGAGCAGTTTAAACAATAAATGTGCAGTTAAAGGTCTGGGCAGGCAGATGGGAATATCTGTGCAGACATGAAACCAATTGCCCCAGGGTTCCCTCCTTTGTCCTTCTAATGAGAGCAAAACTCTCCTTGCTCAGAGACGAGTTGTTTTTGCTGTTTTACCTGGGTCTGTTGTTTAAACCAGCTGATGGTTATTTACCAGGTGTCACAGGCCACAGCGTTTCTGAGAATGAACTGGGAAAAAAACATGCTCGTGTCCATGAAATGATGGAAATGTAGTTTGATGACAGGCAGTTTTAAAACAGCTGGTACTATTAAAAAAAAACAAAAAACAATGAAATCAAGGTCAAATTTAGTGTTTGGATCAGGCCTAGTCTTTTTTACAGCATCATATGTTGGTTTCCTTACCTACTGAAAACATGCCTACTCTCCAATGCATAAACTGATAGTGGCCTCATGGGCCCTGGGGCCCAGGGCATCCAATCTGAATTTGGTGGGGGGTTTGATTTGGACGGATGGTCAGTGCAGATTTAAAAACCCTGACCAAAAAGAAGGTCCCTACCAGTGATGTGGATCAATAAGTAATAATCTCTAATGTGACAGAGAGGCTTCTCTTTTTTTTTTTTTTCTTTTGCAGTTTTAATCAGTGAGATGTCAGCTCACAGAGTGGGTACAGCAACTCTCATTAGGAAAATCTCACTTAAAGACAAAGAGCCTGTCAGAAACAGAGACAAAAAAAACAAGTTAATAAGACACTTGGAGTGGAGAAGTGAGCTTCAAGGTGAAGCAGTAAATGTGGGGGTGACTGCTGTGTTGGCAGTGCTGAGTTTTGTCCTTGGATTTTCTGCTAACAATGTTTTTGTCGTCTGGAGAAGGTACTTGTGACAACGTCACAGTATTTGCTTGCTGTAGTCACTCCTTCTGTTCATACTGGACATTAAGAGATCCCTTCCCAATGAACTTCCAGTGTATTAGATGAGGGCATGAAATCCACAGTCCAGAGTGTACACAACAAGGCATCTACACACGTGGGAATCTTCTAAAGTCATAGTCATTTAATGCCAGAATGAAAAGAATGAACTATTACAGCAAGGTAAAAACTGTTTCTGTGTTCATACGGGCACCTGACTCTTGTTTTAAGAAAGACTTGAAAAATTGTGAACCTATCCTTTAACATGAAAACTGAAGGACTGTCAACTCATTTAAATCCAACATCAAAGAGACAATTTTCACACATCTGTAAAACTTTTCCAAGAGAAGTCATCAGGGCTCCGTGCTCTTCACCAGCAGCGTCATGTTTCAGTTCCACTCTGGGAACACAATCACTCTGGGGAGCTGCTTAGTACAACCACAGTGTTCCCTTCTGAAAAATGCTAACAAGCTGGAAATGTACTGGTCATAATCATATGGTAACTACTGGTGAAACCGATGACCAGCTTTGGATTCTACCTTCAGCCGTTCAGTGGCACCGAACCTATAGCTGTGACATTAGAAGGCTAAGGTTCTACTTGGGTGGAAATATAAAGCATTAAAGACTGTCATTAAAGTTCATTGTGTTAATGCTCAGCGGCTGTGGCCCCCATGTATCAGCAGTGTGTTAATGTGTGTTAATAATGTCTCCTACAGTCAGGTTAATGCTGGATGATGCTTCGTCGTACCTCTACATGGTCTGAATCCTGCTAGCATTAGCCTCAACTCTCCACAGATTGAAACAACCTATTGGGGGTTGTCGAGGGCATGGTCATGGGCAGCTGTCGGGGGATTAACTTATACACATATCTTTAATAAGGTCTCAATCTGAGTGCAGACTGGGGGTAGTGTTATGGAAATAACGGTGTGTTGGGGAGGGGGGGCCCTATTGTGTCCATTGTCTGCCCTTCCACTGACTGTTTCGCTGACCAGGCAACTGCTAAAGGTCAGAGGTCACTCACTCCAACCCCTTATTATGGTTGGATCTAAACACAGAGCCTCCTACACCATCTGCACTGCTCCCCCTCTCATGCAAATCTCTTCTATGGTCACTTGAAAAAAAAAATACAAAATTGTCGCTATTCACAGCTTTGTAGGGTTTTTTTTTATCTACACATGATAAATAACATTTACAAATGTTTGCAATGCATTATGCATATTTCTGGGTACTCCAAATACATATGACAACCTGAATGATAATTTTACGTACTGATTTTTGACTTCAGCTTCACACATCTGATCATTTTCGCTTCTGAAAAGTGTGTAAACAAACGTCTGAAAACATTTCTGACATTCTAGTGTTTTTATTTACGCACTGTTAAATACGTGTGAACAGATCACCTGATATGCAAGTGTTGTTGTTGTTGTTCACTTAAAAATGAAATTTTTAACTCAAGGTCTACTTAACGGCTTTTTTCTGGAGCTTTCAACTCCTCTTCACAGCCCTCCTCAGCAGATGGAGCTTGCTTGGTTAAAATCTCCAGGAAAAGGGTGAATGAGTGAATGAATGAGTGGACCTTTACTTTTTTAATCTGTTGATTTGTACCACTGTTTCCACGTTTAGTGCACTAACTTGCTTTGGCAAACAGTGTCTGATGCACTTCCAGCTGAATACTTTACTGTTTATTCTACTTTAAGTAATACGTCTTATCACATATTCACATTAGTGCTTTTAGAAGAGACCACCCTGCCTCCACCTCCAAATAAGTGTCCATTCAATCACCTTCTACTGAGAAAGAGACACGGTGGCAAGTGGATTTACATAATATTTTCAAAGCAAAAAAAAAAGTTATTATTTTTGCATTTTCATACCACAGCATTGTGCATTTGAATGCATCTGAAGATATGAATCTTGATCTTGATCTGAAACATTAGTCTGATGATAAATTCTTACCAGATGATCCACTTGGTTTTTCTGATTCTTGCCTTCCTTCATGTGAATGAAGGCCACGCGATGTGGCTAAAAGCTTTGAAAAGACTGAGTAGATGTTGTGATAAGAATTTTCTTATTCTTTCTTGTTCTTGTGGAACTTCATATTTAGTTTTTATCCAAACTTTTACAATCACTTTGCATATCATGCAGATTTGTGCAGGGGATCAGTGGGAATCAATTCACATTCATGTAGATCTTGGTAAGAGCCTGAGGGTATCTGGACTGAGTGGAACTGAGCATTCACTCTTTGCTGGTTAATACCTGGATGTCTAAATGAGGACAGAGCAGAAACCTGGTTTCTCTAATTCACAACAATTTAAGTCTTAAAATACAGGGATGATACAGCAGAGCAGGTGGAACATAGATTTGGTTTAATTTACTGACTGGTTTTATGGGGAAATTATGGATTTCGGTTTATAAAAGCAGCATCCTCTACTTGGCAGTATTCCAGTTCTCATACTTGAGTCTCACAGCTGAACCAAGCTACAGTACTAAATTTAAAAACTAAACTGTACTTACTCAGGCAGAAGAAACCTGCCAGGCAGATGAGAGAGATTCTTGGTCTCATTTTGGTGTTCTTCATTCCAACCTCCACAAGCTTCTAACCCTCAAAGATGAAAAAAGAAAAAAAACGTAATCCAAATGGAAAGGTGTCTTATTTGGTATCCTGCTCCTACGTATCTTCTTTGGTGACAAAGCTAAAAATTATTTTTATTGTTTTTATTAAAGCATTGCTATTCTTAAGATTCCCTGGTCCAGCGTCTGGCCCACAGAAGGCTGCAGGTCATGTCCAAAGCTACTCTGAAAATAGAGAGAGAGGAAGACACCTCAGCCTGGACACAGCTCATTAGTTATTTAGCCTCATTGTTGTCACTGAATGGACACTGATACAGCAGCTTTCACTGGCCTCTGGCAGGTTGGTCTCCTGTGAACCAATCACGGCCCAAGTTTGACGGAGGGGTGGTAGCTCGGCATGATTGATATTCATTTAAGCAGAGGGCTGCTGGGTGGCTGCGTTGCCCCACCACCGCCCCAGTGTCGGATGGACCAGCTGTGTCCTGAGCTGGACATGCAGCTCCCAGCCATGGTGATGAAGCACACTCTGACCTTAAACAGCTTTTATTAAGAATAAATACACATTTTCAGGAAACCATGATCAGACTGGAATTCACAGAAGTGCTGAGATTTAACTTTGAGGGTGTTCAGGGGTAGTCACATCCATATTAGCTGAAAAGGGGAGGACTTTATATACCAGCTCAGCGTTATAAGAATCAAGACCTTAAAGTGACAGTCACATAGGAATATAGATCAACGGGACAGCTTCTCCAGTTATTTAAATGGTTTACCAGCAGAGGACAAGTTACATAAGTGAATAAGCGAGCAATTCAATTCAGTTTTATTCATCCACAATCAAAATTGTCAAAAGAGATTACATTTATGATAGGAAACACAGCACAGAACCAAAAGCTGTCATGATTGGTAATTATTTACATTACAGTCTGCATAGAATATTAATCCAAAATTTAAC
>JBBMJY010000006.1:77788-104544 GCA_037833715.1 Toxotes lorentzi
TCTCTGTGAAGCGCTTTGAGACAATTTGATTGTGGAAGGCGCTATATAAATAAAATTGAATTGAATTGAATTGAATACACCACACTGTGGCATCTATTCTGCTAATGGCTACAGTAATAAATAGTCAGCCAAGCCAACACCAGTCCTCAAACCTAAACAACCACATAGATGGATTTCCTGAATTTTCACCCCATACAGCGTCATCGAACAACGTTTACAAATCACTGCTGAAAGAGAAAGAATTGACTCTTTGATGACAGTGCTATGGTAAGAGGTTCGTTAGGTTTAGGGCGTTAGGTCTGCCTCAATCGGTTGAGCCAGGGAGAGAATAGAAAGAGGGGGGAGAGACAAGAGAGAGACCAGGAGCAGCTGTATACACTGTTGTATTTAAGCACTGTCAGACTGGTTGTTATAGTGACAATACTAACAGTGATACTTGGTAGTATGATAGAAATGCATGGAGAGAGAGAGAGAAAGAAAGAGAGAGAAAAGGAGTGCTCAGTGCATCAACTACACCTTCTTTAGCCTAATCTTAAATGTAGAGGGGGTAGCTGATAGCTGAAGGGTCTGCCTCCCATTCTACTCTTGGAAACTCTAGGAACTGCATTTTGAGAGCAGAGTGATCAGGACCAGTATAGGCTACTATGATGTATTTAAGAAATGATGGTGCCTGAGCACTGAGGGCTTTGCAGATGAGGAGCAGGTTTTAAAAATCTATTCTGGATATTACAGGGAGCCAATCAGAGAAGATAATACAGGACAAAGATCTGTTTCTAGTTCCTGTAATAGAGAATTACAGTAGTCCAGTCTAAAGGTACCAAATGCATCAACTAGTTTTTCAGCATCCTTTTGAGATGGGATGTTTCTAATTTTCACAATATTGCTCAGGTGGAAGAAACATGTTTGATGTGTGAGGCAAAGGGGTCAAGAATGACTCCAAGTTTCCTCACAGTAGAACTGGAGGCCAAAGTAAAGCCATCCAAAGTAACTGTATGATTAGATGCTTTTCTGAGTCACTTCAGTTCTGTCTCAATTCAGAAGTAAAGAAAGTCCAGCTCATCCAGGCCTGAGCTTTGACTACCCGATTAGTTTAAGAACAGAACCCTGCAGAACTACATGACGTTAACATGAACAAAGTGGAAACTATCTGATAAATATGAAGTAAACCAGCCTTTAATCCCAATGACATGTTCCGATCTTTGTGATGAAACTTTGTGATCGATGGTATCAAATGCCAGACTGCCAGACAGACTGGTGAAACACCACTTCATTTCCTGCTTTCATGATGCCTGCTTTAAAGCAGCAAGCATTTGTGATTGAGGGACGACAGTCGTATGCAGCGAAGCTGCTGCACTATACACGAGATCATCAACCTTTGTGGGAGTAAAGTTGAGATAACTGTCCTCCGTTCCCAGAAAAAATTTTATTAAGTTACTGCTAATGGAAACCAAACATTGGTTAAAGTATGTGTTTGTAAATGTTTATATAAAGGAAGAAGCTCACTTTTTTTTAATAGTACATCACACTTTGCCTCTAGGGGGCACCACAAATGTGAAAAATGTACATCTTGTAACCGGCAGCATGGATTCACGTGAAATTTGGTTTGCACAATCTAGTGTCATGACTCAGCTGACATTTGGTAACGACTGACTAAAGTGGGCAGGTAGGAACGTGGAGTGTATAGATCTCCAAAAAAAAGCCTCTTGGAGCCATAGCCTAAATCCAACAGGAAGTCTGCCATTTTTAATCAAGTGTGCAATTTTAGTGCATTTCTTAATTTTTACTGGTGTTGAATGTTAATGAAAAGTCATTCCAGGGAATTAACCCGAACAACTTCAAATTTGGGCAGTGCAATCTAAAGACCTTTGCAATGCTAAATTACAAAGCTGTTTAGATTTTGTTTCTCGATTTTGTCCATGGCGTGTAGTGAAACAGGAAGTCATTGTAATTGTAACATTGTCCAAAGAGCCCTGGCCTGAAGACATCTATAGTCCAATATTCAGTTAAAGTCATAGCGCCGCCTACTGGAAAACAGGACGTAAGCCACATGTATAAATCATCATTTTATTCACACAAAAGGTTCACAGTCTTGTTATAAAACAACATGATGCACTGATGCTCATTCATGAGGAAAGACAGGAAATTATACAAAATCTGCAATAAATCATATCTGCCATCACATACTCCACACAGGAAATAAATTCTAACTCTATTGCACAGTGTCAAGTGGTAGCAAAAGCTGCATCAACACCCTGTTTCGGAATCAAACAGGAAGTTGCTGTAGATATATGTTGTTAAATCTGCCCCAAACTTTAAATGAATTAACAGGCATCAGAAATGGCATAACTTGATATCTGCAGAAAGGCTCGAGGAAGCCCCCTAGAAAATTTTAAAGTCAAAGCCTCCAGCTTTGACTTTGACGTAGATGAAGGCACAAGGTCTATTGAAAATGAACTCCACTGAGTAGATCCCATAAATTATTATTATCTTATTTCTACTGACAAATGAATAACAGCTCCTTTGACTAGATTATTTCTCTTAACAAACGAGAATCAAAATACATATTTAACCTGTAGCTACTACTCACTGTTCCAGTCCTATTGTTCAAGGTTTCTGTTTCTCAGTGGTGCCTCCACTGCCTCACTGTCACAATCTAGCAGGTGACTTCAGCTTTGTGTTAATGTTACTGTAAGGCCATCAGCGAACAGCTTTATATGTCTCTGGGGTCAAATCCAGAATTCTCCAGGTGACCCACAGCTCATCACCTGTGGTTGTTGCCACAGCTGTTATGGACTGACAGCTACATTATGTATCCAAAACTCCTAAAGCTATGGCAGTCATATGACACGTTTGTCTATTAACCTCAGCCAAGCACAGAAACCTTTCAGTAAGCTCTGAATGTGTCAAGAGGAGCTTCAGTGTGACACAGTCCGAGCTCCTAACACGCTTCCCCTGTGGACATGCATCCTTTAGCATATCAATACACAGTGTTCTGGCCAATCAACAAACCAGCTGCTGCGCTGTCTGCTCCAATCAGACAATGGATTCTTCAGTGTTTGCTCCAGTCTGTACACCTGCTAAGTTTGCGTGAGAGGACACTTGTCTATCTGAAACCTGTATGGTCTTTTCATACACAGACTCTTTTCTGACACTTATGTACCTCGTTGGAACCATTTAGAGACCAGCAAAGATCATGATGCTCTGCCCCTGTATGACCAAAGCCCATGTCACTATGTTTCTAAAAACCCAAATAAGAGAAATCAGTGTGAGCTAAACAAACTGGTATAATTAATCAGATCATTTGCTGATCTTTTTATTTTTAATGAACTGATTCCGCATTTAGTCCATGAAACCTCAGAAATTAGCAGAACACTATAAATTCACTCTGACAGGAAAGCATGCAAACACAGTCCAGTCACAGTCTCCATTCACTGTGCCTGGTTTGTAGGTCTGATTGTGGTTAGTCAAACCAAGAAGAAGCAGTCAACTAAAATGCACAATATAGTTTGTCAAGATTTCATCTTTTATTTTTTTTTCATTCATGTCATTCATATGTCAAAAACCAATTTTAGTTTCTGGTCTCTTCTTTGTCTCTGTGACAAAAATGTGGTCCCACTTTCATCCACTGAATATATAAAACAACACTATAACTCCTTGTCTGTGTGGCTGCTGTTTCTGCAGTAATCTGAAATCAAAAACAGAAAGACAAACATATGAGTGATGAGGTTAATGACTTGTCTGCATGAATAACAAACTATGCTGCAATGTTGTGACACAATAAAAAAGAGTGAATTTACTGTTTAAGGAGTTGCTCGGGATGATTTGTGGAAAGGGGTTTCTTCAGAGCTCTGACTGTGACACTGTGTTTAAATGGGCAAGGGTGCCTCAGTGTAATGATGACTGCCTTTGGAATAAACCTTGATAAAGACACTCATTCACAGATTTTAACAAATAGCCTCTGCTCTTCCATAACGCTGTGGAGATTACAAAGCATGAGCATGAGCTCATTTAATGTTGCTAATATTAAAAAGCACCTTAATCTTGTTTTACTCAGATTTTGATCTTTTACCTACTAAAGAAACTGTCCAGCGTTATTCTGAAAAGTCAGAATATTTCCTCTAATTGATTCTTCTTCACGTGACGGGAGGGGCTGTGGTACAGAATGTGTGAAGAAGCTGTGGTACCTGAGACTCTGTTGCATAACTCCTCCTGCACATGCTCCACGCCCTGGCTGAACAGAGAGATGATATCATCCTCCAGATCCTCCACGATCGTTTCACACTGTTACAAAAAAACAAGAGCACAAGAAAGACTTGGTCAAGGGGGGACAGAAGCCATGCATATAAAACAAAAAAATAAAAACTGCAACCAGACAAGGGTAAAAGCAAAAATGACCTGAGATGTGAATTTTAGCTCCAACATTTTTCCATAAACTGAGCAGCAGGATCTTAAACAAAGAAGAAGGAACTCCCTCATTTTGAATCTAGCTCAACAGCGCTGATGATGATTTAAATCTGCTTTAACTTTGACATGCAGCAATTTTCAGGTCTGCCTGCAAAAACACTGTAACAAATTAAATCACTGTTTTTATCGCGTGAAGAAATACTGCCCCAGTTCAGAAAGGATTTTTATTCAGTTTTTTTTTTTTTTTTTTTGATTTTGATATAATTGGCGGAAATTTAATACGATCGACAAGATCTGCCTGGAAGTTCACACAAATTCAAGTCATGCTGAATGTGACACAGTACATGCCGTCTGCAGCTATACAGCAACCGGAAACATCATTTCAATTTTGGTCACATGACACTACAAGGCATAATGTGGGGCAAAGCTAGCAGCTTGCACCAGCTGCTCAAAAGCTCAAATGCTGCGTAAACCTCAGTGTTTACCAGTGTGGACATTTTTCCACAGCGCCACATTCAAAAAGGCTGCACGCACATGAACACACAGATGTCTGCAGAGATGAGTGTGGAAATGAGTATTTACTCTTGTTAACTGCAGGAAAGACTGTTCCCTGAACCGACTGACGAGACAAACTCTCTAATATCAAAAAACATGTGTGGACATAAAACAGATCAGAAAAATAACACGAGAGACAGCAGAAACTCCCACAGACTTGAAAGCACAAAAAAAAAAAACAGAAAAAAAGTATTTGTTCAATTTTTTGAAGTTTAAATTTTGTTGATATTTGTTGCTTTAATATTTCTTCAGTTAAAATATGTAAAATGAGTTCCTATTTTGAGTTTTTGTCTACCTTCAATTATTTTATCAGGAATAATTATAAAATGAATTCAATAATCTATTATCATTATTAAGTTCAGTAACTGACATGAAATGAGTTAGCAAAAATAAATAGCCACCTTCAGGCTTGGATCTTAAAGGGTTAATAACAAATATAAAGTGGGACGATTTTAAATACAACATATCTCAAATGTACTTAATCAGAATCTACAATATGTTGTATTTAAATACATTTTACCTTCACTGCCCTATTTAAATACAACACATTGAGTGCGTATGAGTCCATATGAGTCCACACTTCACAAATTCAGTATTCTACAGTTTCATTATGTGCGTTTGCACTCACCGCAAATTTCAGGGTGTTGGATGCCTCGGGTCCGTCAAACTGGAAGTTTTTGAAGTCGGGGAAGTCCCCGGTGGCCCCTCCGCTGCTGCTCCTGGGAACAAACCTCATGTACTGTTTGTGCTGGGTGTCAGGGTCCACATGGAGGGCGTAGTCGCTCATGCTGCTGCATACTCCATCCAGGAGCTCGCTGAGGTGAGTCTCGGAGCGAGCGAGAGGTACCTGGCCACACGACCCGGAGAGAGAGCAGATAATGAGCTGCTTGGTAGCATGAGTGTACCGGCATCCGGAGCTCCAGCCATTCATCTTATTTTTACATTCTTTCCTATACTCATTCAGAAATATGGGACCAAACTTGCAATGCAGTAAAATACTACTACTACTAATAATAATAATAATAATTATAATAATAACAAAACAACAACAACAATAATAATAATAATGATAAAAAGAAGAAGAAGAAACCTAACCTCAAAAGATTAACAATACACTTCACTGGCCTTGCAACCAAACAACACAAAAGTCTGAGTCCTCCTCAGAGTGAGGCAGTTCTGTGTGGGTCAGCATGGTGACCTCTTGCTTCCGCTGGGTTTTCTCCTTCCTCGTGAACAAATCTCTGACTTTTAACCTGGGTGAATACCCTGCCCAACCTCTCCATCCAAACTCCTGTGCCACCCCCCCCTTTTAGGACAAAATAGCGAGGAGATGGTGTCTAGACAGGTCAAGACAGGTGTAGCACCCTCCTCCCACCATCCTCCGAAGGATACTGGGAAACTGGGGTGATGCCCGAGTGTGAGGGGGCACGGATGGGGCGGTGAAAAGGGTGAAAAGGGGGGGGGGGCTGCTCTTTCCACCTCTGACCAGGCTGGAAAAAGCCAAAGGGAGGGGTTGGTTTCCTGAGAAGAGTGGGGTCGGTGGAGCTGACAAACAGGAGGCCTCAACAGAAGCCAAGTGCAGGGTAAACAACTCATCCTCTCAGCCCCCACACTGCCTCCGCTGCTCCTTTTAGCCCATTCATCCCCTGTCCACTCTCCATTGATCAAAGGAGGAAATCTTCCTTGTCTTCTCTGGTCAAAAGGTGGCAGGGTGGGGATGAGGGGAGGAATTTTTTTTGTCTTGTTGTGTTTTTTGGGGATGCACTGAGAGGAAGACGGGTGCGTTGGAGGGCATCTTGCAGATGAACTGCAAGATATAACTGCATGATAACAATGCAGATATGTTATTCCCTTACCTCTTGTGTCTCTCTGGCTGTGTTGCCTTCTGGGCTGATTACACACACACACACACACACACACACACACACACACACACACACACACTTTGAGATGTCACAAAGTGACAAAGGGCCTCTCCACCATCTGTTTTCCAGCAAATCCCTCCTTTGCATCCTCGGTCTTTCTGCCTCCTTCACTGCTCAAAAGACAGCTTCTGCATAGCAAAAATAAAACCAACCAATCACTGATCCCTCTGTCTTTAAGGTTGACCCCATCTCTTTAGCTTTTGATTCATTCAGCAGAAGATCCCTTGAGCTTGACAACACTGTTGTGCCGAGGAGGAAGGAAGGAAGTTAGCCGGTCGACAGAATGTGATACAGCACGGGGCCAAAGGTTGGAGGGCGAGCACCGCGGGGATGTAGGTCACACCGGCAAATGACGATGAGGTTCACCTATCAATCAAAATCTGCTTGTGATGACTTTGACACCAGTGGTGACATTTCATCTACTGAATGAGTAAAATTAGCGTCTATTTTTCTATCTACTCGTGCAGAAAGCCTATCACAATCTTCACAATCCTAAAGCCCAGGCTGACATAATCAAACATCTTGTATCGTGTAACCAACAGTAACCAAATATATTCAGTTTCTGATCATTAAGAGAATCAACAAATCATCACCTCTGAGAAGCCGCACAGGCAAACAGGACAGTTCTGCACAAAATGTTTCTTTTACAGTAAAACACGACACAAGTTGTGTTGTGTCATGTCTGGGACGTCCTGGGCAGATGCTGTTGATGCAGTACTTCCTGTGACTCCTGATGTAAGTTCATTAGGGGACAGGTCTCAAATGTAGAAGAATATACTTTCTCTGCTATCATGGCGGGTATGATCACACTCTGCAGAGTTATATTAAGGATTTGGAAAATGGATAAAGTGAAACATTTGAAAGACTGGACAAACACGATGGAGGAACTAGCATCCAAGTAATTAAGATGTTAATTATCACAAGTAAAAAGTACTCAGATGGAAAATGACCCCTTGTGGGTATTTCTAATATTATTTTATATAACATACTTATTGTTATTGATGCGTTATCATGTATAAAGTAGTAGCTAATTTTAACAGCTTTATATAGTGTTGGGCATTTTTTAACAATGCATCATTATATAATATAATAATAAGCCTTGAATCTCATCTCACCCCCATTTTAAAAAGAAAAGAACCCCCCCCCCCACGTCGGTCCACCTCAGCCCGTGGGCTTGGGTCTGAGTCATTATCATGCCATGCTACAAAATGGTTTGGAATTAAACCCCTTCCCTGCCAGTCGGAGCCATGTGAAAGGGAGCTGTCAGTCACAGCGTTGTTTGAAGAATGGGGCAGGGGGGGTGGTGGTGCTGGTGGGGTGCGGGGTGCGACCAGTTGGGGCCAGAGAATAGGCTTCTTAGGGATGCTATCCTCCATTCAATTCCCTTTGGACAGGGAGCCATTATTGCACTGCAGACGACAGGGGCCTTTCAATTTCATTGTCCTGGTGATATGGGCCAATGAAGACCAATAAATTATTAATAATAATAATAACAATAATAATAATGTTGTCATCAAGGTGCACTGTGGAAGGAGAAGCTAAAATGTCATTTTGACTATTATGCTATTTAAAACATGGATTAGTAAGGAAGAATGTCCCTGGTAAATTGACTTCATAATGCAAGCTCAAAGTAACATTAAATGAGGCCTAGAGCTGGTTAATGTTCATGTGTAGTCGGGACCTGTACCTGTCGTACGAGTCCTGAACAGGAAGACCGGCTCTCCTCAGGGGGGAAACACACATGCTTCCACATTTCTCTCCTCTTACTGCCTCAGGGTCTCTCTGCAGGTCTCTGTCCAGTACCATCCCATGTCCTAACACCTGACAGTGCGACATCAGCTGAAACGCTTCGTAGTGTCTAACTTCACATAGTCTGAACCATTCCCTCTGTTTCTGATGACTCCTCAGTGACAGATGTACTTTTACCATTTTCTAATGCGACTACTGACTCTGCTGAATTTGTTCTGTTTGTGTTGCTGATTTCTGACACAGCAGAGTGAAATTCTTCTTCTAACTCTCTGGCAACATTTTTTAGGGGTGCTGATTGAGCTAATGATGGAATCTCTGGAACACACACCTCCCCTTGCTTCCTGACTATCTCTACAATCAACTGTCCACTAAAGGTTGATACGGAAAAAAAATTTAAAAAAATAATAACGTTAATAAAGCCAGGCAAACCATTACCCCCTGCTTCTAGTCTTCATTCATCCTGTTTGAACTCTGTATTTAACACACAGACATGACACTTATATCCACCTTCTCATCTCATGTTCAGAAAGAAAGTCAATAAGTGTTATCTCTCAGAGTGTTGAACGATTCCTTTAAGAAGCCAGTGGAGAGAAAATAAAACCTCTCTGGATTAAAAAAAAAAGAGAGAGAGAAGAAAAGAGAAGAAAAACTGCATGTCACCTTACTCAGTCACATTTCTGGGCCGTGATATTGTGTGTCACTGTGTCAGCATGCCATTGTGCATCCTCTCATTCTCAATGCATGACTTCCCACCGGTCACTATGAGATCAGCTCACCGCTCCAACTAAGTTCAATGTCTTTGGAGGCCTTAAATGTGTCATTGTTGCAGCAGGCAGGTTTAACTTTTGTGCCAGAGAGCAGCCCCATGCATCCAGGAAGTCCTACTGTGAGAAGGCCAAAGAGCAGAGACTTAAAGCCTGCAAATCCTCCTCACTGATGGCATCTAAGCTGTGACATCCCTCCCTCTCTGATTCACACTAGCTCAAAGGCTGCTGAAAAGGAGGGAGTCGGGAGGGCATGGGATCAAGGTTTGGCTTCTTCTGTGCTCAGTAACATTTGATTTACCAAGCAATGCAACAGGTGGAGGTTAGTGTCAGCTAAGAGCTGAGGAGGAGCTCATCTGTGGAGAAGCCACACTATACTGGCCTGGTGACTAGCATGATTAAAAACCCCAAATCATTTTCACCAGAAAACAACTCATCCGGGTTGTAGTCATGCATTCAAAGAAAACTTCTCCACTCTTAGATGAACAAATCAGGGTGTCTGTCCATTACAGAGCTGGAGAAGACATTTCTAAGACCACATATGAAGAAATCTTCATCTGACTGCTACTTCGCGATCACTAAAATGCCTGTGTGTTCCCTTTCTGAGGGGATACAAGGTAGAACCATATGACACATGTCATGAGTGGGACTACACATTCACAACAAAAATGTGCTACAAACTGAGGTGAGGAGTTTGAAAGAGGTAGACGACATACTGAGTTGCATTATGGGAAGTATGGGATTGAGGCAAGTCCCCAGACTTTCTAGACGTGCCCTGTAACTCTGATAAAATGAGATTTATGTTGGAATTCTTACTTCTGGGGATACGCTCCAGAAAGCAGAGTATTCAGCATTCACATATAAATGACCACTCAATTCACTCATTCATTGGGATTAGTCTAGCATAATGCTACATTTCTCAGTCAACACCAAATGTAAGCAAAGCTGCTATACTAGGTCCACGCCAACATGCCTAAACTTCAGAGGGAGCCCAGCTGATAATCCTGTGGACTGATGGAACTCCGACACACAAGCTCATACTGAAACCCTGTTCTTCACTTCACAGGTTCGAGGTCCAGGTACATCACTTAGGAAGCGTTTCTCACACAAGAGGGGTCGTTAACTAGTGGAAACATATATACAGTGATGGTGGTTGGATAACTGAGCAGGCCATGGCCTTCAGATGATATTCAATTCAATTCAATTCAATTCAATTTTATTTATATAGCGCCTTCCACAATCAAATTGTCTCCCTTTTAACAGGAAGAAACCTTGAGCAGAACCTGGCTCATATGGGGGACCCTCCTGCCGAGGGCCGGGCTGGGTGAAAGGAGGAGATGATACTGTCCATCAAGTGAGTGGGACCAGCCACTTAAGTCTAACCTGAGCAGTTACAATGTAGACATAAGGCTGGGTCATGCAGCCAAGTATCTGTTCTTTATTTGGGTGAGAGTCGGAGTTAAAGACAGTTCAAAGATAAGTTAGCTAAGGGCTAAAGGATGGTGTCTTCCCCCTGCAGGGCCCAGTGACAGGTCAAAACATCATTTACATGTACCCTGGGTTTCCAGAGGAATGCTCATCCAAACACAAACACACACACACAGCTCAAAAAAAGCTCAAAATTAAAGGAACACTTTTCAGAGTATAGCATCGAGTCATTTAAACTTCTGGGATATTGTTCTGGTCAGTTAAGTAGCAGAGGGGGGTGGTTAATCAAGTTCAGCAGCTTTGGTGTTAATGAAATGAACAACAGGTGCACTAGAGGGCCAACAATGAGACGACCCCCAAAACAGGAATGGGTTTTCAGGTGGAGGCCACTGACATTTTTCCCTCCTCATCTCTTCTGACTCTTTTTCAATAGTTTTGCATTTGGCTAGGGTCAGTGTCACTGCTGGTAGCATGAGGTGACACCGGGACCCTACAGAGGTTACACAGGCAGTGCAAATCTTCCAGGATGGCACATCAATACGTGCCATTGCCAGAAGGTTTGCTGTGTCTCCCAGCACAGTCTCAAGAGCATGGAGGAGACTCCAGGAGACAGTTAGGCCCTGTCCTCACTGCTCGGCACCATGGAGCTTGATTGGCATTTGCCATAGAACACCAGAATTGGCAGGTCCGCCACTGGTGCCCAGTGCTTTTCACAGATGAGAGCTGGTTCACCCTGAGCACATGTGAGACACATGAAGGGGTCTGGAGAAACTGTGGAGAACGTTATGCTGCCTGTAACATTGTTCAGCATGGCTGCTTTGGTGGTGGGTCAGTGATGGTCTGGGGAGGCATATTCATGGAGGGACACACAGACCTCTACAGGCTAGACAACAGCACCCTGACTGCCATTAGGTATTGGGATAAAATCCTTGGACCCACTGTCAGACCCCACGCTGGTGAAGTGGGTCCTGGGTTCCTCCTGGTGCACAACAATGTCCAGCCTCATGTGGTGAGAGTATGCAGGCAGCTCCTGGAGGATGTAGGGATTGATACCACTGGTCCGCACACTCACCTGACCTAAATTCAATAGAAGACCTCTGGGACATTATGTTTCGGTCCATCCGACGCCACCAGGTTCCACCTCAGACTGTCCAGGAGCTCAGTGATGCCCTGGGCCAGATCTGGGAGAAGATACCCCAGGACACCATCCGTCGTCTCATTAGGAGCATGCCCCGACATTGTCAGGCCTGAATACAAGCACGTGGAGGCCATGCAAACCTCTGAGTACCATTTTGAGTTGCTGCAATGAAATTTCAGCAAAATGGACCAGCCTGCTGCAGGATTTTTTCACTTGGATTTTTGGGGTGTCTTTGAATTCAACCCTTTGTAGGTTGATAATTTTTATTTCCGTGAAACAATGTGGCATCATTTTGTTCCTAACACATTACCTGGTCCATATCAGTATGGATATCCAGCCGGAGTTGAGATCTGATGTGTTTTCAAAGCGTTCCTTTAATTTTTTTGAGCAGTGCATATATATACACACACACACACACACACACACACACACACACACACACACACACACACACACACACACACGTCTACACAGAGATTAAAGCCCAGGAAATCAATGGCAGAGCTGGACACCTCATGATAGCCTGGTCCCTGGCAATAGAGTGAGTCCAGGTTCCAGTGGGACGTGACCTCATTAGTCCAGGAACAATAACCTGGATCCATAGTCTGTGTTCACACAGCCCCATCATATAAATACTCTGAGGAGAAAATGACTGCAGTGATACATCCACAGAACTGCTGACAGTGTGTGAGAGAAAACTGTGACTGGGAGCTTTCAAATCACCAGCATACTTTTAACTGAAACCCCCAAGAATACAAAAAAAAAAAACAAAAAACAGTTTTATAAACAGCGATGAAAAATATGAGTTTACAGAGGTTTTCACTCCACCACAGAAATCTGAGCTTTTTTCCCAACCTGAAGCTGAGGTAACCTGACTTATAGATAACTATATATAACTATGTATAACTATATATGACAGACGTAATCACCGCTGCCCAACAAATGTGTGAATGAATATTTGAATGAATATTTGGAATAGGGAAGGAAGCAAACCAGAGTGTTTGCTCCCACAGCAGGTGTAACTCTCACCACTCTTCCTTTTTTCTCTTGCTGCATGTTTCTATTGATTAGGTTTAGGAATTTGAGGTACTTGTGGATGTAAAATGCATTCTATGTTGTTACTTTCATTTCTGTATGTATTTTGTCCTTAGGGGCTCCTGCACTGGGTTCTGAGCATTTTACGACTCGTGGGAGTTCATGTGGAATGGACAAGGCTGCAGGCCTCTCTCTTTCTCTCTTAGAATACAGACTACTTCAGGCACCACATATACCTGAGAGCTGCAGGAGACAGGTAAGTGAGTGGTAAGGTCAGAGCATCGTTAGTGATGCATCAGTGTTCTGTACCTTTTTGTCTTTCAGGGTTCCATCAGGGTTGAGTCTAAAGCTGCCCACGTTGATGGTTTTCTTTGGGTCCACCTGACTGATTGAGTAGTTCAGCTCATCCACAATTGCTCTGCATGCTGAGAAACACAGATGAATGTCAGAAGATCCATTTAATGAATTCCTGATAAGGATCGCTCATGTGTGGTTATTAAAGGATTGTGACAAAGATATGTGGTGTAAAAGCAAGCTCCTCTTAGTCAGAGGAGCTCATCACAATGAACATCAAACGTTACCAAACAGTAAATTCTATACATCATTTAGCTCTAAGAGAGCTACTTCTCGGTAACTTGTCCTACTGTGAACAGAACAGACATCTGGACACAGCTGCTTTTGCAGTCTGACCTCCAGCTAGTGGAGAGCAAAATGATCTTTAAACTGGAGCATGGTTTAGAACCTCTGTGATCATCTGACCACTTGTGCCACTTTTACCCCTGAACTCTGTTATGGCACTGCGCCCCAGTCCTGAGATTGCAGCAGTGATTTTGGAGGATAGAACTGAATTCTCCTTTAACAATTATAAGAAACAATGGCGTGATCTTTTTTAATGGAGAGGGTGAAAATGCTGTAGATTTAAAGATCAACAATGACAATTATTTTTCAGATAACTGTAAGGGTCTGTAAAGAACTCCAAGCATGTCTCCCAGTTTTGGCAGGTTTTTGCTTCCTTTATCTATGTTAATGTACACAGTTGCACATGATACTTTTGTTACCCTTCAAAATATGGGATTGCAATTCAAGTGCTGCATTCCTTTGAGCAACAGTAGTATGTGCAGTGTTTCATGGATTAAAATCGTTCCGTCTGAGCCGACTTACCAGAACAGTAGAGCACCTTGTCTCTCTTTCCCTGGCCGCTGCTGATGAAGACAGATAGCACCATCACGGTTGTCTGAATAATCCATGAGCCCATGCTGATAACCTAACAGGACAGACAGACAGAGGGTCAGAGAGTTAGCAAGGAACCACTTCGAGTTTTCTACCACTCAGGCCTGCCTCAGGCCCATCCTAGCAGCAGAGCACTCATACGGCTCATAGTGTGAGGGTGCCTCTTCTTACTACTGTGAGCTGGAAGAAGAAACACCTTTTGACGGAGGCTCGGACAGGGCCGGTGCCTCCGCTCCCTCGGCTCTGAGCTCAAGGGGGTAGGGGGGTGGGAGTGGAGATGTGGTGGAGTAGCCAGCATCTGCTGAAGGCTGGGCGCTGAAGTGCTGCTGCTGATGCTGCTGTCAAGGGAAGCACTGCTGGAAGTGAAGGTGGGCGCTCAGCTGCTCTGATACCTTTCTTACCCTCTCTCCAGCTGGTCAATCATCTGCTGGAAGACTGGGCCACAGAGAGACCGTGGAAAGCAGCAGAGTTAGCAGCTGGTGGCATTCATTGTGTCTCAGGGTGGAGAGACCCTAACAGAGGTTTGACCATAGAGGGGACCCGCTGCCACCTCCTTCACCAGTGCTGTGTGGTTGTGGAGGGAGCAAACAAATTTGGCTGGACTGCCTCTTAGAGCAGGTAGGGCTTCAGCCTGATGAAGCACACTGAGGCAACAAAAGCAGGTGTTTGGTGGCTGTGGGTGGTGGCCAGCCGCGAGGCGCAGGCCAGGCAGGTCTCCAGGGTAGACATTCTGCGACACATCTTCATAGCAGCAAAATCCAGGAGCGCTGCACTGGGATTTTTTTAGAGGACTGCAGAAGAAGAAGAGGGTATCTCACTCCCAGTCAGGTGTGTGTGTGTATGTCTGTCTGTGTGTGGACAGATTTTATCTGTGAAAGATGCAGTCACAAAACTCTACTGGCCGCAGGTACTTATGTAATACAGTAATAATGTAGTAATGAGCCTCACAACCCCAGACACACAATTAGACTTACAAGCCTTTTAGTTCACCCAAACTAAAATACGTCAGGGAGATGTTACTCACTCACACAGTCCTGAGAAATAGGTCCAGTCAGTCACACAGGGCTTTAAGATGGCCTCTTGTATCTGTGGTAACAAGAGAGTGCAACGTTTTAAAGATCAGCAGATAGAACATGGAAGTTATGCAAGAACGAAATCATTTCTTTGTTTACACGAGGATCATCTCTGTACATTTAAATCACTCAGTACACTAAAAGTACTCTTATCCCGCCAAGTGTAGATGTACCGCTTAAGTTTTGCTGTCTGTCATGTGGAGTCCTGATCTGAACCATGAAGTAAGATAACCATATAAAGACTGTAACTTCGAAAACAGTGTCTCTTCCACATTCAAAGCGCACGAGTGAGGGATAGAAATGGAGGATTATGTATGAGCCACGACAATGGTACTGCATAAGAGCAAGCTGGTGAGAATGATCTCTGTGATTTAGAAAAACAGTCTGAGTACAACTTTACTAAGTGGGATGACTGGGGAAATGCAACTGATATGACAAAAGATTTGACGTTGAATCGACTTTATATTTAGTGTATGGAACTTAAAATAACAATTTACAGTCATTAAAGCATTTCAGTCAAATCCGCGGAAGTGTTCATTACACATTACATACATTTCTTTTAAGGTAACAGGTTACCTAATGTGTTTTAAGTAAATTCAGCTTACAGTGCATTCACTTCTTGTTCCTGTGCAGTCAGTCAAATAAGGCTTTAAGATGGCCTTTTGCATGTGAGGTAATTACAATACAGCCGGGTGGGACCAAAACTTTTCCTTACAGTTGGGATTTTAAATAACTGTGAAACTACATGATGTCAAATGCCGACAAACACTGTTTAAACAACATCTCCACGCCAGTGAACTTATTTCATAACGCCACAAGTACGGGGACAGGTGTGACGGTCACAAGCATCTTGTTGCACCTGTTAGTGAACAAGATACCGGCCCTCCACCACCGCCCTTTAACCGACTGTTAACCCAAATGAAAAACGATGAAAATGTATTTGAATTCGTGCTGTTTGCTGGATTGGGTACACGCCGAACTGTAGGCAGACTCAAGTCAAATCGTTGAATGTATTTCATTACGTTCTTGCGGATACACTCGTCACCGAGAACGCAAGACCAACTTAAATTGCTCCACTTTGCGAAGGGGTTCGGTGGTCGGCACTGTGCGTACCAGTGCTAAAGGACGGCTGATCGGCCGGCAGGCAGCCTGTCTTACCTGGCGAGGACAGCAAGCTGCACGCGGCTACCGTTAGCGGCAGACTGCGGTGTCGATACAACAGTGAACTGTCACTGTCACTACAAGTTTTCACTTTCCGCTTCTTACTTTCAAACTAAAATCTTTATTGATTAACAATTCATACTTAAGTTGTCCACGGGGACTGAGATGACCTTGAACGTGTAGCAAATAATCCACAAAAAGTTAAGGTCGTTTTTTATGTTAATGTTCCTCCTCCACTACGTTATCTGAGTCTGCATTCGAGACAGTTTGTGTTTTAATCTTGAAAGCGCAGTCAGCTGCTTCCTACTGACTTGACGCGGCTCACCTGACGGTCAACTGTCGGTGTCTGTACGTGCCCGACTCTGCTGTAGCCACGTTCGGGCAAGCTCGGCTCGGTCAGCCAATCATGTTCCAGACTCAGAGAGCACTGGCCAATCAGACAGCTGCGGTGTCTCTGGCGGTTCGTCCCAGGACTCTTTTGTGTGTCTTTGGCTGGGGCGTTCAATGGCCCGTGGAAAAAATAATTGTAGCAGTTTAAACTCCTCACAAACAGAAGAACTAGATTAAAGGCCTGCGCATGAACGCAACACGATTTATTTTTTTTTTTACCAAGTTCAGAACACCGGCTTCCTGATCTGCAGTCAGATATATCATGCACATGTAGGCTATTTTAAATCCAGACTAACACTCACTCACACTCTAAGACTAAAATGTTTGCTTGATATGTATTGATGTGATCATAATAGCGTGGTACAGCAGACCTACAGTGTAGCTGTCATCAGGATAAATTGTAATTTTTCTTGAATGTATTCTATGGTCAAATAAAGCTTTTGTAGTTGTTGTAAACTGGGATGGATCTTACTGAAGAATTATTCCCCTCCTCCAAACATAACAGCTCTTCTCCACCTGCGTGTTGTGTCTGTCAGTGACTGTGAGGCAGTGAGCCAGGTGGTGTCTTCACAGGGGGATCTGACCTGGTTTCCAGGCTACTAATTGAATGTCATCTACAACATCAAGGTCTTGGGTGCTCCAGTACATGACAATGTCCTCACTTCAGCAGTCTGGTGTGACCAAAAGATAAAGCAGTCCGCTTAGCTACAGTCAGATGATGTTGTTTTTCTATCTTTCCCATCTACAAAGAAACAAACATGATGAGTGCAAAGTCCCTTGCTGGGCATCGAGGAAGGAAGCTGTCTGGAAAGAGAGCAAGCAGGGCCTAACTGCAACCCTCACTCCTGGGGACCCCAGGTTTCCCCAGCAAATGTGAAGAGTGTAGGGTGCTCTACCTTCATCATGATGTCAGACAACAAAAAGCTTGCTTGTTTCCTGTGTTGTGCTGGCTGAGTGAAAAATACTCATGTTGGTGAGAAAGCTGTCCATCGAACCCTGGTGCAGACCAAACAAGTGGACCAAGACCATTTGAAAAAAGGCTGTGGTGTGTGGACTCGGTGTGGTATGTTGTGGTCTGAAAGCAGGGGGGGACCAAGCACAGGATTTTGTAATATTAGATATGTGGTTTTAGCATGGCTTCCTTCTGTTCAGGAAGAGAGCTTTTGAATCAGTCTAGATAATCTGTGTATTTATCTAGATTAAAAAAAAAATCATTTGGTAACCAAGGTAACGTGTTTGCATGTCAGCACAAGTGCAGGGGATTTTACTTTGATCAATAAGATAGACAAAAGCAGTTCAGACTGTGGCCGTGAGTATATCATACCACGTGTACTTTGCCAGTTCAGTAGGTTCATGGTCCCTCAGTAATCCCCCCTGAGATGTCTCTATTTCCTCCTGTACCTACCTGTTTGTCATTATTCAGATCATGTGAACGGTTTGTAGCCTACTATGTGATATTGATCCGTTTTTCTTCTTCTGGCATGGCAGTAATATGCTTCCAAAGGAATGACTGTGATTGTGGAAAGAAAAACAAAATAACTGGAGAAACAAGTTCGCTTAGTAATGTCAAAAATCAAGTCACAAAAAAATCAATGATGAGTGATTTTCAGAGATTTGAGAATAGTGTCCAGTGATGTAAGGTTTTCGAGTTGTGCAGACCCCTCAGTCTGGATCAAATGAACCAAACATGGTGCAAAATGTTTCTCACTTATACTTTTTCATATCAAAATAAGTACTATTACTATTACTTCTCGTCTTCAGTGAAAAGATATAAAAGAAAAAAAAACAGCGAAATTAGCTTCTTCTTTCTTATATGAAATGCTTATATTAAATGCACAAACCTCAGCCCTGCTGGACCTATACACTGCTGGACAGCCAATGTGGGCCAAAGTGTCAGAAAGAAACAGAGCCACTATTTCAGAGAGAATATGTTGAGCATGCACTGATGATATAATTGTCTATTATCTGAACTGAGCAATCTACCAGAGAGCAGCAAATACTATCATTTAAAACCCCCTTGATCTGCAGGAGTGTCCGATGAAAAGCTGCATTCTGACCTTTAACTAGATGTCCAGGCCGAACTGAGAGGTTACGTGAACTTTCCCACATCATCACCAGCTGTCAGCACAGCTGAACATATGAGCAATTTATGTAGCATACTGTGTAACTTGTGTGTGTGTGTTGTAAAGGTTGCTGTTGCTCTGAGAGAGAACAAGGTCAAGGTTAACATGTGAGTGCGATGTGATCTGTCTACTGACAAATGGGCAAACAAGGATTATGTGACTGTTTTGAACAAAGACAGGGAACATTGATTATCACATACACTTACCCAGCACTTTATTAGCAACAGCTGTGCTTCTTCTTCTTCTTCATGCAATAATCCAATCAGCCAATCCTGTGGCAGCAGTGCACTGTCTCCCTGCACAGCCCACCATAGCATAATAACTATATTTGTAGTAGTTGTGTATATACCTGTGGACTGTATCATTGTATTATGATTTTATTATTTACTTAATTATCATTCCTGGTTATTGTTCAGTTTCCATCTTTTCATTTAAAAAGTGAGTTCTGAGTTACTGCATGAACAGATTGGTGACGCAGCCTTCAGATGACAGTGACCGACTATTAATGCAACACAATGAGCTCCAGTCATGATCCCCAGAGAATCAGGGCTGGAGATAAGCACCTTATTTTGTTTGCTTTGCACCTGTAATGCCAACATTTCCACATGCGCACATGAAAGATTAAAATTGATTAAGATTAAAATTGATTCAAATTTTGCTCTACACCACATGGCCATGAGGGTCCAAATGTCATGTCATGTCATCATCTGCCGCTTATCTGGGCCCAGGCCAGGGTTGTGGGGGCGACTGCCACCCAGTCCACAATGCACCGAAGTCCTACAGCACCTCCCACAAGTGGGTCCAAATGTCAAGCAACACAAATGTTATCTACTCATATGCTCCATTTTAGAGAATATCCCATGGGGATGAATTCTATTCTTAGGGTTGATCACTTTATCACCACCTTTACACCAACATTCCCACTTCCACACAACATACTGCATTATGTAAAAGGTATATTTACTGAGCACAAGTGCGTTCCCAACAGGAAAATACAGTGTAAATGTGGTGATTCTGTTACCTGTTGTGCAGTAACATAATGGCAAATGTAATGCTCACACAACTCATTACATGACATGTAGAGGAGACAGACAGAAAAAGCTCTAAGCTGTTTCTGAATCTATGATTATTGTTTAGCATTGTGTGGACAATCAACAGTGTTACACTGTGACCTTGACAGCAGAGTGTGTTCTGTATGTCTGTGATCTGCTGTCACAGTTATCAGTGACAGCTAATTCAAAGCCTCTCAGTCCAAACTAGAGGCCGCCTCTGATAAGCTCTGCCTTACTGAAAGGATTATTGACCTCCTATAATCAGGTGTCAAGGTGACAAGATAATTGTTTCTCCTCCTTTATTTGTTTTGTGGTTGTGGAAAGGAGACCGCATGGATCCAGTGGCAGATGTTAGAAATTTGTGTATTCCTGAAATTTTTTTATTTTGATGGGGATATTATAATGAAGCACACATTTCAGATCAGTCCATCACCACCACAGGGCACTCATGAGTTAGCAACCTGTTCTCAATTAAAGGTCATCAAATACCGACAATCAGTCCAGTGGCTATACTTCACTTTACAACATGTTGAAATACAGTCATTAAATACTGTCGGCTGTGATTTTTAAATGTAAAACAGACATCACACAGTTTCAGACTTAATGCTTTTTCTACTGCAAATCACCAAAATCACTATTACTGGGTCAGAATGTGACACTACAATCAGAGGTTTAGAAGTAAACTTCTGTCTCATCTGTTTGATATGGTTTGATAAGCTTTGCTCTTTTTTCTGTTTAATCCTTGGTGAATTATAGAATGTATTGTATGCACAGTAAGCTGCACTGTTTTCTGTATTCACCCTGCGCAGAGCCGATTGAACTAAATCTGATTAGCTGACCTGGATCCAAAAACTTCATCATTTTCAAATCAAATCATTTCTGCAGGTTTGTCAGCTGCACATTCAAGCAGCCACATCCCTAAGGGGTTCTACTGGGTTCAGATCTGACTGGGGAGGCCAATGAAGTTCACTGAACTTACTGTCAAATTTCTTTACTAGTTAACTAGTAAAGAAAATTTAAGTTGATATCCCAGATGTCAAATAAATGTTAAAAAGGCTTTTTCCATACTTGCTTTTTTCCACTAGCACTGTGAATGTTTGGTGGGTGTGTTCAATAAAGATACAAAAGATTATGACTGCGTTTTATCACTGTGTTTGTCTGTGACTGAGATGAAGATCAGATCACATTTCATGACCGATTAAAGCAGAAAACACAGTTCATTCCAAAGGATTCGTTGATTAGATTAAATCAGATTAGATGACTTTATTAATCTTATCATTTAATATATAATTCACACATTTATTTAAATAAATAGAGAGTTAACCTGTTAGCCACATTTGCACAGTGAAAAACGGGGACAACCTGTTAGCTGCAATTTTAGGGCGTAAACCACATTGTCCAAAATGGGGTTTGGACGTCCACTAATCAGAAGGTCTCGGGTTCGATCCCCGGCTCCTCCGGTCTGGATGTTGAAGTATCCTCGGGCTGTTAGTGAAAAAGAGCCAAGAACAGCAGTATGAATGTGTGTGTGAATGGATGAATGTGACTTGTAGTGTAAAAGCGCTCATTGTAAGGGAAGACTGTTGATTCAATATCAGCACCTTTCTTACTTATCTGCACATGGCTACAATAGACAATGCAGACACATTCATCCCCATCTGGGCCAGTGTTTTCTGATGCCCCCCTTTTCTCCACACTGCTTCAGTGAGACTGATGTTTTCCTCCCTGGAGAGTGTTTTCAGATCGCATCCAGGGGTGTAAAGTAAGCAGCTCAGCATGGCTGGAAGGCCAGCATAGAGAGGAAGAGAGATCTGATGTCACTCTAACTGCATTCAGATACAGAGCCAATGAGGCTGGCTGCCTGTGACATTATCTGCCTGATGGCACTGAACAAAAAAGACAGAGTGATGGACGGGACGGAGGGGAGAGGAGAGGCGGAGTCAGGAGGAGGCAGGGAATTGGGATGGTTGTGAGGAAGGGTGAGGGGTAAGGGAGGCGCTTGAACTGGTGGAGAGAAGGGGGGTCAGGGGAAGGGCAGATTGGTTGCCATATAAAAATGACAGCTGGCTAATGTCTCGGTGTCCAAATATCACCGTTTTGTTGTGCATCGCATGCCCCTTTACATTTCTTTGATAAATACAGGCATGCAATATATAATGCAATGTTCTGAGACATATGAATAAACAACAACACAAGAATGCAGAGCTGCAGAGATTTTTTACAACAAAAAACTCTTTTCATTGTAATGGCGGACGTCGCCCTGCCAACATTTCCATTTCATGTCTATTTTAAAGCCAGTGTGACAGGGAGCTTCTCTGGTGGGCAGGGCTCCAAAGGCACCAATTGGAGGTGTCATGTGGAATCATTTCATTACACTGGGTGAGGGAATTAACCTTGACGTTCAGTAGCAGGGTTGTAATTTAGGATTCACAGTGTTAAAGAAGATTGCCTGTCAGGTTTGATCCAGTGCCACCTTTTCACTGCACATACTCCAGGGTCTCCACCTACCATTACATGTTTGAGGGCTGTTTTAGGTAACATTTGTCAAAGTGTCCGCCGTATCAGCAAGTCTCCCTTCCAACTAAATGAATTCAGACTTCATCACCCTCCTCCAGTGAGAAAAAGTTCACCAGAAATCCACCTTTCTAGACCAAACAGGATTTGTGATACTGAGGAAGAATTCAATAGTCAGTTCCCTTCTAAAAGGATTTCATTCTCAGGATGATCCAGAAAACTGACTTCTGGACGTATTGGATAAAAGAGTGTCCCAAAGAATAACTAAAAAAGAAAACATGCTCTTATTCAAGTTCATACATGGCCCTGAAAGTAGGAACTGTAGAGCTCCAAGGCACAGAACAACCTTTGGTCAGTCATCTTTTTCTGTGAAGGCATCACAGATGGTTGACCTGGTTTTAGACCTAGACCTGGTTAGACCTGGATACAGGTGATACAGCATGTTTGTCTGTGAATTCCTTAATTCTGAAAACTTGTTCAACTATTAAATCTTCTTCTGGTACACTACATATACCAGGGTGTACTACACTTCCGTATAACCAGGTGACAGTTGCTGTGCTTTATGAACTTATCCCACGTTGGTGTAATCACAGTAAGTACCACTGTTATCTATTGTTTATGCAGAGAGTTGCTCCTCTGTTTGCAGTGTGTCCTCAGTGATGCTGCAAGTGTTTATTTTCCACAAAATACCAATTAACCCAGCCCACAGCTTGCCTCCTCTGTGTTGGTACATGGGATTACACTCTAGATGACTTGGCACTGTTCCTGTTGTCAAAGTCTACAACATGACATTTCAAACCCCCCCAAGCGATATTTAGTTGATGCGGTCTCTCCTGACTGGAATGTAATATGACGGCTTACAGCACATAGCACTGCTGAATGCAAGATGCTACGAAGCTCCGATCAGTACGTGTTTCTCATGAATGTTGTCCTAGTCTCACTGGGCTGTTGTAGTGCTCCATCTTTACTTGCTGTTAGATTAGATTTGCTGTTTCAACGCTGCCCAAAGACTAAGCTGCTTCAATTTGCACCATTCTTTTCAAAATCTTTTGCTCAGAAGTATCTGTCACTCTGCAGTGTGTTTAATTTATTCTTAACCATACTTCACTGAAAAAAACACATAGAAAGGAAAAATGGATTTGAATATGTAAAGAACGAGAGCTGGGAAAAAAAGCTCTGTTACTGTGTGACAGGGGACCTGCAGTTTCTGTCAGTGTCAACAGCATCACTTCCTGGCATGGAACTAGTCGAGGTCATGTGAGCCTCTCCAATAGTGTTACTGAAACTATAATCGCTAATAGCTCAAATATGAATTGTCCTCTCTGCACACTAAGATACATACAGTCAGTGTACATACCACACATTCTCCATATTCTGCCTCCATATTCTACACACACACTATCCAAGGTATTCTGCTCTCTGTGTCCAGTGTGTGTGTGTGTGTGTCTGTCAGCAGGAGAAGCTGTACCATGGCTGAACAGCCCAACATCTTCATTCACTGCCTGTCACAATAATCCGACACACTCCTTCATCTCAATACCGGAACCATTTACCATTTACAGAGGCCTGTGTGTGTGTGTGTGTGCGTGTTTGTGAGGACGCAGTGTGTGACATACGGCCTGAGGACAGTATCCTGTCACGCTGATCAATTTGCTTTCAGTCCTGCAGGTGCTCGACGCTTTTGCTAATCTAATCTAAAACCGCTATACTATACTGTACAGCTGAAAAGATGCGAGTGTGTGTGTATGTATGTGTGTGGGAATGGCAGGGCAGGAGGAACAATGCAAATCCCACATCGAGATATATAACAACAATCATATTGTGCATGAAGGCAGAAAAGAGCACAGATGCACCCTAAAAGGGACTGAAAGTCCCTGTCCTTTAGCCCTCAGGCTTGACAAGCTTCACTATATGGCACCATCAAAGTCTGACCTAATGTGAAGTGAATGTGATCGACTGCTAGGGGATAACATGACATCTCCTAACATATGACATTTCCTGACAGTGACTGAACATTGGCACACTGGTCTGTAGACGTCTTCAGGCCAAGACTCTTATCAAACACGTGACGTTCGGGGCAGATTGGACAATCTTTGACTATATTTGACGTACAACTTTCATGGTGACACATCAGAATTCACCATGCCATCAAAAACACACCGTTCAGTAAAACCTAAAAGACAATTTAGCATTGCGGAGACTTTCAGATCACACTGACTACACTGGGGACGATCCCCGGGAGAAGTTTGTTATAGTACAGCGCCTCTAATTATTAAAAATACACTAAAATTGCACGCTTTATTAACTAGAAGTACCACATGGTGGTGGTATGCCTCCACGAGGTTGGGTGCCTGTTTGTAGCAGATGTAGAGGTTATGGGTGTTTTGTAGTGATAGTGACAATGTTTGGGAAGGTTAGTGTTGGGTATTCACAAGCAAAACTTACACAAGATCACAGTGGCCTCTGACCTCTGACCTCTGACCTCCAATACATATCGACTCCATCTTTGACAAGCAGTGATAATATGTGCAAAGTTTGAAGAACATCAGTCAAAGCATTATAAAGATAACACATTCTGAAACACAACATTTACATTAAGGACACAGCGACCTTGACCTTTGACCTCTGACCTCCCCAATCTACTCAGTGCATCCTTGAGTCACAGTCAACATTTGTGCAAAGTTTGAGAGAGAGACCTCAAAGCGTTCTTGAAATTATTGCACGTAGAGGAATACGGGAATGACGGACGGACTGACAGATGGACAACCTGAAAACATGATGCCTCTGGTCTTGGCTATCACCAGCACGGAGGCATAAAAATGGCAGACTTCCTGTTGGGTTTAGGCTATAGCTCCAAGAGGCTTTTTTTGTAGATGTAGACGTGATACACATGACTGCCGGTTTGCCTAACGTGACACACACACCCAATTGCAATATTAAATCAACATACTTACTAATTCGAACACGACTGCAAAGGTTTCATGAGTCTTAAAGACCTCAAAAACATGTTATGGACCGAAGGATGAGAACAATGATCGTTGTTAACCTTGAAAGTATGAACTGACCAAGATATGGACCCAGCAGACACTATTTTAGAGTTTCACGCAAGGGCCAGATCATGACACACACTCAAGTATTAACATTTAGTAACAGGTATTGATGGGATGAATGAGTACAGAGGCAGGGTGTCAGCCACCAAGACCCAAACTGGATGGGGAGGATAGCTGAAGGTTCTGCCTCCCATTCTACTTTTGGAAAGTCTAGGAACCACAAGCAAAGCCTGGCTGTGTGTGTGTGTGTGTGTGTGTGTGTGTGTGTGTGTGTGTGTGTGTGTGTGTGTGTGTGTGTGTGTGTGTGTGTAAAATAACTACAGCCATGGTGAATGCCGAATTCTGATTGGCTGGAGGTTGTATAAGATATTCAGATAACGGTTCTGACAGGTTTCACCTCAGATTTTCCATCAGCCTTCTAACTACCTTCATCATGTGGTTTTGGTAAATTAGAAACAAACAAAGGTTAGCCATGGAAATACTGTATATGCAGCTGAAAACAGTGTGTGCTAAAGTAAGAGTGAATAAATCCGATCCATTTTGACTGTGGTTTAACATGTGACCTGGATCTGCACATCTTATCTGGACCAGTAAAACTGCATCCTGCTGTAGGGGTAAATGTAATCAGAACATATAACATTGTTGTGTTTGATATCTAGAGATAGATGGCCATTAAATCTGATATAACAGATGTAAAGTCCAGGTGACCAGTCTGTCCTTTACAAGGAAAACCACTGATGAGAAGAATTATAAGGAGTCAAAAGCCAGAAACTGAGTTATGAAGTTTACTACCAATGTCAGACTGTCACTGCATGAGATGCTCATTGTTTGCACCTGACTCCACTGATTGTGGTGTCCCTGAACAGAATATGTCTCACACCTATCTGTCCATCTGTCCATCGTTGGACTCATTTGTCCCACCATCATATTTACCAATGAAAAAACAATCATTTAATCCTTGAGGCTCATATCACGCAATACCAGTTGTGTGAAGGGATACATATCAGTGTTTACCAACCCTTACAAATGGCAAGCAAGCATGGCGGAACTGTGTGTGTGTGTGTGTATGTGTGTGTGTGTGTGTACAGAGCAGCTGCTACTCTCTGGGTGTCTCCTAGGACCACAGCAGGTCTCTGAACGTTTGTTGTGTGTGCGTGCATGTGTG
>JBBMJY010000006.1:104644-124119 GCA_037833715.1 Toxotes lorentzi
ACACACACACACACACACACACACACACACACACACACACACACACACACACACACACACACACACACATACAGTGGAATCTGCCACATAAGCAAAAACCTTGAAAAAGCAGGAATAAAGTCAGCAGTAAAGTAGTGCTGGTAATCAGTATCTTAGCCAGAGAGGCAGTATTACTGCCATCTATTATTACAAGTCACCCATATAAGTAAATGAGTAGCGTGTCACAAGACCAGAGGCTCCTGCTGTGTATTTCTGTAGAGTGATATGACCTGTAGAGTACACCACCCTGTTTAGTCCTACACTGTGCTTTTCAGGAAGCAGTTCCTCTCAGACAAGGACAGAAACTTTTATGCTATCTCCAACAGCCTGATGTTGTTAGTTTTCACAACTTCACTGTCTTAAAGAATTACTTGCTCACATGATTTTTATCCTTGAAAATGCTCAGCAGTATAACTTACTCTGATTACAACACCACAGACCATAAAGCAGCATAAAGGAGTCTTTTGCACACGTACAGTATGTTATCAAAGTCAGCTGCAGTAGGAGACCAAAAACCTACAAAATGATGAACTTTATGAAAGAGAAGTGAGAACTGTGGCTGACCCCTCAGGACACATGATGTCCTCACACCGTGGTTCACAGAGCTCAACTGTCAGCATGCTGCCTGCAACAGCAGGAAGCAGGGACAGGACAGAAAATCAAGTCACACTGCCAGTACAGGAGATGGAAGCTGTGTCATCTAAAGATTTCTGTTTTCTGTCCAATCATATAGTTACAGAGGGGCTGTAATGCCCATGACATCCCAGAGCCCAAGGTGATGTCAAACACCTTTTTATCAGTCCAAAACCCCAAAAAGCTTAAATTATTAACATTTAAAAAGCTTAAACTGGACACTTTTTAGCATTTTCCTCCGAAAAACTTAAACCATTAGTTGATCAACAGGACACTGACATTTCAGCTGCTCTAAACTTTTAAACCATTCAACTCCTTTAAGTGCTTACATATTTACTGACAGTTCCACTAGTAATTTCTTATTGTGTAACCGAGAGTTCGTCTGCTTTCAGTGATCAACTTAAACTGACACCTACAGTTCAATTTATCCTCCATTCATGATTACAGTTTCTCACAGGGCTTTAACTTCAACTTAAATCTTTAGCTGCTTCCAGAGCTTCAACTTCAGCCGATACTTCATATACTCAACACTGCCACTTCAACTTCTTTCACTATTTCAGCTTTTTTCAAATATTTTAACTTGAAATTTTCAGCTGTGAGCACAGTTAGAATTTCCTCAGAAAATGCAGCCTTTTCTAGGTGAGAATCAAAACTGCTGCAGATCATTGTCTGTTGATTGACTTATTGATTAATCGTTTTAACTCAAAACAAGTCTGCTTCAGAGGCTTTACTCAATTAGAATCTATATTTTCCAAACTCTGTGCCCCCTCCCCCCCCTCTTTTTTGTCCCCTGCCGCTGTTCCCTCCTTCTCTTCACTTTTCTTCTCTTATTTTCTCTCCCTCCATCCATGTACCTGTCACCCTCATTCCTCTGGTTCACTCAAGCTCCAAGAAGTGCAGCGGGGAGGGGGAGAAATGAGGAAGGTGCAGAGAGGAGGGCAAACCAAGAAGGAGAAGGGCATGGAGGGGGAAGAAATGAAGAGAAGAGAATTGAGAAGAGGAGGGGGAGTGAGTGTAAGCATGTACTGGGTAGGGGGCCTGAAGAGAAAAAGACCAGATGGAGAGGAGCGAGAGAGACTAACGAACGGAGGGGACCAAATGTTCCCTCTGCAATCTCCTCATGCAGGCCTCCCTCCCTCAGTGTTAGAAAGCCCTTCAAAGTGAAACTGGCCCGAAGAATTTCAGGTCAGACGGAGTGCGTAAGTGACCGCCTCCAACCCACCCCAACTACACACCACTGAGGGATGATTCCAGTTCATTTACTCTGAGAGCCCCCCTGCCTTGCCTGTACTCAAATGCCATCATTTTAGGCGATACAACAAAGAGCCTGCATCTTAACATTTTCTATGTAAAACTATTGGCATTGAGGAAGACTAAAACTTTAATTTTAACATCAATCAGTCTAATGCACTAATTATACACAGAAGGGCTTTGACTTCAGTCTTAATATACAGCATGACAGGATAGAAAGGTCTGACTATTGCCACACAGCCACGCAGTCATTACTAATCATAAGAGCTGCTTTAGCTTTAGCATTAGCTGAAAGGGGCTTTGCTTCCTTAGGCAAACACATTCCTCAGGCTAATCAGCTAGCCTGTTCAAGGCCATAGCAGACATTGTTTCAGACAATTACTACTGACGTTGACAGTGTCACACACTCGTGATAAGGGCTTCAGCAGGCCGCTGTGTGTGTGTGTGTGTCAGGAGTAAACCAGCAAGGCTGGAGATCTGGTGATATTTGACACACTACACAAAAAGACCCAAACACATTGCATATACAACCTCATTTTGTTTTTGCACCGTCCTTCATACTCACAGTTACTACACGGGCTGACAAAAGAGTCAGCCTTCATACACACTTTTATAGTCAAACAAGGGTCCACCCTGTCGACAAACAGAGAGTGTGTCAGGCTCCTACAATGGCACAGTTACAGAAACGTGCAGTTGAAATAACATTTCTGTCAATACAATCATTTTGTTTAAATTGTACCTCAGAGAATCTACAATAAAAAAGTGAACTGAACCATAGAAAACAGCAAATACTGTCATTCTTTTCACCACGTCTGGCAACTTAAATGAATTCAAATTAGCCCCAGATCACTGGATTCTCTCTCTCTCTCTCTCACACACACACACACACACACACACACACACACACACACACACACACACACGCACACACACGCACACACACACATTCTTGTCTTACTGTCTTTGTGAGGACACTCCTTGATATAATACATTCCCTTGCCCCTCACCCACATCTCAAGTCTAACCTAACCTTAACCATCACAACTGAATGCCTAACCCCAACCCTTGCACTAATCCTAACCTAAACCTAATCCTAACCGGACCCCTAAAACTAAACCTTAACCCTCAAAAAGCCTTAATGATGGTTACAGGTGCAGCGGAGGAAACCTCTCACCCCACCCACTGAGAGTGTCAGAGGATCAAGCAGTATACCACAAACCTTAGTACACAGCCTAAATGTTATAGTTGAGTGTGTAGTGTCAAATTGGGACACAGCTGTAGGTGTTTATTCAGGAAAGACCAAAACGTTACCATGAGCTTCACAATACAGTATTATTACATAAAGCTAACATTTAACAATTTTGATAAAAAGCAATTTAATGGGCCCAGAGTGTTCTAATAATTTTTTAAGACATTTCCTAAATAGAACTCTATAATTTGGTACTAATTACAGGGAAAGCAGAAAAAGTTTCCAAATGGTACACTTCAGTTAATTAATTCCAATCCAATTAATCTGCTCGTCTGTGCACAACAGATCAGCTGAAATGTCAAATATGTCTGCAGGCAAACTTGACATATATGGAAAATAATGATAGATCATGTAATATGTATCCAGTAATAAAGTGAGTGATAGAAGTGATGATTTGGATTTGAGTGGAGTGGAAAGCTTGGAAACTGCTCCAGATGTATCTGATCACACGACACAATAGTGTTAACACATTAACAAGAACAGCAGTATGTGAAGTATTGACGTGGATGAAGCTGGGGTTTGATTGGACCAAACCTGATGTTTTTCTGTCTTGGGTTGACTGCTTTGGTGGCAGCCTTATTACTTATTATATTATATATATTACTTACTATTTAAATATATTACTTATGCTTATTACTTGGCGCAGCAAGTAAAGAGTGCAGCTTTGGACTTTGGACCGGCCTGTAATCGGAGGGTCGCCGGTTTGATTCCTCGACCAAGCACAACGGATATGGGTGGTGGTGAAGGAGATGTGCGACCATGGCTGTGGTGCCCCTGAGCAAGGCACCGATCCACCCCAGCTCCCCAGGCGCCATTGTAGGCAGCCCTCTGCCCCAGGAGGACTGTTGTAAAAAGAAAACTGTTTGTGTGTGTTGAAGATCTGGCATTTATCATGTGACGAGCAGCCACCGGTTCACTGTATTGTTCTGATGTTTTTGCTGTTAGCTCTCACAGTTCAAGGTCAGGAAGCATTTCTATTCAGAGCTTTATCATTAGACTAGATGATGAGCTTTGACAATGGCTCAGGGACAGATCGATGTACCTGGCTGGGCCTCTTTCATTGGCTGCTCTCTCAATCAATAGTCACTGTCAGACTCAGCATGAGCCCAGCGTGTCCTGCCTGCTCTGCTTGGCCTCTGATTGAGAAGCAGAGGTGGAAAAGAGAAGTGCTTATTACTAGATGAAATGCAGGGTAGCAAACATATCAGGCTTCATTTTAGAAATGTCTTAGTAATGTTTCACAAGACATTTGTAAGTGTATGCGATGCCTCGCTGTGGAGGAAGTGTATACATGGCCAGTTTGTGATGCAATGCTCATGAAGAGCTGACATTTTTTTTACTCTGCAAGGGATGAGTATGAAACAATGTCCCTGCTGCACAATATACAATAATTCAAACTGTCCTTTGACCGTGGAAAGAAGACTGAAGCCACCGGAGGATGTGCTTTAAGAGGGCGAAGATGTAACAATCGACCTCTCAGAGCAGACATTATAGGAGAAGCCCAGTTAACCAATGACACTGACGTTAACGTTGTATTTATAGCTTGTTCTGCTGCCCCCATGTGGCCAAAAACTGTGTGTGATTTTTTTTAGGGGGAGTCTTTTGTATTTTTGAGGAACAACAGTGTATCTGCCAGGTACAGTCGCTGAGTTTTAATCTCTGCATAGGCAGGATGGAACCAAACCTGTGATGACAAGAATAATAATAATGCAAAGTATAATAAAGAATAATGAAAAGTCATCTATTTGAATATTCCAGTATTGGTAAATGCATTTACTGGTTGCTTATGTAAAAAAAAGAAAAAAAAAGAAATGTGAAATAGTCTGAAACGACTTTATTTGTTCCATCACATTCAGTTTCTTGAGCTGCTGTTCAGACACACATCAGTACATCTGTACAGTAGAGCAGCATCTGTACTCAGCTTTGATGTCTAATTGCTCTAACTTCAGCTTTCTGCTCCCACAGAGGAAAAAAAATCCTGTGTAAGAAATACTGCTGTGTATGTGTGTGTGTGTGTGTGTGTGTGTGTGTGTGTGAGAGAGAGAGAGAGAGAGAGAGAGAGAGATTGTGTGTGTGTAAGTAGCCCATGTGTAGGGATTAAACACAGTCGACAACAGAATCAATGTGTTTTCCTCTGACATGGCCAAGCAGGATGATGCCTTAATGCCCTGGGACCTTGACTAGCTGTCTGCTCTGTCTCTGAACCGAACCTGGAACAATGTTATCTCCATCTCTCTCTCTCTCTCTGTGCCTCTGACTGCTCCTTTATCTCTTCATGTTGCTCTGCTGCCACCACCCCCACTTCACTTTCTATTTTCCTGAGATTTCCTGGCTCTGGCTCTCAATTATTTCCCCTGATTTGGATCCTTCAGGTAAACAATACATGCGGCTAATTAATCTTTTATGTATACGGTGTGTGAGTGTATGCTTCATGGCAGGGAATAGAGAAAGCCCTTCTTATTACTTGGGGGAATTTGCTTTTGAGGTGCTTATTGTGACAGACGGCAGATGAGGGGAAATTAAATTTTCATTGCCAGTGATACCTAAGAGCATAAAGAATGTCTAAAAGCCTGGCTGTGATATAACACAGTGACAGGGATATGTGTGTGCTGTGATGGGGGACTGTGAACTGCCTTGACTTGGTGTGTAGGTTAACCTTTCATCAAAGAATGTGACAACTATGTACACAGGATTATTAAAGCTTTTACCTGCTGGTGCTTCTGTGGCTTTACAGGCTTTAAACAATTAACACAATAATACTGACTGTGGCTGGACTGGTGAAACTGAGTGAAATGTCTAGATGAAGACTGAAGAGGATTTTTAAAAGGCCCATACAGTAATTCTGGAAAGTGAATCATCGAAGAATATGACTTCAAATGGTGAGTCACTGAAAACTGTGCCCTGCTTCTCTATACTAACTTATTTTCCCGGCTACATTGTGGTGACAAATGTGAGTGCTGTCTGGATTGTGGTCAGAAGGCAACCTTTTTTGTGAATGAATGAAGTGACACTTCAGTATGTGGTTCACATCCAGACTCCTGTCTGTAGTCTGTGGATTTAAATAAAAGATTATCACACATAAACACATTATCACGTAAGCACAAATGGAGCTGTTTTAGTGGCTTCTTTGCCCTTGACTGTTTAAAAGGACATTTAACAGGCTGCAAACAAACAAGAAGAATAAATAATCTGCCTTTAATAATATCATAATTATCACCTTTAATTTCATCCCTGTTTATGTATTTAGACATTGTATACATTGTATGTGTATGTATTGTACGTCAATAAAGTTTCGAGAAGATATAAACTTTATCTATCAAAAATAAATAACATTGTCACAATCATTTCATGAGAAGAGGTAAAATACATTTTACTCAAACTTTATGGGTAACAGTGTATAGATTTATATATATACACACACACAGTATACACACAAATGCTAAATAACAAATCAATAACCAATAACAATCACAGAAAAGACTCGCAAATCAAAACTTCAGTCAGGGTTCAGTCTTTAGCTGGAATCTGAGGGGACGAGGGAATACGAGCACCACTCAGTACCACTCAGTACATGCTGCATGTACAGTTATGTGTCTGTGTCTGTATCTGTGTGTGTTTGTGTGTATGCACACATGCTTGTGTATACTAGGGCTTCTCATTAAGCCTCTGTGGTGTGGGCTCACAGTAAAAAAAAAAAAAAAGTCATGCCATATGCATCTTATCAAGGTCGCGGGAACACACCTTGGTGCACACTGCAGCACACTACGGTACACCACACCACACTACAGTACAGCACACCACACTACAGCACACTACAGAACAGGTAGGTTGGCTTATTGCAATTCCTTATTATCAGGCTGCCCCAGTAGGTCTCTAAGGACTCTTCAGTTGATCCAAAATGCTGCAGCTATCAGGCTCCTCTCCTGTAGAGCCATCCACCAGTTTGAGTTCTGGAGGCAGAGCCCCTCTCCATGTTAAAGAGTAGACTAAAAACGTTCCTCTTTTATAAATCTTACAGTTAGGCCTAACTAATGCTTTCCTTGAACCATCCCCTAGTTATGCTGCTATAGGCTTAAATTGCTGGAGGACCTCCCATGATGCACTGAGCTCCTCTCTTCTCCTCTCCCTCTCCATCTGTTCTCATTCATATTAACAGTAAACTCAGGCTACTGTTACTAACTCAGCTTCTTCCCAGAGCTATGGAGTCTGGATCTGCGGATGTGGGCCACCTACTGACCCATAATTAGTCTCATGAACTATTATTATTAGTCATATTATTGGTCTTATTTGTATTATTATCAGTCCTATTACTTGTCCTACTGTTGTCTTCGTATCTACCTGAAAGCCAAACATGCTTTTTAATGAGCATGAATGCAGCGTGTATCACAGTTTGCTACCATGCCTTCACTGATGAAGCAGACGTTCTCAAACTGTAGAGGCTGTGACTGCTCCCAGGTAGGCTTCTGTTTTCAGATAACAAAATAGTTACAAAGTCTTCATCCTGTTTAGTTTAATGGCAGATGGACAATGAGATGGTCCACCAGAGCCATCACCTGCTTACAGAGCATGGCTCTAACACGGTCAGAGACTGACCTCAGCTGGTTAAAGCTCTTCCATGCCTCACCTGCTCTTTCTGAGAGCCCTCAGGGGAGCTGATCACACAGAACAGGTGTTGTCACTGGTGTGTCTTTTACTTTCTTTCCTTCCTTCCATTATGTTCTAAGAAGAATAAGAATCACATGACATCTTACAGTGTTTTTGAAAAGCTCTGTTTTTGTGGATGTAGATACATCACAGGTTTCAGGTCATTGTTATTGTTATAGTAATAATGGAAGTGGTGGTGCTTTCAAACTTTTTTGACCAGAAGCAGGAAACAGTGGTCTCCTGTGTTAAGAGATGTATTGATGGAACAAAATACCTGCCACTGCACACGCTCAGTACTGTTTCTCTTCCTGGCACCATCTGCATGTTGTAACACTCAGCCCACAGCCTTTATACTGGGGGTATATCATAACAACAAAAAACTTTTTTTGGCAAATATAAATAGAATAACATCATTATAACATCCATCCATCAATTTTCTATACCGCTTGATCCGTCAGGGGAGCTGGAGCCTATCCCAGCTGACTGTGGGCGAGAGTCGGGGTACACCCTGGACTGGTCACCACACAAAGACAGACAACCACACACACACACCGAGGGGCAATTTAGAGCAGCCTGTTAACCTAATGTGCATGTTTTTGGATTGTGGGAGGAAGACTGAGTATCTGGAGAAAACCCACACAGGCACAGGAGAGCTCAGACCAGGGTTTGAACCTGGAACCCTCTTGCTGTGAAGCGACAGTGCTAACCACTGCACCACCATCATCACTATAACCACCATCATTATAACATGAAATATAAATATAATAATAAAATATAATACATATACACTGTAGTACACCTTCATGTTGAAACAGGAAAGGAACAAAAAACTACACATACACTGCTGCAGGGCCTATTCCTGGTATGTACGATGATGGACAGCAATATTTATTGAATATATGAACACACGTATTTGTACACATTCTTACATGTGTCATTTCTCCCCATATTTAACATGCAGAGTCTTTAGTTACTCTTTAGTTCTAACTGGTACTCATCAACGGCACTGGAATATTTAAAAAAAATAAGTTTAACCCTCAACAGCATCATAAAGCTCAGAGAGGGGACGGAGGGTGCAAGACTGAGGGAACAGAGCCAAACAGAGGAAGGAGGAGAGGTTATCGATGTAGGAGGACGTGGGAGGATGGAGAGCACTGAGATGGGATCTGGCCCATCTGTGCTGTCCTGTGTCAGTTGAAGGGCTTTTTCCATCATCTGCCAGCGTCCTGTGGAGAGACACCTGCTGACAGCAGGAGGATCCTCTCAGCTGGGTCAAAGTCCTCCACATGTTTCCTGCAGGATGCGTCAGAGCCAGTTAAAGACTGGAAGGAGTGCAGATGGCTGATAGCATCAGAAAGTAATCTAGTGTGAAAACAGAGCTCTTTAGCCACCACTGTAGCGTTAGAATGCAGATCAGATTGGAAGGGAAGGCAGTGGATTAGACTGGATGTCAAATGCAGCAACTGTGAGATCTGAAAAGCCAGATTCATAATACCTTGTGAAAAAAGGTATGATGCATGTCTGTAATTGTTACTGTACATCAACAATGAAAACACCTCAAACAGTATTTCACTGAGTAAAAAAAGATGAAGAAACAGGACAAGGAACAAAGGAAATACAAAGGTCATGCTGTGGTGTCTCTGTGATGGGGAATTATAGCTGACCACAGGTATGCAACAACTACTGACCCGTTTCCAGGCAACAAGCCAAGATTACTGTTCCGGCTAAGAAATGGTGCAGCAAGTAACCTTGTGAGAAAGGTTTTGGTTTTTGTGCAGAAGATGCAGCTTATTGATCAGTGAGCTGTAGAGCTGGTGGCAGGCAGGTTTTTTTACCTTTGGAAAGAGCCAGACTAGGTGCTTCCTCCTGTTTCCAGTCACGCCTCATGCTAAGCTAAGCTAACCAACTGCTGATTATGACTATGATAGTGGTATTGATCTGAACATCTAATTCTCAGTAAGAAAGCTAATAATCCCATTTCTGAAAATGTCAAACCTTTGCTCTAAAGACCCAGCTTCAGACACATGGGAGCGTCCAAAAGTGCATTTCATTTGGTAGGAAACTGCTCGTACCAAATCACCTTGCCAAAGTCAATTGTGATGTGCCAAATGACACCTTGGCTGTTACGTCCTCCACTTTTGGGTCATGGGAAGACAGAACGGTGTCTGTTAAAGACTTTTTACTAAAAACAAATGAACAAATGGACAAACAAACAAAAATAATTTTGTCTGATTACCCCTTCAGCCCATCAGTGTGAATTGCAGACAAAGACGGAGCAAAGGTTAAAGAAACGGTTGCGGTAACAGAGGAAATGGTAACAAGGTTCATTTGAAAAAATGAACACATAGGCCCTTGACCTTTGTGGAACGTCTTGCCTGACATGGCGCGAGGATCATTCCCAGCCTCAGCACACATCTTCTCAAACTGCTAAACAGCACCATCTGCTGCCTGTCATAGTGCACTCCAAGGATGTTTGTATGTGGTCCCGCTGCAGCCTGAAGATACACATTGAATCCAACGTGTATCATCACCACCACAGTACTCTGACTGTACAGAGTACTGTACAGTCACAAATGTAGGCCACTGTATACTTTACTGTAGAACTAATAAATCATTTCCATTTAAATATTCTGAGTTCTGAAAAATTACTTTTTAAGCCCTTGGAATTCAGTACTTTGGTTGTCCCAAGTCAAATCTCTGGCGCCCCCCAGTGGAAGTTCAGACACATCACATCCAGATCCCTGTATTATGGGTTGTGTGTGGTAGGACTCTTTCAACCTTTCACTATGTCTGAAGCTGGTTTAGCTGACAAATGGATTTCCTTCTTTGCTGCCTATCTTCTGTGTCTCTTCTGTGTTCCCCTGCCTGTCATATCATCATATCATCTCCTGGTAGAACTGTTGGCTGACTTTATTGTGATTCGACTTACCTGCTTGAGAAATTCTTGAATGGTTTTGTGGATTACTTACCTGTATTCTCAAACCTGCTCAGGAGCAAAGAGCAGACAGGTACAATCAAGACCTGCTGGTGAACATAGTGGAGCATTTGGTAGCTAAAGAGCTAAATATTTCCCTCAGGAGCTGGAAGAGACCAAAAACACTTTCTTATATTCAAAATAATCCAGAGAGGGGCGGTGCGATGCTGCAGTGGTTGGCACTGTTGCCTCACGGCAAGAGGTGGTTCAGGGCTCGAGTCCCGGTGTGGGTGCTCCCGTATGGAGTTTGTATGTTCTCTCTGTGTAGAACGTTGCATCAGGAAGGGCATCAGGCAAAACAATGTGCCAAATTTGAAAACTGCAAATTGTCAGTTTGGGATGATTGTCTGTGGCGACCCCCTGATGGGGAGCAGCTGAAAGTGGAACAACAATATTCAAAATAAGATGTAAATGATGGTTTTTTAGAACTCAAATTCAAGATGTATAGGCTCAGATCAGTGAGGCACACAGGCCGTAAATAACAAATACAAGTCAAAACTTGTAATGCTCACATGAACTTAAGTTGATAAAAAAAAATCTTACACAACAAATAGTGATAATATGTATTTTTACAGTTTATGATGAATCTTAATGGAACGGCTATTTTTGACCAGGAACACAAAAATGTTTAGCAAAAAATGAACACAACAGGAGGGTTCATTTATTTATGCATGTATTGATTAATCACTCACTGTCATCATACACAGTAATGGGGAATGAGAATGGAGGACAATGAGTGAGGAGAATGAGTGAGGTGCATTAAAGAAGTGTGGTGGAAATAAGTATGTAAAACTGTTAGAGATTATCCAACACAAAAGTGTGAACCATGTGGAACCATGAACCATGTGCACTATGTTACCTTAAGATCCTGATAGGCCTGCTGTGTAGAACCTGGACCTGCCAAACATAGGAATATATAGTTTGTCCAGCAAACTGTGAAAAAGGACGCTAAGAGCAGGATAAACTGGAAGTGGAGGAAGGACTTCTCTGGCCATCAGTAGATTAAGGGACCATCGCACTTTCTGTTCTTTTGTCTTTAGGTGTTGTGTGGGTAGCCAGGAACACCGGGGAAAAGGACCCAAATGCAGACAATGCAGGCAGACTGAAAAATAACCATTTATATATATAAAAAAAATCACTGGCCTACACGTAAACAAAGGCAGAGACTAAAGTCCGTTCAGCCTATAACAAAAAAATGAGGAAACTCCAAAATGTCCACGTAGAGAAAAAACACAAAAAGAAAACTCAAAGGAAACTCAGGGATTGTTACATGAAGAAAACAGTGAACGGAGGCAAATGACAGGAAGCGAACACAGACACACTCACGAGGAGACAGGAGAACACTGGGGACTGGGGACAGGTAATAGAATCTGCTGGCCATTTGGAGCATGAACTGTCTGGATAGGCCTCATTGCCACCTGAAGAGAATTATTCTGTGTTTTGAAGAGAGAGGCTCTCCACTGTGACAGGTCACATGACTGACGATTGATGATTTACCGATCTTACTGATCTCTAAGAAAGAGATGTTTAGTTTACTTTTCTGCTAAAAGTTACAACAAAACAAACAAATAAATAACAGATCCTTAAATGTGTCGACACTGGTATGAACATGGTTGTGTTATAGCCACACCTGTCATAGCGGAGAGCCTCAGAGTAATTCTCTTCAGGGCCTGTGTGTTCATCATGAACAACAACCCAACAACAAAAGTTTGATCACATTTGTGTTTATATTTGAACAGAGTCTCAGGTTTATAGTTTCACTTCCAGCGTAGCTAAACAAAAGAGTAAAACACTTCTGTGGCTCCGACCAGTGAAACACAGGCTCAAACACATGTGCATAATGCTCCTGAGCAGGCACTGATCTGTGGGCCACAGACATATGGAAACCACAGAGTCCAAAAATTTGATCCGCTGAGATGAACATTGTATTTATCTGTATAAACCTACATTGCATCAGATATGCTGATAATATATTTATGTTTTATAGCCCTTGAGTCAGTAATATAGACTAATGCATTTAGAGAGATTAAACCGTGGGCTGTCTGCCTGTAAGGCTATACCCAAATGAAGCTATGATTGCCAAATGTTTCCTCAGGCTACTTATTAGTTTGAGGTCAACATCCAGAGTATAAAAAATACAATATACTGATGTTCTACTTTCTCCAGCCATGAAAATATAATTGGCCCTGACAGTCAGTTAGAACAATCACATCAACTCTGCAGTCGTTCACTACACCTTCATACACTTATACATCATTCACTGTGGTTTTTAGACAAATGTAATATTTTCATATGTCACATGGACCATTAACAAATATTCTGTCAGTAATACAGAAAAAATAAATACATCTGAATATATATGTGTCTGTATATATATGATTTCACTGTCCATTCAGAGAAAAGAATTCCAGTGTCTTTGATCCATTAATCCATCCATTGATCCTTTGTCTTTTCCTACACAACATTTAATCATAGTGATAAACATCACATGATCAAACTGGACTGAGACAACACTGTAGATCTGAAGAGTAGAAATCATTTCATATCATCTGTGCGTCTTCTTGGTGGTAGCTACAGTTGTGTTCCCTTTCAAGATGCCATCATTGGAACATACTGCATGCTGTGTGGTTGCATACAGAGACAGGCCCGTGACATGTTTTGTCTAGCTTAGCACAAAGACTGAAAGCAGTTGGAAACTGCTGGCCTGACTCTCTGTAACCTCATAGCTGCTTTAAAGCTCATTCCACCTCTCATGGCATCATTGTTGCCATGAGAGGTGGGTAATAAAATATCAGACATATTCTAATGTAACCAACTGTTTCACTGTCAAATTACAGTGACAGATGACACATGTATACTTTTTTTTTTTTTTCATTTCATTTGACTTCCATACTAATTACAATTACATTGATTGACAGCCACACTGAATGCGTGGTCAGTCTACACAGGAGGAGTTCATTTAAATCTCATACCTGCAGTGATTGTGTGATATATTATGTGATATACACAGCAGCAGTGCCTGTGTCCGAATACACTGTGTGAAGACACTGATGAAGAAGTGAAGCTGCTGCTCTGCTGAAGTGACATGTCCAATCCCCTACATAACCACTAACAGGAAGGCAGAGATAAATAATTACCATTGATAGATATTACAACAGGCCCTGTGGTAAGGCAGCTGGGTCTTGCTTTCAAAGTGGATTTTCTTTTTTTCTCCCTCATATAGAGAACAAATATGTGAGAGGCTTCTTAGTGAAAAACCTAAAAAAAAAAGGTTTGGGTTGCTGTCTGAACACTGAAATTGTCCATGTACAAAATCTCAGAGATGCCACTTTAAAATATTATAAAGGAATACGGTCTAGACCTGCTCTATAATGAGAAGCGTCCTGACATAACTGCAGCTATAGAAATAAAACTCAAGTACAGGATGGGACTAATGTGAGGACAGCAGGTCCACTGCAGTTGGTAACTGGGGCTCGAACTATGACTATGACTGGGTTAGGGGGAGAAAAATCACACGCATGTCACTTTAGACTGGACCAAAACTCATTAATCAGAGATTGTCAGGAGTTACAGCAGTGTTCAGTTGTGCTAAGGGATGGATCGTATATCAGTGGAACACGCAGATGCCATATAAGACAACATACAAGAAAATGTCCTGTCAGAATGTTCCATTAAAATGTGTCATTCCTTAATTCAAATTCCAGTTTCAATCTGGGTGGTAGTTTCAGCCATCTTTTCTGTCCGCAATGATGACATTAATCCCACCGGAGTAACTGCTAACATATGGAAACATGAAATCACTCAAAGGAAGTCAGACAGATACAGTCAAGAGGCACTATCAGACAATCTGACAACAGCTGCTGTGCTGTACAATCTAAATGCTGAGAGCAACAATGACCAGAACGACAAAAATAATAAAGTTCAATTGTGACAAACCAGCATAGTAAAGAAGAATAGTACTTCTCGTCACATTTTTATCACTGCAAATCCTCACAACCCCAAGTTATCGTTTAAGACCATCAGCTCCCTCATCCAGTGCTCCCCCAGTCCCAAATAAGTCACATCTGTCTGGAGACCTGAGGCCAGATTTTTAAAGGAGGTTTCTGCCTTTTATCCTCAGATATTTTAGTAATTTTTTAAACAAATCTCTATTGTACCTCCATTTTTTTTTAAATTCACTGTTCATTCCCTACTGAAAAAAATCTAATCTCAATCATTTTAAACCCATACGCACATTACCCTTCCTTGCCAAAGTACTGGAGAAAGGGATAAATTCCCTGCTTATTTCCTTTACAAATAAGCGGTGTCTCTCTGAAAAGTTCCAGTCCGGGGTTCAGACTCATCGTGGTACACAAACTGCAATCATAAAGGTTTTAAACAACATTAGAATAGATTTGGTTGCCAGTTGCTGAACTGTTCTGGTGCTATTAGACCTGTCTGCTTGATTCAGACCTGAACTTCACATTTCAGCCAAAATCACCAAATCAGCTATCACACAGATCAGGAAGGGTTGCCAAGATCAGATCAGTTCTCTTATTCACTGATGCACTCACTGATGCAACACTCATTCATGCTTTTGTCTCTAGACTCTAGTCTCTATCGACTGCTGCCAGCTTGCGCATAATACTGCAACAAAGGTTTTAACAAGAGCTAGAAGCATATGAGCACATTTCCCCTATTCTTGCCTCATTGCACTGGTTATCTGTGGTTTACAGAATTTATTTTTAAAAATCTACTGTTTTTAAATGACTGAGAGGCCTTGCCCCATCTTACATTACCAACCCCTCTCGCCCCTTAGATATGCAGACCAGCTATTGCTCTGGGTCCCCAGGAATCAGACAAGCTACCTCAGCGTTCTCTTTTAAAACTCCTCTACAAACTCATTTCATAAAAACGGCTTTTAATTAGAGTTTTTCTTTTGTTTTATACTTTTACTCATTTATTTATTATATTGTCACATTCTGAAAACTGTGTTAAAAAGTTAGAACACATATGTGCTGTCTCAAAGAAGACATAATAAAAGTGATCCATCTGTGTTTTTTGAACACGTGGTTCTATGGGCTGAGCAGGCACACACATAAAAGTCCTGTTTTTGATGTTTAGCTTTGGGAAGGGTTGGGCCAAAAACATGATTCTTTTTTTTTTTTTTTTTTTAATTCCAGTGTGAATATACAGTCTATTAAAGCATAAGGTATATCTCAGCTGTGTGGGTGAAAAGAGCTGCTGTCCATGAGCCAACTTCCCACATGGTAGAGAAGTTCAGGGTACCAGTGGACGCCCTCTGCTTGGCACACACTGCTGAACTCTTTCACCATCCCAACCAGTGACACAACTGAGCGCCACAGTCGAACCGGAGCGAACACCCAGTGTGCAAGGTCATGATCCCCAATCACTGCATAGCAGGATGCCAAAACCTGGTCCGCTATGATGGTTCCATGAGAGGTTACAGGTGCATACGACCCTTCATACTGCTCCACATAAACTCTTGTAACTCTTGCAGGGACGAGGTGGTCTGGTCGTTCATTCCCAACAACAAGAAGCCGCTGTCCTAGTTTTACATTACTGGTAAACACAGCCCTGATGTCACTGCTGTTGGTACTGTTGCCGTTCATGACAAAGACAAGATGAGCTGGAGTCAGTGTCAGTCTGCGCCGTGGCTCGTCGGTCTCCAGCACATGGAACTCTCGTGCGATCTGTCGGTCCTGGTCCATGAACATAAGAAAGTCACTGAAAACAAGATTTCCTTGTTGGTCAGCAGCCAGCACCTTATCCCCCACTTGGAGCTCCTTCATTGGTTTAGTCCTTCCATCTGCCAGTATCACCATGGATGAACCAGGGAAGCAACCTCCTGCCTTTGCTGCCACAGAGTTTTCTGTAATATTCAGAACATTAATGCTTATTATAGCTAATCAATGAATATTGTAAGAATTGTAATTCTGTTGAATTAATGGGCTGGTAACCATAAATACTGCCGTATCCTTAAAACAAACTAGTTTTGTGCCAAGTGTTGTCCAACCTTGTTCATAGTCAAAAGTGTTCATGTGTGTTCTAAATCATCATAATCGTTCAGAGTGTGTGTTGGCACGTGGGTCCTTTTCCCCGTGTTCCTGCCTGCTGTCACTGAGAGGGGTGAGAGTTTTACCTCAAAGGCAAAAAGCGACTGAATCAGTTGTGTGAAGAATAAAAAAAAGAGAGAGCTTGAGAGAGATGTTTAAATCTCGCCTACTTCCTCACATCTACACACCTGGCCAATCACTGAGCGCATGATTTTTGTTTTTCCATTCTGGAGAAGAGAAATTGTCCCGTGCAGCTACCTCTATTCTTAAAGGTGTGGAGGGAGGACTTCTGTTTGAGTATCCAACAAACAACTTGAAACACAATGACCCCCACTGCAAAGTGCAGAATGGCTTAATATGAATGGAATTCCTAGGATGAGCTGCGGGATGACAACAAGGAGCCTTAAGTTATGCTAATAGGACACTGTATGTAAGCCTCATGTAATGCCAGTCCACACACCTGCTTTCACAGAGCAGTGGATGTGGGCTTTGGACTCATAGTAGACCCAGTCAAAGCCCGCCTCCACAGCCAGTCTCGACAGCATGCCGTACTTGCTCTTGTCTCGGTCTGAGGTGGTGATGTCCACCGCTCGGCCCTCATAATGCAGAGACTCCTCAGAATGATGTCCGTCCTCATCCCAGCCCTCTGTCACCCGAAGTTTAACCCCGGGCCACTGATTCATGACTGAAATAGCCAAAGAGTTCAGTTTGTCCTTACACCTCTGAAAAGGGAGAGAGATGTTGCTTCAGTGTAACAGTATAACTCCTTAATGTGTAAACATGTGTAAAGGGTCATTCCAGTTTACTGTAACTTTGATCTTACAGCATTGCCAAAGTTTCTACCATTTGATAACACTAACACTAACATTTGTACTGTTGCTGTCTTATCAGATCTCAGCAAATAACTTGGTGGGTGCAATCTTATTTTTACCAATGAAAATGAGGGTCACAATAAAGACAATAAGACTCAAGCTGTAATAAAGTGGAACCATCCTTTAACATCCATCACACTTCATGCTGTAAACATGTTATTTGGAGCATGTGCTGAATTGTCTTGTGATGATTTGGTCATGGTTTGATGTGGACAGCTGATTTTAGTGTGATTCCAAAGGTCAGAGCTCCAGAGCTTTTTTATTTTTTAAGCCTCTTTTAGCTCATTGTTTTTGTTTTTCCAGCTACCTTTACTGCTTTGGTTTACTCACACAGCAGCAACGCACTGTACACTACAAGTGTCTACAGCTTGCTGCATAGTGGGCACTCACTCACACACTCGCCATCACTGTTCAGCTCACTATACATATATGCATACAGTGATGAGATTTATTGCACTTCCATAATGCTACAATACTCACAGGAAATAGATGGAATTAGAGGGTCACAACAGAAGCAGTGTGAATGGTCCTGCCCGGGAAATGTCCCTCAAACTCCACACGTCTAGTTTGTGACTTGATGATGTGATATAGTTCAGTATTGACCATGTGTGCAAATTTGTTGTTATCACAACATGACAAACCAGGTATTGCATCACTTATAACATATCTATCGATCGATCGATGGATCACACACAGATATGTACAAATGTACTGTCTTAAAAGCATTTATCTCCCATTTCTTTGTATTTATCCTAATGTCCAAAACACACACACACACACACACACACACACACACACACACACACATCTCACACACATCTCACTGCTCTGCACCCTAACAGAGGACAGGAGTGGAGAGAGAGCTGAAAATGAAAACTTACAATTTCTTCTGACATATTCTGAGCTCCCTGACAGTTGCATAACGATAAAGAGTAGCACTCTGATCCAGTTACTGAGGACTTCATGTATCATGGTCGGCGGGAGCCAGCTGAAGATGTAGAGACAGCTGCAGACCGATGTCCTCTTGTGCCGCTTCACATCCGACTGACGTTCATCTGTTCCACATAATTACATCAATATAAATTCCACTTACACGATACACACTGAAATCACCGACCTGTGTCATGAGCCGGTCGGCGTTGGTGTTCTCCTCATCCTTAAAAATGATGTCGGGGTTGTAGTTGGGAGTCAGGTCCTTGAACTTCTCCGAGTTGCGGGTGATCTTGCCTTCGTACTTGCCGCTGGCTCCGAGGGTTTTCTCTGCCACGTTGGGAATGAACTGTTTCAGAGTCAGCGGTGTCAGTTTCTTGGGGTGCCTCCGCTTCCCGTATCCCCTGCCCGGTCCACAGCCCGAGGTGACGGCCGCCAGCAGCAGGCAGAGGGACACCGACAGCATCACTCTCATCAGGACCATCTTCGGTTTACCTGGAGGATCCTGGGGAAGGTGACGTGCCTCGGATGGATTTTAGTTTTAATCTTCTTTTCTTTTCTTTTCTTTTCTTTTCTTTTCTTTTCTTTTCTTTCAAGCGCCTTTCTCCACTACAATTGGAGAAGTGCAGGTGCCATAACTACTGTAGGTTTCTCTCTCTCTCTCTCTCTCTCTCTCTCTCTCTCTCTCTCTCTCTAACTGACTGCCCTGGGAAAACAGATAATAGTGACAGAGGAAGAGTTTGGCAGTCCTGCGTAACATTGATATTATACACTGATCAGCCACAACGTCAGTACCTCTCATTACAATGGCACCTGCCAAGGTGGGG
>JBBMJY010000006.1:127586-138680 GCA_037833715.1 Toxotes lorentzi
TGTCTGTGTGTGTGTGTGTGTGTGTGTGTGTGTGTGTGTGTGTGTGTGTGTGTGTGTGTGTGTGTGTGTGTGAGTGTGTAGAGGGGCAATTTGAGAGATTGAATATTTGTCTTGTAAGAGTGTGATTTAAAGAGTCTTGGCTTTTGGAGCAGGCTCTTGCTGAGCCGCCTCACTCCTCTTAGATAGAGTGTGTCTGGTCACCAAGTGGATGCTGACCTCAGCTCACACACCCAACATGACACGAACACAGACCCGTCCATCCATTCACTCATCCATCCATCTGTGTGGACTCTTCGTCCTCCCATAACAACGTCACCTGACTTCTTCGTCAGTCGACTTGGAGGCCCAGTGTGGGGCTTTGGTTGGTTACAAAATATGAGATCCTCCTCTCTTTTCTCCTGCTTCCCTTTCATCTGTTCTCATCTCATCTCTTTTCGTCTTTCTTTTCCTCTTTACTTTTTAGAAAAGAGCTATTTTCCCATCTCTTATCTCCTCTAGTTTTCTTTTCTCTTCTATTTTTCTTTCATTTCTTCTTTCTATTTTCTCTCATATGCTTTCACCACCTCTTCTTTTTTTACCCTATTTTCTTCTGTCCTCTTCTAATTTCTTCTTTTGTCCCCTTCATCTGCATCTTCACCTCTCTTCTAAAAAGATGAATGGATGTCGTTTCTCTCTCTCAGCCCTTTCTTGTTTCTCCTCACCTCCCTCCCTTTCTTCCTCTCCTCTTCTTTCATTTCCTTTTTTGCTCTTTTCATCTCCTCATCTCCTTTCTCTTTTTTCCCCTTTATGTCTCCTGTCAGGTGTTGCCATGGTAACAGACAGTTTGATCTGACCACTAATGTGCTGATGGATGAAAATTGACCCCAATTTAAAAAAAGGTGCTTTTCTATTTCACCTTTCTCTCTGTCTCCTCTCACTCTCTCACACACACATTCTTGTCTTACTATATTTGTGTGGACACTTGTTGATGTAATGCCTTCCCTAGTCCCTGGCCCCAGCTTTAACTATCACAGCTAAATGCCTAACCCCATAAAACCAGGTCTTAACACTCATACAGCAATTTATACTTGTGAGGTCCAGCATTTTGGTTGGATCTACCTTTATTGTTAGCAATCTAAAATGATGTTTTCATGTTTTGTTGCAAGATTAGAAATATATTACAAAATGATTTTGCTGCTTAAAAATGTGTATTAACAGTTTAGGTCTCTGGATATTTTTACTAAATTAAAATAGACTTTTACTTAATTAAAAGAGTTTTAGTGTGTAATCAATGAGTAGAGCTTGTTAGATTTTCGTCAAAAAAGAAAAAAAACTGGTGAAGACTTTTTCAGTTAAATGTCATGTTAAACTTAAACCTACCCAACCAAACACCTAGGACAGATTCTAGGACCTAACCCTTTCCTTTTTTCTTCTCGTACTTCTTCATATTCAGCCACAGAAAACAAGGGGCAGGGGAGGAACTGAGGGGCCAAACCTGTTCTAAGCACTACAGTTACAAATACATTATTGCATATTTTGTTTGTTGTGTATGATTGAGTTATTTTCCCAAAATATCAGCATATCTCACTTCACACTTCAAAAGCATATCTTTTTTTTAATGTGTGAAGACTTTGGAGGTTTGGAGGGTGTGTACACACAACTATAAATCCTGCTTTCAGTCTTTGTGCTAAGCTAGGCTAAAGCTCCTTGGAATTACCTGTGTATTTGGTCACAAGTGTCCAGCTGTCCCTTTAAGACATGTTGGACTCCTCTATGACCTATAGGCACCCTCTGTTTCCTTGGAGCGTGACTTAAACCTGCAGGGATTAGAATGACCTGCTGTACAATGGGAGAAAAACAACAAGGAAACTGCTTAACATTTCTGACCTGCTAATTAGGGTTAGGGACAGTGTGGAATTCTGCCCTTTGCTGTCTCAAAACACACTCAGACAGTATTCAGACATTCATTTATGTTGTAGTACCTTTTACTGCTTTTGGTATTTACACTTTGTTTTGGGTTTTTGTTTTCTTTTACACTTTTCATACTGTCATCATCACCAATTTCCATTTGGTATCAATTAGATATGAATACCTGATCATGTTTGTTCTTGTTATCTCAGTTTTGATAAAGATCCCAATGTGCAAAATCAGCAGTCGCTGTGTTTGACAAGACAAACATGGCAGCTACCAGGTCAAGGGAAGAGATGAGGGATGGTCTCAAGACAAGTCACAGTAGCTGTGACTCAAGGATGAATTGATTAGATTGTGGAGGTCAGAGGTCAAAGGTCAAGGTCACTGTGACCTTAATGTAAATGTTGTGTTTCAGAATGTGTTATCTCTCCAATGCTTTGAGTGATGTTCCTCATACTTTGCACATATTATCACTGCTTGTCAAAGGTGGAGTCAATGTGTTTTGGAGGTCACAGGTCAGAGGTCAAGGCCACTGTGACCTTGTGAACACCCAACACTAACCTTCCCAAACATTGCCATTATCACTACAAAACCCCCATAACCTCTACATCTGCTACAAACAGGCAGCCAACCACACGGAGGCATACCACCACCATAGCTTGATTCATCCTCTTGCATCTAATTTCTGAACTGAGTCTCCGATTGCCAGAGGTTACTTTTTCAGTAAAGACATCAAAATATTGTGAGGCAACAGTGTTAACCATTGCAGCACCATGCCTCCCAAAATCCATTCATAAATAATGAATTTTAGACCACTGTTTGATGGTACAAATCTCTGCCATCACTGCTTATCTTTTGCTCTATGGGGCGGCGGGTGAGTCCAGAGCTTGTGATCCAGGCAGTTGGTCCAGCCATTCCCATGGGCCTCACCTGTACTTTGTGTTCAGTGCTAATTAGCGATGGTTAGCATGCTAACACAACAAATAAAGATGAGACCAAAGTAAACCTGCTGAACATCAGCATGTTACTGCACAAATGAAACCAGGACTGGTAAAATGAATGAATCTACATGTGCAATGTCATATAAATATGATAAATATGATTAGAAATACTCCTGAATATTAAACAAAAGCAGCTTTTTATTGGAGATCTGAACGCAGGAATACTGTCAGTCTTTTACAGTCACACTGTGACAGCTTCTTGCCAGAAACGGATCCAAACCAAATGATCTATCTGGCCTCTGACCAGTCTTTTTTAATGCTTCTGCCAAGTCCCTCAGTGGCATTCCAAATTTGTGGAGTAACCCTTTAATAAAGAAGGGAATTACGTAGAAGAGGAGAAGAGAGTGTAAGAAAAATAAAAGAAAGAGAGACAATTTTAATTTCTTTTTTTTCTTTGATATTTAAAGTTAGTGGGATATTTGCATCGAGCAGACAGTGAGATTTTGTTGCTGAGATGTTGATGCTGATGTTGATGTTGATGTGAGGTGATGAAGTTCAAGCTATTTGTGCTGCCTGATCCTCTGAATAGTGGCTAGAGGAAAGATTAGGAAATAGAAAGAAATCTCATTAGTGGCCAGATTTGCCACTAATTCCCATACACATTTCCCATAAAATCCTCTTTTGTCAGTCCAGCCTTTGGAGCCTCATGGTGTTCCCACTAGAAGCCTGGATGAGGGACTGTTAAGGACACCTGACATTGCCCTAACAGGAGACCACTTCGCTTCACAGCGGTGAAGCATGTATTTGATAACTGCTCTGAATTTAGTTTGAACCAATCATCTAAAAGCCATGATCTTTGGTCAGTTTAGTACTGATCTGGTAAAAGTGTGTGTTGTGATACAACACAAAGTGTTGCATGGCTGATTTCTTTCCATCTAAAGCCATTCTATCACAATCCTCTCTCATCCAGAAATACAGCAATGTAAAGACTGATGGAGGGCAGGCTGCGTCTGCAGACTGTATATTAGTCAAATGAAAGACACAATGGAGGCTGTTTGCCAAAGTATTGTTTCTCTGTGTAACTCTGCAGCAACGTGGAGCTTTTGCCTTGACTTTAAGCAGCTTTTCTCGAAATAGTTTAATTGTGGCTCAGCATTTGCATAACAAAGAACAATGAACAGGTAAGTAATGTGAGCAGAAACTGAAATGGTCAGGTAGATTGTCTCAGGAATATGCAGGTTTTCTACAGTTCTGTCCTATCACAAGCTCCTGTATTAAATAATAAACATATTTGATCAACTGATGGATCAGATGGTCTTTCTGTGTGCCTGGCTGAGTGTAAACAAAAAGAGGTTGTACCTGTGAGTACTTCATCAGGTAAACTTTCAGATGTGAGTGAGTTGTTTCTGTTGAGTAGTTTAGACAGATCTTAAGAGAGTCTTCTACAGATTTAGCATTTCACTCGTTGTCAGACTCATGAAGGACAAAAGCATCAAAATCGATGTAGCTGAAGCACAGATGTCATCCCTTTTACTCCACACATACTTCTCTCTTGTCAAAACCTGGTGTTTCCATTACCCATAATGCAACTTCATCACAGGCAGTTTTATCAGAGATTGGGAGGCATTATGCCAGTAGCAGCTATATCATGTTGGGCTGTTGAGGCTCTGACACTAAGGTGTTAAGTAACATTATTAATGCAGGTTAATTGTTGGAGAATCTCCTCGAGCAAAGAGCAGCCAACAACCAAGCACCAACCAAGCCTCCTTCCATGTTTTTCCCTTATATCAAGAAACATTTTTCATCAGTAATCAGTTGTCAGAATGCTTTAATGCAGCTGATACGTTAAGATATTTAATAAAGCAAGGCTTTCAAAACAGAACAATATAAAAAGAATAGTGGTATGTGAGCTGGCTGGAGAATATCCACTACATCAAATATATGGCTTTGGAATTAGCAGTCATATCTCTTTTTTATGGATGGTGATGATGAGTTGGTGTGGTGGCGTCCCAAGGACACCTGGAAAACTATGGTGGACTATCCATCACTCATCTCAAGCACCTCATTTAGTACCTCATTTAAAACATAAAACCAGCAGCTCATAAAGCTGACATGGGCTACGCACAGCTGACTCTCTCTTCTCTGGTCTAAACTGGGAGACACAAAAAAAGCCATTGTTGGTGTGGCATTATTCGCCTTTATGTACGATCAAAGACGCTTTGGAATACAAGTCTTTTCTTTTCTTGCAGAGTGTAGCTTATTATACCTTCCATCTGTGCTTCTGTCAGAAAGCAGCCCTCCCAAGAAGAATGACAGCATCACTCACTTCAGCCAATGCCCACAACATCTGTTTACTCTGAAGTGACAGCACTCTCTAGAGGCCATAGGAATTATGACGGGTCAAAGAGTCCACATAGAGAGGAGGTCAGGGTGGGTCAGAAGACCTCTGTCCTAATTTCTGTTACCTGCATGTTTTCTACATCAGATCAACTGGGTCCAAAATGGAACTAGCAATCAGGACCCAGCCCCAGAGCTGAAGCACTACAAGACCTCACAGACTTCATTGCTTTACAATTATACACTCTGTGTGCAGTAAAAGCCCAAGAAGCCTCTATTATTTCTTAAATCTGTAACAAGAGTTGTTTAGAAGTGCTGCAGTAAACAAAATGTCATTGTGCTGTTACACAAAAAAGACTAATAAAGATCTATTCCAACACGTTGTGATACTTCATGAGTTCCAAATCTAGGAACGGTGTGATGTGATCTAATGTAACAGATTAAGATATAATTTGGAATAAACCATCAGGATGCGTGTTTAGAAATGTGTTCAGGTGCAAATGGAAGAAATAGTGTTTTGTCAGCAAACTGCAGCCTCCTTCAGAGGCCAGCTGCTTGAGAAAAACTTCCCGAACCCCCTTGACTTTCTGTTGGAATACATGAATGGCATAAAATAGTCTACTGATAAAACTCTTTGACTCCTATGTACCTTTATCCAACTATGTACCTTTGTTCTGTCACTATCTTCATCATCACTGTCTTACATTTACTCTCATTATTTTAACAAAGTTGTTGTGATCAGGCCCTGGGGTGGCTGCTTTGAACTGTTTGTGGACTGATTGAACTCCATTTTGGACCTTGTTGGTCTTTTGATGAACTCGTTAATGACTTTTTTGGACGTGTTGGACTCTTTTTTGTGGACTAGTAGCTACTCCTTTTCTTCTGGTTTTAGACTTTTGAGGATTCTGGTTTTGGTTTCCCGAGTTTTGTTCAGTAATTCTTGTTTTATGCTGGTCATGTTACTCTTGTTTTGGTTTCTTGACTTTTGCTTTCAGTATTTCCTGTTTTATTTTGAAGCCCCGTTCCTTATGCATCTGTTTTTAGCCACTTCATGTTTTTGTCTGATATCCCACATTGTTAATTGTCTGCCCCGCCCTAATGTGGTTCACCTGTTGCCAATTAACCCCAGTGAATTTTAGAGTCGTGGCTCCGCTGTCTCTTTGTCAGTGCTTGCGTTCTAGTTTGAACCTGTTGTTGTCTTCCTTGAGTCTGTTGTCATCCCAGAAAAAGTTCTGATGAATTGTGTGAATTTGGAGCAGAAGAGTCACCAAAACAGAAGCTGCTACATTTAATGAAAATCATAGCAATCTCAATACAAAAACCTGAAGAATGCTAAAGAAAATGAATTCTGTGCTTTAAAGATGGCTTATGCGACGTGGATCTGTGAGACCCTGCTGGGTTTTTACTGAATTCTCGGTCCCACTGGGAGATCAGGAGCATGACATCACTGGCTGGCAGCAATGACTGTTCTTACCTAATCTGCCCTTCTGTCTGACTTCACTGCCAGACATACACCATACACACAATGCTGCTTAATTGATGGCATCACTTAAAAGCTTCGGTCCACTGAAGTTGGCATCTAGTTTAATATCCTAAGTGCCCTGGCCCGTCTCACGAAGTCCCAGAGGTGCCATACCCAGAGATTCAGTCAATACAGGCTGATGGACGTCTCTCTGCTTACCCTCTGTGCCCAAATACATTAGATGGAGGATCTGGGACTTCCTCTTTCTGCAAGGTGTGTGTGTCTGAGAGAGTTGACGTCGTATGATAATGAGACATGACCCACCTTAGGTTCCAAACCCGGAACAAATGAAATGGTTGCTTTCCAATGTGTGCTACAATGGGGGCTGGGTGGCAGTCCCACTGCAGTCTGGAACAGTGCAGTTAGGATGAACAGAAGTTGTTCATCAAATAAGAGCCTGATGAGAAGGCATTTCTACAATTCTCATTTAGATTAATTTAGAAAAGGATTTCAGACGATATCATCGACATCAGTTCAACACTGACTTAAAAACTGTGGTGTCATCTCTCCCTATGCTCTACACTGCACAAATTCAAGCCGTGCATTTCCACCAGCAGTGAACAAATGAAACAGCATCTAATGATACAGAGAGAGACCACCCTCCACTGCAACACTGCGGAATCACTGCTGAATCTGAAAGTTACAATGTTTTTATATGAATCTCTGAACGAGACTTATCCATTTTATTTCTATGATTACCACCGTTTTACACTGACACTCTACATGTAGAGGAATCAATCATCAATACACACCTCTGTAGAAGCACTTTGTGAGAGGGTTACTACCAAACGGCCACAAGGGGGACCAGGATCTGTGTGTAAACTGTATGGGTCAACCATCCACACAGTAATCATGCATTTTGTGAAACAACACTGAAAAAGAAAGAAAGAAAAGAACTAGAAAAAAATGAAAGAAAAAAAGAAAATTTTCATTATATGTTGCTATCATTTGAAATTCTCTAACAATGTTCAGACATGATAGGAGTTTTCATCATCTCCTGCAGTCTGTTGTGTCAGGTTAGACTCTGATGTGAATATGCTATTTTTCTCTTTTTCTCTTTCGCTTCTTAAACTAACCAATCAGAACACAGCTCATTTCCCATGTGCTCAGAACTGGCAGCAGTACTTTGCTTCTTGTTTGATAGCTCTGGCCCCTCAGACCTCTCAGCTTCCCTCTGATCTGTCACATGTGATCTGAGGATCTGGTACAGACCTTCAAGCTGACACTCTGTTCTTATGTAATTCATTCAAGACTGACAATTAGCTATAAAAAAAACTCCATCTATCTCTGCACTCCCTAAAAGTCCATCCTGGATTCATCAAGTGTTCTCTCTCTGTCTCATTCTCCGTCTCTTCATACTGTTTATCCAGTCTTTTCACTGACCGAGGTGAACCAGGCCCCCAAAACAATCAGTGGATGTGGAGTGACTGTAGAATGGAAAATAGATTTTTAGGACACAATGTCTGAATGTGATTCTCTGTTTTGAGCATGCCCTGCTGACAGAAAGCCCTGCCAATGGTTTCACACTATATCACGCACCTACAGGTGGCAGTCATGCACCAAGGAATTTGGGAATGTGGCAACAAATGTAGAGAAGAAGAAGATTGCATGTAAACAATGCAGGATCAAATGTTCAGACAGCCCTATGTCCCATCATGATCTCCATGATAAAAGAACTAAAAGAATGCTAATAGTTTGTCATCAAGTAAGATTTAGAAAATTCATTTTTCCTCGTTAATCTGCAAATGTATCCGTTCTCTCCTAATCAAGCAATTAGCTTATTCCACACTGCATACTCAGCATCAAGTTGAACTGAGCTTAAAATGCTTCATTAATGTGTAACATTATGGTGAAAGGTGAACCAAAATGTATTTATTCAGTTCAATTCAATTTTATTTATATAGCTCCTTCCACAATCAAAATAGTCTCAAAGCGCTTCACAGTCTGACCCCAGATCAGCACTTAAGGTGACAGCGGAAAGAAAAAAGTCCCTTTTAACAGGAAGAAACCTTGAGCAGAACCTGGCTCATATGGGGGACCCTCCTGCTGAGGGCCGGGCTGGGTGAAAGGAGGAAAAGGAGGAAGACAGGACAGCGAGTTGTTCATTAGAACGTGTCTACAGAGTGAAAGAGTCACAGACTAACAAGAGTACCATCACAGAGTCACAGAGTAACATCTTTAGTCACAGATTGACAGAGTAACTTTTTTTTTTTCATTTTTCATTTTAATCCTTTGTTGTCCTCAACTTGTTCCCAGAGGAGGGAAATTACTCTCTGCATTTTACCCACACCAAGTGAACTAAACGTCAACGTCTCCTCCACATCCTATTGTGTTTGGACGAGGAATCGAACCGATGAACCGATCAGCTTCGCAAATATTTAATGAGGAAAGAAATGCATCGCCATGTTTGTTAGCCTTATACACATATACACACAGGATTTTGCTCAGTAACACTAACACTATTGAGTTGCACTATGGGAAATGTTGGATCTCATGTTTTTGAAGGGGACTACATGTTAGGACATATCAGCTTCTGCTGCTCTGACTTTGATCATTCTTTTTAACCTCCAGCAGCGGAGATCCGTCACAAGTCCCTCCGAACTCAGGGGACTCGTCCTCCAGCACACGGGTCCTGAATATTGCTGTGTAACCATGTTTCAGTGAATACAAAGATGTAGCAGTTCACATCACACTGGACACTCTGCCAATCTCCAGGACATCCTGTCTGTAACTCAGTTTTACTGTGTAAAATGTTTTTTTTTTCTTGCAATAATCAACATTTGAGCACACCACCATAGCAACTCAAAATGTTTTATTATTACAATAGTGAACAAATGACTTCAGATTTCCTTTTCATGTTGAGTTTAAAGTTTGAACATCTGGCTGGATCTGACTGGGCTGAACTTAGCTGTATGGTTAAGGAACAGGAAGAGGATTCTGTTGTTCCACAGAAAACAGTCCTAATTTCACATTTCATAGAAATGAACTCTTAAAACACTATTTTTAAATGTACTAACTGTTAGTGCACAAGCAGTTAGTACACAAGACATCATCATTCACCATTTTGTACAAACTGTAACACTATCAGTGAAACACAGGAAAGAACATGACTGACTACTTTAGTTGATTTGTGTAATGCTCCTGCAGCTGTCAGACCATTATTTCAAACCTGTTCAGATAAACCAGTGTCCTGCCCCCTACCTAAAGGCTATACTGTGTATATACTCAACGTATAGTACAAGCAGATACCACAGGTATTGCAAAAATCCTTTACTGTCAGATGTTTTCAGTTTACATAATATAAATAAAACAGATACAGGATGTATGCAGTTAGAATCATGCTAACATATCTGTCTTTGATGTCCATCCTATGAAACACTCCAGATGGAGACAGTGTGTATGGAAACAGTGACAACGTACAGCATGAACATTCACTGAACACATCCTGCACCAAGTATTAAAAGCAGGTTTTCACACAGGAGCTCTCTAAAAAAACACACCCACAAGATCAGGTGAAAATGCAGAAGCTCCCTCAGGCCCTCATTACTATTTCAATTTTTACTATGTTTCAGCATATCGCCAAACAAATTTGCTATTTAATTAAGCAACTGCCACACCTGATAACCTACCCATCTGGGTAGTTACCCTGTTTGCCTGGCTAATAATAATAAAGTGTCCATGCAGAGAGAGACTCCACAGCGATGCCGGCCGGAGAGAAGCAGAGCAGGTGCGACCCTCAGTCTAGATCGGAGCTGCTCACTGAGGCTGCGGGGTGGAGTACTTCAGGGGGATGTCCAGACCCACCAGAGGACCCACCACACTGAGCCACAGCAACACGTAGTTCACTGGCCTGATCCACACCCACCCACCCACACACACACACACACACACACACACACACACACACAAAGAATTAGTATTATGAACAAGAAGGCCATTTAACAATACTATCTGGGGTAAGCTGCACTTTAAGCAGCACATAATATCATGTCAGGATGATGATGCTGATATGATACTATGTCTGCTGCATGAACCTAGTTGTTTCCACCATCATTGCTAATGATTGATAACAAATTGTGGGGTTGGGAGACAATTGGGTGGGGGTGGGGGGGTGGGGTGGGGGGGGGTCAGTCTTCCACTGAGTTTTTGGTTAACTTAGTGAACCCAACAGACATCCTACCTCTTTTGGTCCTCAGCTGCCTTCAGCACAGGCCTCATGAACTCCTCTGTTCTACAGGGGTGCAGCATAAAGAAAGGCTGACCCAGCAGGGGATGCTCCTGACACACACACACACACACACACACACACACACACACACACACACACACACACACACACATACACAAAGGGACATGCACACAGAGCTCCAGGCACACACACACACACAAGCCAAGACTAGCACA
>JBBMJY010000006.1:140916-157547 GCA_037833715.1 Toxotes lorentzi
ACACACACACACACACACACACACACACACACACACACACACACACACACACACACACACACACACACACACCCAGCTTCCGCGTTAGCTAAACGCAGAGCACCCACAGCCTGGCGGATTATACTCTTTACCTTTACTCTTTAATCCGACATGTGACCCTGCTGCAGGATCACAGACCCGGAGAGCCCCTCCACACACACACACACGCACACACACACACAAAACCCTGATGAGATCCAGCGGACGTGTGTATGTCCTCCGCCTGTCTCCTCCACAGCTCGGTCCTTTCTGCTGAGAGTAGTACAACCTATTGTTTTTCTTCCGGGTCGTGAGATCATGTGACTTCTACCGTCACCTTTTCCGGTAATTACGTTGCTCAGTCAGACGATAGAGCCGAGAGGCTCTAGAGCTCCGCGCCAGGGGGGGCGGTTACAAAACCGGGTTTCATTCAGATCTGAGGCGCAAGGGATGCAACTACAAAATAAAACAGGAAATATTAAACCGAAAACACAAAAGCCAAAACAAGAGTCAGTAAGGGGGTTGATCATGACAGCCTGCTTTTAACTAGACCCTCTTATACCCAGTTTACTTAACAGGGACAAGACTGATCTTTCAACAAAACCTGTTACACCCAGCCTCCACAGGATGGACCCTATAAGTTTCCAACCATGCTCCCTGTACCTTATCAGAGAGTATAATGGTTTGTACCCTGGCTTATGTTAATGTGTCTACTGGTTCATTACACTCCCAATTCTACTTGCGTTTTCAGTATCACCTATAATGATGATAATAATACCCAGCAAATACAGTTAACCGCCGGTTTGTACCTTTAAAGAACTCCCATCCCCTTGCTCTGTTGAGGCCTGTAGTAGCAGCAGGTGAGTCTGTCTGGAGCAACAAGCATAGTGGCCTCACATGGCTGTTACGATTTGTTTCCACAACAGCCTTCCATACGGCCTGATGTAGCTTGGTCTTCCACCGTTGCTAGGTAACAGTGTGGGGGTTTGCCTACATGACAACACAGAGCCTCAGAAGCTGTGTAAGTGTGTGTGTGTGGGTGTGTGTGTGTGTGGGTGGGTGTCATGGCAGACAACCAGCACTGTCTTTTAGTGTAGTAGGCACACACTTACTGACTCTTGACACTCCCTCCTCTCCATCTGTGGAAACCACCCTGACCACTTCAGGTGTTGAACAATTGGGCAACAGTTTTGTTTTTTATATGATTTTAATTTTTTTTTCTTTGGTGCTGATTTCTTGAAGAAAATAACATGGAGATAAATATATTTAAGCCAAATCTGGGTTTTCTTCTTTGCCAAAATTCTCCTCCAGCAGCAAAGCTTGTTCTGAATGATCTTCTGTCTACCATCCTTTTATGCAAGTAAGGATTTTGGATTCTTTGACTTTCCCAGACCTCTCTGAGTGTTGAGCAATTGCATCTTGTATCTTGTTACACATATGAAATCTTGCCATAGCACCCAATGGGTATCCACATGTTCCATGACAGTGTAGGCTGAGAGCATCATCCACTGACAGCTATCTACTCTACGACAGATATCTACAGGGTCAAGAAGTGGTGTGTGTGTTATAATTCATGGTCTGGTACTCAAATCCAGTCTTGGTCTAGAGCAGGGGTGTACAGAAGTTGGATACCAGGGGCCACAAACAAAAAAATAGTTCTTGAACATTTGAAGGTTAGATACATAAGACACATAACACAAAATATGACTACACAAAAAATGACTTAGTGCTTTGCTGAAATAAGAACAGAAAAACCCAAACGAGAAACATAAAAATATATGAGATAATTATAAGAGAAAATAAGTATGAGTATATGTAAAGTAAAAAAATAAATAAATAAAAGTAACTCAATTAAAAGTCACTGCAAAGGACACAGAGGTTGCAGCCTGAACCGAGGGACAGTCAACAACAGCTGCTCAGCACATCTCAGGCTACGAGGCCAAAGTGTAGGGAGATGGAGGGTCAGCAATGCATGGTGGGGCAAGGCCTGTCTGTGCCTTTAAATCAAGCATTAAAAGTTTAAAGTCAATTCTGACTTCTGAAACAGGTAGCCAGCAAAAGGAGGCCAGAACAGGAGAAACATGAACATATTTTCTAGTTCTTGTGGAAACCATGGCAGCAGAACTTACAAAACAGTATTGCACAGTATACAGTTCAATATCTACCGGGCAGTTTGGAAGTGATGTGACAGAGGAGAGGTCTTATGGATTTACGGACAGATATTTATGTGTATTGTCTGCATCAACAGTGAAAAGAAGTGCTGCAAGTGTGACATTTCTTTTCAAGAGAGACATGAGACAGAGGTCACTGGAGCACTGAATAAATCCTCCTCCTCCTCCTCTCTCTCTCTCTCTCTCTCTCTCTCTCTCTCCATGTGATTGTAACTAACTGATTCTTGGAGCTGAGTGTGAAGTCGATTTGGTTTTCACTCAGCAGCAGCTAACCTCTTTGATTTGTCAGCCATACACACTCACACATGCTGATTAAACTGGGACTGCAGACAGAGTGGGGCGGCTTGATGAATGAAATCACTTGTATCAGGAGAGTTTAATAGGAAGCTCTCTGTGGTTAATAATCACCTCTCTTCCACTGGTGTCATAATATGCCTTTTTTTTTTCAAAGGATGATTGTGTTTGATTTCAAGGTCACAATATGAACCAATTATTCATGGAGCAGAAGGCCCAGGACCACAGCTTCTCACTGCTGCATTTCCTATACCTGTTCTTTTTTGAAAGAGCTATTATACATTACATGGCTAGATGTATGTGTTAACAAAGAAAGGTCATAAGAGTTAAAGTTCAAAGGTAACCTGAATGGCATTAGTTTCCAGTAGCAGAAATCACAAATTGTCAACTTTCATTTTTCTTTGTGTACAGATGAAACTAATTAGTCAGCTTTAGAGGTGTTGGTTGGTGCTGTTAAAGTCTTTATGCTAAGCTAAGCTAAGCTCCGGGCTCCACGTTAGTACTGCTCCTTTAATGCCCATGGTTTTTGGAATGAGATGTTGAACAGCCACACGCAGGTGTAATTTTCAGGTGTAAGATAAGATGCACCATTATTAGTCCCACAAAGGGGGAACTGCATCCGTCACAGCAGCAAAGAGTCAGATTCAGGCACCCAAGATTTACTGTAGGAAAATAAATACTATAAACAAAATGACAATATACACAGTGTGAGCAGTATATACAATATTGAACCACTGTACACAGTATGAGCACAGTATAGACAGTCTATAGACAGCATAGAGAGTGTAAGCAGAGGTCGATTACTTCACAATGCGGTACATATTGCACCTGAAATTGAGATTGTTGCATTTTTCAGTCCTGGTATGTGTATGTATGTGTGTGTGTGTGTGTGTGTATGTGGTTTGCTCAGCACAGCTGGTTGTACAGTCTAACAGCAGCAGGGAGGAAGGACCTGCGATAACGCTCCTTGGCACTGTCTTGGGGTGAAGCAGCCTCTCACTGAAGGAGCTGCTCAGTGCTGTCAGTGTGTCCTGCATGGGAACCGTAGGATCCAGCTTTTTGGACAAGTATGACCTCTGTTGGGGACTAAAAGTTGGGATGTCTTGGCCTCTTCAGCATCAATTTGGAGCGTTCTCTTGCACCACCTTTACGCAATACTATATACCTGGAGTGTATACCTTTAACTGAAGCATTTGGACCTTGCCTCAAACCCTGAAAAAGAACCCCAGAGCAAAAATACATCAACTGTAACCATAAACTTGGACCATATTTAGAATCCTTTTCAAACACATTGCTCACTTGGGCCTCATCTTTCCCAAATCATGAAACGAAAAATCAAATCAGTTAGAACATTAACAATAAAGAAATGACCTTAAGGTTTCATGTAGTAGATGTCTTCAGTAATTAGGTGTCAGTAGTTAGAATGGAAAGATTTGCCCTCCTTTGCAATGAGAAATGGGAGGCTGTCCATGTGGCCTGGCAGCTGTCAAAGACAACACACGCACTGGCCCTTTAACGAATGGACGGCTCCATTCATATTCATAGGGGAGGACATAGTGGCTAACGGTCAGATGGACTCACATTTCATAGAAATACAAGGGGTCATGAGGATGTACTGGAGGAACTCACACACACAGTCTACGTGCGAGGGTGGAAGGGCCTACAGCTGCTGTCAGATGTGGTCAAGGAGCAGTCCGGACCACTCTGCTTCTCCCGCTCAGAGGCATCTATCTGTGTCAGCGCAGACACGGAGCTGCTGGCAACTGCGTCAAGGCAGATAGCCTTTGGACTGTACTAACCGGAAACTATGTGACTTCAACCTTCAAAATAAAATCAAGACAAGCATTGCAAAGCAACTGCTATGTTTTAAAATATCAAATTTCTCTGTTTCATTTCATTACAAAGTCTGAATTCCTGATTGACAGCTCCCTTTTCCACTCTTTTTTTTTAAAAAAACAACTTTAAACACTCTTTGGATTTTATTGAGGGTTAATATTCATATATTACAGCAGCCCACAGCAGTTTTTAAATTGCAGCATATTCGGACTGTACCGTAGCACAGCATTCATCAGGGTTACACAATAAACATTTTGTTGATCTAGGCACAGTATTTCAAGTGGTTGAGTCAGTCATATCTTTAAAATGAGACTCCTTTCCTCGTTTAATCTCCATAGGAATGAACAATGTCAGCCTTTGTTCCTATTACGCTGGCCAAACATTTTCCCAAATACCCCCAAATCAAAGTCAGCAAAGTTATCAAAAGCCCGATTGAACGGATTGAAGCGCAACAGTCGGGTGTTATTTTGGAAGCACTGACCGGAAAGTGCAGCCTTGTTGCCGAGCGGAATGACAGAGCTGCTGAGGGTTGGGAACAGGATGCTGTCAGGCCGAACAGACGCACCGACCTAATGGAGAGAAACCGCAGCAGCATCCTTTGTTTTGTGGAAATGGATATGCAGGTAAGGACGGCTAACTAGCTCAGCTGTGATGCTAAACTGTCCGCCTGCCAGGCCGAAATATTCTTGACGCGGTTGACGTGACGTAGGACCTGTCTTTTTCTTCATTTCCAGTCTTGTCGAAAATATGGCTATTGTTCGGCTCGCTGTCAGACAGGCAGCAGCCCCCACGAAGGCATGCGAACGCAGCATTAGTCCTCAGAGCGGAGGAGCTGATGTCGGGGCTGTTTGTGTAGTACTGTGTTATGTAAGCAGCACTGAGTTTGGCTGTGTAGGTGCGGAGCTTGCTCCCAGCTCAGCAGCACCACATTCGGAGCTGTACTACATCCATGGCTGCGCTGCTGTGGCGATGGAGGGGGGGGAGGGGGTGTTGGCATTTCATTGCACCACCACTAGAGAGCACGCACACTTGCACGCGCATGCACGTAAGCTCGCACTCAGGTATAGTTACTGTCGTCGGTAACAGTTCCCGACACATGTCCCATCTGCTTCACACTTTTAGGTGGTTCGGACATCTCCACGCTTTGACGGTGCGTGGTTGACTTTTGCCTCCCGTCTCATGTGAACCTGTGTACATCAGGTCCCGATGTGATTTCTACGTGTCAATACCAAGATGATACCTCTATTGATACAGTACTAAAGTACAGTGCAGTAATGCTCCATCTTTATTACTTTAGAATCTGACCTTTACATTCTTAAACATGTTCATAAAATAATTGTACCATCAGTCCAATATTTATAATGAACTTAAAGCAAGCAGTGGAGCAAGTGGTGTAGTTTAAGCTTTGACATTCAGTTCAGTCAATGCTCATGCTCAGTCAAGACTCACTCTGTTGTTAAGCATTACACAGCTCAGTGTCTCACTCTCTTTACAAGATAGGCCACATAATAATAACTGAGGACCCACTTTAAGGCCTTGCTGTATATAATTAAGGTTTTATGCAACTTATAATGTCAGTGAACTGTGCTGCAGTGAATCATGCCTCCAAACAAATGCTCAATAAAATCAGCACGGGCCAGTGACCGACAGTAAGCCTGGAGCCACTGGAGCCGTTGGAGGTTTGGGCCCCAGGGCATTTGCCCCCTTCCATGGTGCCAGGTCACAGGACTTGGACTGAATATTGGATCCAGCGTTCTTCATGTGGTCTTTTCCCAGAATTAAGGCAGAGTGATATAGACAGTAGATAGGTGGAAGTTACATTGCCAGGGCACCAACAGCCAATCACATCACAGAAACTGAAAGCTGTTTCCAACCAATCAGATGTCAGTCTTTGACTACTGCCGACACATGTTCAGTCTGAGGGAATTGTGAAGCTCTACACAAATAGTGGCTTCATTTATTTCATTATTTATATGAATAGAAAAAACATTGTGGTGTTCTGACCATGCCAGCACTGTGTTTTTGCATTGTGAAATGAAACTGCTTTGATTACATTTTGAGAGAGTTGGGACAGAGGCTGTTAAAACATACTGACAACTAATTGGTCATGATCCATAATGATGTGAATGTTTGTGAAGCCCTGTTCAGACCTGGTGTTAACATGTGTCTCAGGTCATCCTATCACAGGTGGACACCTCTGAGTCCATGTGTGAATGCATTCAACATGCATTGAGGACGCATTTGAGAACCGCTCACATTCAGAGGTGGTCTGGGCTGCATGGTGCCACATTCTTTCAGGAGTGAACACAAATGTTCTGTATGACAGACCCAGTCCGTCAGAGGAATGAGGCTCCGACACTTTTTCTGTCCAAGAGAGGAAACAGAATATTTAGTTCACATGATCCAGTTAAAAATTCACATATATTTTTAAGATGGAGATCCAATCATCCCTGATCAAAAGTTTCACTAGAGACGCTTGTGGAGACACATTTTAATGACAGGTGTGATCGGATCACCTGAGACGTAGGTCAGTGGCGAGCGTGAACAAGGCCTGGGTAATAGCTGTGATTAATGATGTGGCTCATGTATTTTATAGTATAGCTGTAGTATATAGTAGTACTGTAGACACTGCCGTCTTTGTGGTGTAGATTGTAGATACAGTATGTTTTTCACTTTTCCTTTCTTAATTTTTTAATGTCTCCACAGAGGCACACTTTGTCTCTGAGGTAGTATCAGACACTGGTGCCCTGCACCGCTCTGCTTGGTTTAGTAGATTGAGTTTTAATTATCCAGACTGCAACCACATGAATGATGAGTGTTTATTTGACAAAGCCTAAGGGGAATCTCCAGATGTTTTTCTGGTAAAATGAATTGAATCAGAGCTCTCAGTATCGTGTGAGCTCTGCTTCTAAATGTGCAGCTAAACTTTGTACAAATTGTCAGAGGGGTCAGAGGGGTCCCCTGCTCTGCTCGGGGATGAGGTTGAAAGTTGAAACCATTCATAATACTGTTATCAAAATAGTTGCCAAAAGTCAACAAACACTTTGTCTTTCAGACTCATCTGAAAAGGGAGTTTTTTTCTTGCCACTGTCTCCTTTAGTGCTTGCTCTGGGGTCAGACTCTGGGTCTCTGTGAAGCACTTTGAGACAATTTTGATTGTGTAGGATCTATATAAATAAAACTAACTTGAAAATTCAAATAACATTTGACTTGCGATGAGTTGCACCAGTTTAGTCTTTGCACCAGTTTGTAGCCCATATAATCAGGATAAATGGATGAATAAAACCATTTTGATTCATTTGTGCAGAGAAAATAAAAAATTGTACTCCTCATTTTTAAGAATAGACTCAGCTCTGTTAATGACTCAAAGCGGTGACTCATTCATTTGCACATTGTCCAAAACAAACAAACAAAATCATTTATTCTCATAGTCTTCCCCAGCTTTCTAATGACTCTGCCATGACAACAGTTAATAATGAATGACTAACACTTGATTGTGGACGTGGAACTTGGTGCCATCTTATTTCAGCACTAACTCATATAGTAAAACAAGTGTTTATTAAGGTGTAGTTTAACTGCCACACCACGATGTTTAGACCTAGGCATATCTGCTGCGACAGGCAGTGAGGACAGAATGTTAAAAAGAGCTCCTGTTTTCAGTGTTAGTAAAAATACGTTTTTAGTAACAGTGTAGTTCAGTAACAGTGTTGGGCTGGGGGTTAGGGTTAGGGTTAGGATTAGCCCTAACCCTAACCCTAACCCCCAGCCCAGCCTCACGTTGCCTCTTTTCTCTGCCATTTGTAAAAACTCAAATTAGGTGAATTCTTTCTAAATCTATGCAGTTGACTGTACAACAGCAGTGACACCACCTTGCATACAGAGTTGTTTTGCTCATTGAAGCCCTTCGACCTAGTTACAGAGTCAGGGAAAAGTCATGGAATTTTACAGTGAGAACGGTGCTGACGGTGCACTGCTTCTGTCTTGATGAGTAAGGCTGGATAATTTAGTCCAGGCAAACACAAACAGTCAGGGCTTTTCCTGGCTCTGTGTGAAGCTCCTGCTTTAGACTCAGAGCTGCAGGGCCCAGGAACAGTTGATTTGATCAGATTTGTGGAATATTCCAGGGTGAAAGTATTTTTTGAGTAGGCTAATGCTGCACTTGAACTGCAGAACTTCAACTATTACCAGTTAATGTGTCAGTTAATTGATTAGTCTAGAAAATGGCAGAAAGTAGTGAAACATGCCAGTCTCAGTTTCCGAGGACATGCTCTAAAAAGTACATAGATATGAAACTGCCTTGCAGAGGCACAGTTCACCATGGAACCGTTTACAATCACTGAAATCAGCATCTCTAATCTTTAAAATAAATCGTTAAAGAAAACACTCGATTTCTCTACAGAAGCAAGGAAACTCTGGACAGGAAAACATCTGTTCGTTCAGTGAACATGATGAACCTGCACAACAAATGTACCGCAAAACGTGGGAGCTGTCCAGCTCAGGCCGGGCTGAATAAAGAAATACAATAAATGTAAGAGTTTATTTCTATTTTATTATACTGTTCCACTAACAGCTTACAACTACTGATGATAATAACAGGGTAAAGAAACAACATTTGGATTTTGGGGCAGTTCACATTCGCTTTGAAACTGTTCTGACGTTCCGGGACAATGGTGAAAGGACTTAGTCTGGATCCCTGCCCTTTTGTGTACATTAGTCATGTTTTGGCCCCGCACAGAATATAGTGGAGAAGTTGTCAGTCTAATTGCTGTGACCTCCTGTGTGCACTGGTACGGTTTCCAGTCGGGGCAAAGATCAGCAACTCAGAGTGCGGTGAAATTTTTCTCACACTCAAGTGGTTTCTGTTTTTCACCGTCAGTCAGTCTTGGTCACATTTCATGCTTTCATTATGTGGTAAAAGAAAGAAGCTGGCACGGTGTAGAGCTCACTACTTGTGCTGCTGAAAGGAGATCAGTTTGGTAAGAGTTATAATGGTAATAACCATTCTGCACCACATAGAAAGGACACTGCCTGCTACAGCTATGTTAGCCCTCCTTCTCCATTTCCATCCTTAGTTCCCTGGCATTGTGAAGATCTAAGATCTGGAGCAGTGGATATGTGCTGACAGGGCTGTGTAGCTGTTGGTGCAGACAGAACCATGTGGGAGGGTTAGGGCTGGGGCTATGTATAGATCATATGTTTAATTAAGAAATATTATCTGAGTTTAAGGTGGAAAAGGTTTGTGTTCTGCCTTTGTCACCACAGGTTGCAATGGATGCAGCTCTCCTATTTATAGAGTTTTAGAAATCTGAACCATTTCCAGATCACTGATGTTGTATCATCTCTCTTTGCCACAATGTGTTTGTCCTGTGCCGTCTGACTCATTTTGATGTGTGTGTGTGTGTGTGTGTGTGTTTCCTTGTTTCGGCCCTACACATGACATCGGTAGCCTGAAAGGATGATAGTTGATTTTAGTGCAGAAGAGATACATTTATTGTAAATAAGCCACCAGTTTATCGTTGTGATGTTGGGATTTTTTTTCAGAATAATCATCAGAGTTGTTTGATTGCACAAACCAAGTCAATGTAGACCAGATTCTGTTTATATACATATGTGATACACCGATGTATCAAAGCTGCAAACCATTTTCTGCCTGACTAACATTCAGAATGTGTAAATGTGTGTTATATAAATGATGTGTAATTTGTGACTTCTTCAGCAGCCGAACACACTTGTGCCATTTTTTCTACAATGGAAATAAAACATTGTTTGGAAAGTTCCTAACACTGTAGTGGAGGTGCCCATAAATGTGTTGCACTTGTTGTCTGTGCTTTCACCATTGACAGTGGGGCAGAGCAGTGTGGGGGCTGGGGGGATCTTCCAGATGGCTGCCCCAATCAGATTAGACATTTTAAATCTTTCTACTTTGCCACCCCTGAAAACAAAGGCGAGTTATGCGAGTGTTCTCATCTGAAGTAGAGCACCAAATGGTTCCAGTAATTCCAATAATTCTCATTTCTTGAGATTAATTTGTGTACAAATGTTGCAAATAGTCATGGTTTGTGGGTAGAAAAACTATGCCCCACTCAGTCCTCACAGCCATCGGGTCAACAGCAGCCCTGCTCATGGGATCATCATGGCGTTTAGCTTAAATGTTCATGACTTTAAAATGATATTGTGTGAAGTAATTATTATGTGACCAATAGTTTATGGTGGCTAAAGCTAGCAATTTTTGTATAGAAGCTACTGCATCCCTGACTGTACTCAGTTATTAGGAAAGGCTTGTTCGGCTGTTACAATGCATTTTAGCGTGTTGTATGTAATATTTTTAGCATATATAGCATATAATCATCTCAATGGTTTTGTCTCGGAGGCTCTCAGTTAGGTGGCCTTGTAGCAGTTACTGCTTTATAATTGTTGAGCTGATTATAAATATGATTTAGGTGTGTGAGTTAAAGGATTCGGAGTCAGTCGCTCCCAGCTGTTCTCACTAAACTGATTTTAAACATTTGATATTTACAACAAGAACTTGATATGACTATCAGTAAATGCTCTTTTCTGGCTGCCAACAAAACCTGTGTATGTTGGTGGGAATAGTCATAGTGTGTAGGGATGTATCATTCCAGTCTATTAGAAGTTATTAAGTGTTTCAGATACTGATCAAACATCACTGATTCACATTAAATACAGTTTTCTGTTCCGCTCTGGTCACTTATAGCAGTACGCTAACATCCGTAAAGCTATTGCCAATACTCTTCCACTTCCTGCACATGCTTCACAATGAATGTAAATGTCAATGTAAAGACAGACAAGTGGTGACAATGTCTTTACAGGTTTGCAGTTAAGTGGAGTAAAGCCTTTTCTGTGAGGACACACTGTCACCACTGCTCACAGCAGCTCTGTCTGTCAGGTCTGTACCTGTTTACCTATAGATAGGAAATGATCTGGAGTTATCAATTCCACACACTGACGTTGACAGATCTGTATCAGCACAGTCTGATTAGTGCGTTCCTAATTTGTGGAGGTGTTTGCTTGTTTTGCCCAGACTACAGTAAAGGCTGCTCACTGACACTCGCAGCCAGGATGATGTAAGACTCTATAATGACCATATTGATGTGTTGCTTGTGAGAAAGAGTTTAGGAATGACAAATCAGCGGTCCTTGTTGTCTGCTGGGCACTTTGCCCTAGACGCATCTGACAGCCTGTTTGCCTTCCCTAGTACAGCTGTGGCCAAAGGTTTTTTTTTGATTGTTTAGTTTGCTGCTTCAGTGTTTTTAGATCTTTTTTGTCAGATGTTACTATGGTATACTGAAGTATAATTACAAGCACCTCCTCAGTGTCAAAGGCTGTTATTGACAGTTACATTAAGCAAATAGTCAATATTGTGTTGACCCTTCTTTTTAAAGACCTCTGCAGTTTGCTCTGGCATGCTGTCAGTCAGCTTCTCGGCCACATTCAGACAGATTGGCAGCCCATTCTCAATCAATCAATGCTTGGAGTTTGTCAGAATTTGTGGGTTTTTGTTTGTCCACCTGACCTCTTGAGGATTGACCACAGGGGGATTAAGGTCTGGGGAGTTTCCTGGCCATGGACCCAAAGTTTCGATGTTTTGTTCCCCGAGCCACTTAGTTATCACTTTTGCCTTATGGCAAGGCGCTCCATCTTGCTGGAAAAAGCATTGTTCGTCACCAAACTGTTCTTGGATGGTTGGGAGAAGTTGCTCTCGGAGGATGTTTTGGTGCCATTCTTTATTCATGGCTGTGTTCTTAGGCAAAATTGTGAGTGAGCCTACTGCCTTGTCTGAGAAGCAACCCCACACATGAGTGGTCTCAGGATGCTTTACTGTTGACATGACACAGGACTGATGGTAGCGCTCACCTTTCCTCCTCCGGACAAGCTTTTTTTTTCAGATGCCCCAAAAAATCGGAAAGGGGATACACCAGAAAAAATGACTTTACCCCAGTCCTCCGCAGTCCCGTCCCTGTACCTTTGGCAGAATATCAGTCTGTCCCTGATGTTCTTCCCAGAGGTTAGTGGCTTCTTCGCTGCCCTTCTTGACACCTTTGCCATCCTCCAAAAGTTTTTGCCTCACTGTGCGTGCAGATGCACTCACACCTGCCTGCTGCCATTTCTGAGTAAGCTCTGCACTGGTGGTTCCCCAATCCCGCAGCTGAATCATCTTTAGGAGACAGTCCTGGCGCTTGCTGGACATTCTTGAGCGCCCTGAATCCTTCTTCACAACAACTAAACCTCTAACCTTGAAATTCTTGATGATCCGGTTCGGATGGTTGATTTAGGTGCAATCTTACTAGCATTAATATCCTTCCCTGTGAAGCCATTTTTGTGCAAAGCAATGATGACTGCACGTGTTTCCTTGCAGGTAACCATGGTTAACAGAGGAAGAACAATGATTTCAAGCACCACCCTCCTTTTAAAGCTTCCAGTCTGTTATTCTAACTCAATCGGCATGACAGAGTGATCTCCTGCCTTGTCCTCGTCAGCACTCTCACCTGTGTTAACGAAAGAATCACTGACATGATGTCAGCTGGTCCTTTTGTGGCACGGCTGAAATGCAGTGGAAAAAAAATATTTTTTTTGGGATAAAGTTCATTTTCATAGCAAAGAGGGACTTTGCAATTGCAAATTGCCATAATAAAAACTGAGGCAGCAGACTTTTTGAAAATTAATATTTGTGTCATTCTCAAAACGTTTGTCCACGGCTGTACATTTGAATTCACCGTGTTCACAGTCATATTTGTTCTTTCTCTGTGTCAGGTCAGCTAAATTTACTGAACGAAGGTTTACTGTATTTCATGTCTGTTGAAACGTGACAGTTGATTTCAACAATATCAAGTAAGTAACCTGCTCTAACTTGTGTTCTTCTTCTCTGAAGACATGTTTCAGAAAGGGGTGAGAGGGTGTGGAATGGGTGTCTGGGATTTGAGGCCATCTTATATTCAGGTCAGTATAGTGTTTTTTTTTTTTTCTAACCCTAACCCTAAACATGGCTGGGAAAATCCTGATCTCAGTAGAGACGGATGCTACTGCATCATCCACAAGCTGTGACTTCTGGACAGGGATTACTGAGATGTATGTGTTTATCAGAGTGTGTTTGTGTCATTCATGTGGTGAGTTGACGTTACATAAGGTGGATTTTTCTTTTTTACTGTAGCATCTGCAGTACAGTGAGGATAGTGAGGCTGCAGAGAACATCTGCTTTTGTATCTGTCATAGTTTATTTAAGCAGCTGCACGGTTATGGATGTTTCCAGGAGTTTGCATCACTGAAATTTTCTTTCTTTATATTTCAGCAATTGTTTAATATATATCAGATATGTATGCAAAACATGTATATAACGTGTAAACATTGATAATTTATGTTGTGTGATACGAGTACATATACTGCGGCACAATGACTAAACTGTCAGAGATTCTGTTCAGCATTCATACTGTGGTATCTCTCCCTTCAGGGTCTGCTGGTGGATAAGAAAACTTAGACAAAGCTTATTTTCTTGACATTGATGCCTGCTTAGCAAAATGTTTTGTGTAGAATTGAATAGAATTTGGTTTTCACAGAACAGCAGCAGCATTACCAGTAGGGGAAAAGAATCAAGATAGTGATGTGCATGCATTAAAATACAGGCAATCATTTTGTTTAAATAAATTGCAAATACAAAGTTTTGTCCAGAGTAAGAGATCTGGCACCAACATGAACATCCCATAGTCAAACATCCCATTACAGTACCTCTTCTGTTTTATGAAACACCATCCCAAATACCTTGTATGTGTAACATACCTGGCAATAAAGTGTTTCTGATTCTGATTCTTAAACTGTATCAAGTCCATGCAAAATACTGGTTACTCCTTGCAAATGTTTCAGGTGGTTTTCAGCTCTTAATTGACAGCATCCGTCACAGACTGTATTCAGCCTGTCCTATATGTATCTATTGATACAGTATGTGTGGATGTGTTTTAGTTGGATTAGTGTCCAGTAGGTGCTGCTACTGTACTGCCCATTGGTTGTCCATCTCTCTGTGTCTGCCTCATCAACCAGTTTAATTACTTAGATATTTATACTACGCTGATATTTTAGAACCACATGCGTCTGTCTCTTGGAAGTGACTGAGAGGTGGACTGATGAGGGACTTGTTTTGTTTTGATTAGGTTTTGCATGTAACCAACTAACTTCTCCTTTAAGCTGGCATCTTTATCCTACACAAATTGGCTTTACACACCATGCAGTTGCAGCCATCTTTGGGTCCGCCATCTTGTTTGTAGTTTCCTTTGTTTACAGTATGAGGCCCCAGCTGTCATTTTGAATTAACCATTTAGTTTTTGTCTGTTTTCACCACACCTCTAGATAGTACTATTCATTAGATTAGATATTGTCTTTTTTACCTGTTAAATAAATGCTTTTGAATGGGAGAATCACAAACATCTACTTACATGTCCAAACCCTTCAGCCTTAACTGATGGTAGTTTTGGTTGGAGTTCTGAAGTTAGTTATTAATCAGAGTTCCAAATTGATAGTTTGCTTTATGCGACTGAATCAGTGGATTGGCTGTCCTTTCCCTGTTTAAGGGTGAGGTAGATTTAACGTAAATGAAATCCTATTACTTAGTGTGATTACTATTTCTGATAGCCAAAATTGGTAAGATGTTGCACCAGCAAAATGCCCTACAATGCTGAAATTCTTCTAAATAACCCTAGCGCTAATGCTAATGCTAAGTGCTTAAATGCTAATTTACCCCCTCCAGTCCCACACTCTGAAAAACAAAAAAACCCTTCCAAATTGTTGCAGTTGATGTGAGCCACAAAATATTGACTGTATATGGATTACAGCATTACAGAGTTATTTCAGTCAATAAAAAATCATTACCAGTGTTTATGTGTGTGTGGTGACTGGATTGAGGCCATCAAAGCCACAGAGTTCAGCAGGCTAACTGTCTATCTGTGGCACTCAAAACCTGGACTGGATTAACCTTTGTGTCTCTCTGATCTAGTTAGCAGTACTTCTGTTGCAGTGCAGCTAACACTATCACTAATCCCAGAGCTACGGTGGCCCAGAGAGCTCAACTTTGCAACACTGCAAATACACACAAGGTACTCTTTAGTTCCACCCATTTAATGACAGGAATATTCACTCTCAGGCCAGGTTCAGATCTCCCTCTCATGTTCTCAGGAATCCAAACTGCAATGCTTGATGTCCAGTGAAGGTGGAAATAGCAAATGCATCAACACTTAACTGAACAGTGAAATTGACATGCTACCCTCAACGCTAACATGAATTGACTTCGAACTGTTCACATGGGTCATGTTTAAAGTCACTGACACTGACTGGCGGGCTTTTTTGTGGTTGAGGTATGAGCACTTGATGCTTTACTGACACTCATCAGTTGGAGATGAGCAGTTCATGACCTGATTTGAAAAAGTACATGTCAGAATTGACTGTCACACTGAAGAGAATGATGGTCGTACCTGGTTCAAAGGGGAAAAATGTGGTTGATGCTTTTTCATCCCTAAGTAGGCTTTGGAAATCAGTTCAGATCATTTTCATGGTAAGAAAAACACCATGCATTCACTGAAGGAAGAAATGAGTTTGAATGAATGATGCAGTAGTAGTAGTAATGATGCAGTGTGTTTTGTCATAAAAAAAAAAAAAATCCTTTAGCTCGAGCTGCACCATCCATCTATCAAATGAAACAGTTACTTTCATTACTGAGATGACTGTTTTTCAGTTTGATGATTAATCATTCCGACTATCTGAAATAATGAAAAAAGCAAATCCAAATGTACCAATTTGATGTCATCAGTCTGCTTGTTTGTCCAACCAGCAGTCCAGAACGCAGAGATTAAACTAACAACAAATGAAATGGGAAAAACAGCAAATACTGGAACCAGAGAGTGGCTGCCATTCTTGCATTAATAAAAGACTTTAAAATTAATAGATTTTTAAATATTTTTGACTGTTCATTTTCAGTCAGTTCATTAATGCTAAGGGTGATTTTTTTTCTGAAATTAGCGCAGCTTCACAGTAAACACAGCTTCCTCATTCATTTCATTGAGAGCACACCAAATGTGATGACACGGGGGAACATTGTAAACAAAATGGATCATCTTCTGATAAAACCTTTGATGCAAAGCATCATCTTGCAAGACGTCATGATGGCCAATCAAATATGGCCAGGCTGGGTGAAGGAGGACAAGGAGGTAGATAGAGAAACAAGCACAAGACTGCGGGAGAGAGAGGACACAGAGTTAATGACATGGAATAAAGGCTAATAAATGTGAGAGTGGGTCTGAGGAGAGAAAGAGA
>JBBMJY010000006.1:157647-171242 GCA_037833715.1 Toxotes lorentzi
TGATGCCATGAGAAGGTCGTTGGTAACTTTCACCAGTGCTGTTTCTGTGCTATGATGTTCTCTAAATCCTGACTGAATTTTAGAAGTAAAGGGGAGATTGGATATAAGTCTATAGTTCACTAAAGTGCCAGGGTCAAGAGAAGGCTTTTTATGTAGAGATTTGCTTACAGCAACCTTGAAAGCCTGCAGAACATATCCTGTTACTAAAGAGAGATTGATCTGATCTAGTATGGAAGTGCCAATCAAGGGGAAACAATTTGAGTGAAGCCCTTTAAAAAGTATTTAGGTAGTAGTAGTAGTGTTTTCTCTTCCTTGTTTGCTTCTCGTAGGGATTTGTCTCTGAACTGATCTTGGCACTACTTCCTCTGGCACTCCAGTAAACATCACACAGGCCTGAAGCTCACCACAGGCCTAAATACCAAGCTGCTTCCTCAGGCCTACTCCTCTCCTACCCCTCTCTCTCTTCCTCATCCTTTTTCTTAGAGATGTCAGTCTCCTTACCCTGGTTAAAAAGAGGAAATCGTGCCAATGTCAGATCAGCAACTAATCCCAAACAAGAAACATGGAAGAGGTGATCTTGTTACTGTACTGTACCTCTAAAGTGGTGTCTAATGTTTACTCTGCCTATATTTCTAAACACCGTTATTATTTGACTGAGTTTTACAGGGTGTGCTGGTGAATAAAAAGCTGTCCTTAACTGGTATAGTGATTAAGGAAGCCGGGTAATTCTCTAAGATGTGACCTGTGGCTCTGTGCTAAACTCATTAGCTTGGGCAGACATCAGCTTAGCGGTTGTGCTTCTTACCTGAACCAGGGCTTCATCTGTGCCTCACCACCGCTGCTCAGGGGCTGAGTTCTCAAGTTTTTCTGAAAGTTGTAGACACATTCATCTTGGATTTCTATAGACTTATCCTAAAATGTACATTTTTTGTGGGTCAAGTCCTTGACGTCCGTCTCTGAAGCCTTTTATGTCTGTATATACCTTTTGTGCACATAACGCGTTGCTAATGGTGGACTAAGTTTTTGCTTATTGTGGGTCGAGGTGGACCTACTGTTGCCATGGGCAACAATGTGTACTGTGATTCTCTGCTTCCTCATTCGCCAAGTTATCAAATGCTTGATAACTGTGTGGAACTCCAGGAACTGCTCTTGTGGTAAGTCCGCATGTCTGAATGGAGTTCATGGAGCTTGATGAGAGAGCACAAATGTCTATCAAGTCAAAGAAAAATGAAACTTTTATGTAGCTTGGGTATCTGTCACTTATAGCAGTGATAGCAGTGGTCCAGGGTTCAGATGTACCACAAAGAGCAGGTTTTCCACTTGAGGAAAGCATGACATACTGTATGCTGTAGTTTCACTCATCTGATGAATAGAACAAGTGCATCATGGTCCTACTGTGCTATTCAGATTGATTGCAGTGTTGTTTTGACAGTGTTGTTAGGTGTCATGGGAGTATTTAATGAAAGTAAAGAGGTCTGAGCAGCTTTCATGTTTAAGAAAGACCAGATAATATTTATTTTTTTCTACATTAAATGGTTAGCCCTTGTTGTACCAGACAGGTTATTTAAGAACCCGTTTCTAATCTTAGTGAAGAAGTGTGTGAATGACAACAGTTGCTCAGTCCCCAACAGCTGTTGGATTTTCTCTGGTGTTTATGGAAGTTAGTCCAGTTTTCCAGATGTGACTCTCCTGTCTTTTGGAAAGGTTCTGAAAAATACTGTTCAGTTCCATTAATCATCAAATCAAATCCAAACCTCAAAGATTTATGTACAATCTCTAAATCCTAAACAAGTAACACACATTTTAATTCCAAATAAAAAAAAAAGCCATTTGGAAATGAATAGGTCTGCATGAGAAAATCAATCTTCTGATTAATCACAAATCTTATTTGAATGGTCAGGTATTCTGATCCTAACCCTAACCCTAACCCTTTTCTCAGTAAAGATAAGATAAGATAGGACTTACTTGATTTACTTGTTAGGCAGCTCACAAGAAAAAAAGGATTAAGTGCAGAAAACAAGAAATGTGTAAAAACAAAATATTTACAAACTAAAAGTTAAGCTAAAAATACAAAACAATAAAAACTGGCTCTATACATATTTACACAAAGATGTGCATCTGCACTAAATATGGTTCAGTTAGGGCCGCATGATATGTAAATGTTTAATTTGTAGTTATCACAATGGGCACACAAAGGTTGTTTTAAGTCAAACAGTGATGCAGATGATAGCTGCTACACGATTGGCTTTGAGTCATGACAGTTCAAAGAAACTGTAACAGGAATAATTAGTCTGCACGGACTTGCTGCTGTTTACAGGACTGTCGTAGGTCAGGGTGGTTATCTCTCTCTGCCTATCTCATCATGAATTTACAGATATCATCTAGCCTGCTGCCTACAGATACCAGGCTGATGACTTGTGAGCAAGCACTTTGCTCAGGACTGTTTGCGCTCAGAGTGGATGCGTTGCTACTGAGCATCAATGCACAGCTGTATGCGATGGCATTTATTTTTAACATGCATAGTTTTATAACCGTGAAATGTGTTCAGAGTATTGCAATACTCAGCATCATTTACTCAAAATCTTTGAAAACATCCTGAAAATACACCTTGCTTGTAGCACTTAGGTAATCGAATAATGGACAGGCTCATTTCTTCATTGTTCACCGAGCTGACAAACTGTTTTAAATAACGTTGACACTGAATACATTTATCTTCAATTTATACTCTCTGTGCTGAGCTAAGAGATGTTTTAACCTTTTTCTTTACGTACATCCTGGGCGCTGCTACATCTGTTATGCATCTGCGAGTTGGGATAACGTACCGCAGCTCCGGTGTGTTTACCATTAGCCTGAAGCTCGATTTTTAGACAGTGCTATAAAGCTGCAGATCTTGGCATAAAAAAATGCACCACCGAATCTGTAATCTTCTGTGCACGAGCTGACGTAGATGGAAGCTTGGAAGTTTAATTAGTTTGCCTCGGGTCCACAGGTTTCTGTGGAGGCGGTGTTGTTAACTTTTCAGCGTGATGTCTTTGTTGGTGAAGCCGCAAGTTGGTCGTGTTGCCATGTCATTCAGTCAGTCGGTCACTCGCATCGGCCTGAGGGAGTATCGATACAAGGAACTACAATAAAGATATTTTATTGTTTTAAATCATCAAGAATCTATTTGCATCAAATCGATTCTAGACTTTGTGAATCAGATTTGAATTGAATCTGTGAGGCTTGGGCTTTGAGTGTGAACATATCAGAACTGGCAAAATATTGTGCTGCAAATATTAGCTATTTTATGTGTATTTATAATTCATTTAGGCTAATAAGGCTTTCAGGTAGTGGCAGATTTAGTTAATCTAGAGATAATGTGCAGATTTTTTTTTCTCCATGACCAATCAGTTGGTGTAAGAGTAGGTGCTATTTCAATTGACCAAGATTTTCTTTGGTTGACTACAGGCTTTTTGGTGAAGATCACTGAAGGTAATCTGAGCACAGTTTGTAAGCAGCAGCGTGTCATTGTCAAATCAGTAGTGACACCTTGGTGTCATGGTCTTAAACTGTTGTGATTGTGTATCCAATATAAGAACCGTGTTAATGGGACATCCTGAGTCTGTGTTGTGTATTGTTTGCCTTGTGTTTAGGGTTGTGTCTGTAGTGTTAGTGACGATCTTGCTTGATTTGGGGCAGCTGTGGCTCATGTGGTGGAGTGGGTTGTCCGCTATTCAGAATAGTGTCGGTTTGATCCTCAGCTCCTCTGGTCTGCATGTGGAAGTGTCCTTGGGCAAGAATCTGAATCCCCATTGTGCCCATATCGGTGTGTGTGTTCCTTCCATTTTACCCTTTTGGTTGGGTAACTATACCAACATGATTAAATAAAATCCTGTGTAGCACTTTCAAAGAGAAATGTCAGTTTGGCCCAGCAACAAGAATGAATGTTATTGGTTTGTTGTTGTCTTTTTCTTTACTTTCTGCTGTTTATTTCTGCTCTGCTCTTCTCCAGTTCAGCTCTGAGACAAATCTGCAAATGATAGCAAACATAATCTCTGCTTCTTTGTCTTCAGTCGTTTTCACTAAGTTTATAATTAGTAGCCCTGACCTTCACACTGCACACTCCACATCAGGTGGCCATGGCATCACACACACACACCCTGTCCGTCCTTGGAGTGCTGTGTATATTTGTAATGCAGGGGTAGGGTTGGTGCTTACCCAGCACATGAGCCAAGTTCAGTTTTCTAGCTTCTGTGCTGTGCGACCCACTGCACATATGTATCAGTGTTTTCCCCCACTTTATATTGCCTATAAAACTCCCTTTTTCTTTCTCAGGGAATGTTTTACAAACATAAAAGCTCTATGTATTAAAAGACTGGGAATAGAAAAAGTGAAAACTGACCTTGATGGTGGTTGGATGTGTCCTAGCAGTTTTATAGACATTTCTTTTATAATAGAGTTGTACCAGGAAAAGGATTTTTGGGCAGCAGGGGCTGAGTGGCGGCACCATGTCCAGCTCTCTTAAATACATCCGTGGCTGAACAGTGTTTGTAGGGCCCTTGATGTGGGCCCCTGCTCTGCAGCAACCTGTCCACCTCAGTGCCTACTGAGAATGTGTGGGAGGAGAAGGGGAGGAGGAAGAGACTAAGGTGAGCTGATGGGAGGGTATGGGGATGGAGAGAGGAACGATGAAGAGAGAAGAGACAACGTTGGGTTGTCTCTATGAAGGTCAGCATAAAGAATTCATCAGCTCTTTGTGTGTGACAAATTTCTGCATATATTGCGTCTATAGTAGTGCTAATTCGGATGCTGAGGAAGCTGCAGTGACCCTGGATGAAAATATAATATCAATGATCAGGAGGCAGGAGGGCAAGATGCCCATTCAGACCACGTCATTTCCCAAGTACACTACTGTAACACTCTTGCTGGACCCCTTGTGTCTGCCATCAGACCTCTGCAGCTGATCCACAATTCTGCTGCCTGTCTGGTATTGAACCTCTTAAGTTTTCCCACACCACTCCTCTTTTCTGCATTGGCCCTCTGCTGCTCACAAATTCTGGTGCTGGTCTACCAGACAGTGAAGGGCACTGCTCCTTCCTACCTTCAAACCCTGGTCAGACCCTACACTCTGTGTGGGTGATTGGCCGCCTCCAGTTACTCTGAGGATCCTGTGTCTTTTATCTCAGTCAAGGTTCTTCTCTGTTCTCAACCCATGGTGGTGGAAGGAGTTCCCCACTGACGTTAGGCAGAGTCACTGTCCATAGGCCAAAAAAACATCTTCTCAGACGTCAGCTAGACATTCCCCTATTTATTTATTATTTATAAGTCCCATGTCTAGAAAACCTCCTAAGCACTTGTACCATAGTACTGAACAAGCTCTTGGTTGTTTGTTTGGAAAAGATGCTCTTCTGATTTGTGAAAACATGTATCTCATCTTGCTTTGGACAAATGTGTCTTGTACTAATACAAAACACTGGTATGTGCCATTTGAGAACCACAGTCACTAATTTCCTCATGCTGTAGTGTGGCTCTCAGGCAGCGCTTCTTCTTGGGCTTCTGCAAATCCTGTCTTCCTTGGTAGGATTAGCAGACCCTAAACTCACCATAAACCTCTGTAGACTAAATGTCAGCATAATAGTTACAAACTGTTGTAACAAAATCACTGAGTGAGAGAGGAGAGAAAGACCAGGTGAGCTCAGAAAGCTCTGAGTAAAAGAAATTCAGACAGAGAAACACCACAGGACACTGTGTTCTATAGGAGTAGCTACACACCAATTATGTAACGTGTGTGTGCAACACTGCTGAGTCAGGCTGGAGGAGATACACTTCCATTATCACTGAGCTGGAAAAGCCCCTGTGTCACACACAGACGGCTGCAAAGAGTGCTGGAGACTGTACTCATGTAAAAGTGCTGTTAGCATAGTTAGTCAAGTAGGAGTAAAATTACTTAGCCAGAAAAGACAACACATCTCAGACAGTTAAACAAAAATGACCATCAACAAATAAATAAACAGATTATGGATACCATGCAATAGCTTAAAACAGTCACATAGCCTGCTGCTTGTTAGCAAATGAACGGCAGAATGAAGCATCACCAAACCAGAGACAGTGTGGAGATGTATAGACAATATGAACTACACAGTTGCAGCAGCCACAAACACTAAAGTTTAGCCCCTGACCAACCAGTCTGGTTAGTCAGGGCTTCATCCTACAGCAAGATCAAGACCCAGAACATTTGAAGAGAACCAGGTGGTGGCATGATGAAGACCAGCACGGTCTCCAGACCTAAACCCCATGGAGCTGATCTGGGATGAACTGGGCAGAAGAACTGTCTGAACAGTGTTGATTTCCATTGTAAAAAGAACATGGAGTGTGTTCAGCTGCTGGATGACTCAGACATGTAGATTCAATTTAGTTCAGCAAGAAGAAACAATAACTACATCAGCTGTCTGTCGACTAGACGCAAAAAACACAGCATGCTGGTGGCTGGCCAAAACCAATAAGGAAGAAGGGACAGTATAAAGTGTATCCTACCTGCCAAGACCACCTGTAGGTGTCTGTGTAGGTGTCTCTTTTTAACATTATTGTTGACCTGTCTCCTTCTTGTCTTATCACCGCACATCACTTCTTGGGTGTTTCTTGACACCCAGTGTCAGTTGGTGGTCACGGTGCTGTACCTTTAGCTTTTCAATCAGTTCGGCAGTGAAACGTACTGTAGGACGACACTGCCGTGCACAGGAAGTGGGAATCCATTTCCATGTGCTCCACCTCGCTCACAGATGCCATCTGGTGTTTGTTGGTGCACACAGCATGTCCTCGGTGTTAGAATTTAAATGCAGAGGTGGCCCCCTGCTGGTACTGCACTAATAAAGCCATGATGATGATGTACACTGTATCAGTTTCATCCAAACTGAGTTGGACCTGGACTAAAATTAAACAAAGAAGGAAGGACTTGTTGTTAACATGTTCCTTATTGCCACTGACTTTGTATTACCTGGGGATCTGATTTGGGACTTTACCCTCATGTCCATGTATTTCCATTGAAACATAACAGGTGTCCATGCCAAATAGTAGTAAGCTGAATTAGCAGGGATCACCTGATACTCTAAGCACAACCATTCCTCCAACGCTCATTCCACGTGTTCTGTGGCTCTGCTTCAGTCATTAAGGTTTTGCTTCATCTTTAAACTGTGAATTTTTATTTTACTTTCAGATTGTGGACATGGCAGATTCACAAGGGATTAAGAACACAGACGACCTCTGCAATTATTACAAATCACAAGACAACCCCAGGTAATACCAGCCTCTGGCAAATAGGACTTGGGTTATTATGAAAAGGTCATGAGTTCACTCATAGAGACCTGGACAGGGAAAGACAACTAAACCGTGCACATTTCCATTTCCATGCTTCAGTCACTGCAGAACAACAATTCATACACAGCCTTAAAGCCAGCATTAACAGGATCCATTAATACTCAGTAATACTGAGTTATCACATTTTGCTATGTTGTATTATCCCAAAACCAAAAACATAATTTTAGTAACTTTATTTTAACTATTATTTTAGTTAATTAAAAAGAAAAAAACTGAAATAGCACATTGGCATAAGTATTCAGACTTTTTGCAATGATACTTGAAGTTTAGCTCAAGCTTTGGAAAGGCACACATTTGTATATACAAGGTCAGGTCTCTCAGCTGACAATATAGATCAGAGCAAAAACCAAGCCACGAGGTCAAAGGAGCTGCCTGCAGAGCTCAGAGACAGGATTGTGCTGAGGCACAGATCTGGGGAAGGCTACAAAAAAATCCTTCCCAAGAGCTCAGAGGCCTCTATAATTCTTAAATGGAAGAAGTTTAGAACAACTAGGACCGCTCCTAGAGCTGGCCACCCTGACAAGCTGAGCAATTGGGTGATAAGGGCCTTGATGAGAGAGGTGACCAAGAACCAGATGGTTCACTCTGGCTGAGCTCCACAATCCTGTGTGGAGATTAGAGAAACTTCCAAAAGGGCAACCATCACTGCAGTACTTCACTGATCTGGGCTTCATGGCGGAGTGGACAGAGGGAAGCCTCTCTTCAATAAAAGACATGCAAGCCCACTTCAAAAAAAGCACCTAAAGGACTCTCAGACAGCAAGAAACAAGATTATCTGGTCTGATGAAACCAAGAATGAAGTGTCATGTCTGGAGGATCAGGGAAAGCTGAACAGAGCTAAGTAAAGAGATAGAGGTCACATATATACAGCTGTGAGGAGCCACAGCTGAGTGTTGCCCACTGCAGGTGGCGTCCAAAGTTTGACCAGCTATCTGAAGACATGGCCAGCCCCTCATCCCAGAGGTACTACCCCTCCCATACACCACATACATCCCTCCCTGAAAGAGGACTCTCAATGCTCTTGTATGGTTTTGTGGGTGGCACCATGTTAGAGCAACTCAGAAAGCACTCACTGATGCTCATATTACTTTGTCCAATGCTGAAACGCAAGAGAGATACTAATTAGTGTGTGAAGATAACTGAATATATCAAGTCTCTGGTGCAGAGCTCAGCAATGAGGACTGTCTGCTATGCAGCCATCTTGAAACCCCCTGCATCAAACTTCTTAAGCTTTTGTTTTCTCCCCATTTTTTGAAATAGAGATAGGAATGAGACAATATGACAGTGTATCAGAGTGTATGTGAGTGATGTCTCCACGGCCTCTTCCGGCTCTGTGGCCGACAGCCGTCTGCCGTGGAGCATTCACAGGGAAAATGCAGCTGACACGTCTTGACAGACTGCTGAAGACTGAAGACTGGGAGGCACACAGTGCTGCTGACTTTAAGGGTGGCTTGTTTAATTTTTTCCTGTGTATGCATGTGCAGTAGCAGAACCACTGCTGTTTGTGTGTTCCTGTTGTGTAGCCATGGTGCAGCAGGTCATACTGTGGGACACCAGCTCCCACTGAGTGACCATCTGGACCACTGAGCTCTTGCATACACAGGCGCTACATGTACAGTGTGTCATCAGTGTAGAACCAATCAGTCCTGGGCCAAGTGGTGATGTCATCAAGTAAAAGGATTAGAACAGGACTCGATTCACAGTGAGTACGACGAGAAGGAAAACATATAAAGAGCAGAACCAGGAACTGAATGAGCCAAAGGAAGGCCTCAGTGATGTGTCAGACCAAGGAAGTGAGTGGAGGATGAGCAGAAGCAGTTAGCACACGGTCTGACAGTATATACATTTTATTTCTAGGCGCCTTTCAGACCCTCAAGGTCACCTTACATTACAAACAATATATAAAATACACAAAAATAAAGAATAAAATACAAAACGGCCTAAAACAGACTTAAAATACAGAAAGATGAATAAGTGCAATGGTGAGGTTACAGTGTTCATGTGGGGTAGACTAATCTAAACAGATGGGTTTTGAGTCATGATCTGAAGTTGGAGAGAGATGTTATTGTCCGCATGTCTTGTGGAAGTGAGTTCCAGAGTTCCAGAGAGGGGGCAGAGCAGCTGAAAGTCCCATGGTGGACAGATGGTTCAGATGGGGTGGAGAGAAGGGAGGCTGAGGAGAACCGGACTGTGCGTGAAGGTGTGTACGGATGAAGGAGTTCAATGAGGTTTGGAGGAGCAAGGTTATGGAGAGCTTTGAAAGTGAGGAGCAGGATCTTATATTCATTGGATTGGGGGCCAGTGGCATTGTTTAAGGATAGGGGGGATGTGATGAGTGGATGAAGTTCTGGAGCTGATTTGAGTGACTGAGTTCTGAACCAGCTGAAGTTTATGGAGAGATTTGTGGGGTCAACCATAGAGAAGCATATTACAGTAATCAAGGCGGGATGTGACAGGTGCATTAACCAGTATGACAGTGCTGCTGAGGGTGAGTGATGGACGAAGGCGATTAATGTTACGGAGGTGGAAGTAGGCGGGCCGGGTAGTGTTATTGATGTGTGCAGTGAAAGACAGGGTGACACCCAGACCCTTAACCTGAGGGGATGGGGGAATGGTGGAGTTGTGTGCCTATGAGAAGAAATTCAGTTTTATTGCCATTAAGTTTGAGAAAGTTGTGGTAGAACCCGGTTTTGATTTCCTGTAAACAATCAAGGAGGGAAGAAGGAGGAAGTGTAGTGGTGGGCTTAGAGGAGAGGTAGAGCTGGGTGTCATTCGCGTAACAGTGAAAATGAATAACATGTTTCTTGAAGATATTGTTGAGAGGGAGGAGGTAGATAATAAAGACTGTTGACAAGGGAGGGATGAGAGTGATACTTTTCTAGCTGGACAGACTGGGTGCGATCTGAGAGGTATGCGGTGAAGCAGGATAGGGCTGTGTTGTAGATACCAATAGCTGTTAGACGGTTGAGGAGGATATGGTGAGAGAAGGTATCGAGGGCAGGTCAAGGAGGATGAGGATGGAAAGAAATCCGGAGTCTGCTGCCATCAGAAGTGAGATTATTGCTGTTTTTAGAAATGATGAAACAGAGCTAGAGGTAAGGGAGGAGTGTATGATGTCTGTAACGAGGGGGGGCAGAGAAGGGATACAGAGTTTGACAAGGTTTGTTGGCAAGGGGTCGAGTTTACAGGTGGAGGACTTGGATTTCCAGATGATGATGATAGCGATGGTAGTTGGCACTGTAGTTGGCACTGGACTGATAGACCTTTGGACCAAAACCTGGAACATGAACTAAAGGAATCCAGGTACTAAATCAGGAACTAGAGGAGGATTTTGTTCGTTTAAGCACAACACAACACCTGAGTTCTCAGGTTGTTCTTTAAAGCAACTGTGATGTTTGAATAAATTTCATCCACTGATATCACCACCACAACACCAGACAGATGTAGAGTGTCCTGTCCAGTTGCTGTATTCACATTGTTCCATTAGCGGTGGCGGTGTGGGAATGTGGCAGTTTATTTGAGGACTGGTTCAGCAGTTGCTTATTAAGCGTCTTAGAGAATAATTGGTTTTAAAGGGCCTGGAAGTTTGATTGTGCCTCTGAGCAGAGACACTGAAGCTTTAGTTTACTCAGCCTTTGAAATCCACGCCATCACTCCTGCAAATCCGTTGTGTCAAGCTGAACTTCTGTATAGTGCTGCTTTTGACATTACATTTTCAGTGATGTTTTTTCTTATACCTCATGTGTGATCATGAGAATTACATTGTTCACAGAATCTGTACAGTCTTTACTCCTTCCTGGTCCCTTTACAGCCAGGCAGTAATTCTAATTCGTAGATTTTCTTACTTCCTTGTCCCTAAATGGCTTCTGTTCTCCTAAGTTTCTGTTTTTTTGGTTTAGGAATGTACCTAGCTTCTAGACTTTCTTCATCTATAGGGCCTCTGCCGTTTCTTGACTCAAGGCAGCACCAGCAGTTACTAATTGTGCAGGATGAGCTGCTGGCTCTGTTTTACAGTCGCCATAAAAAATGCAACACTGTCAGTTTGAGCAGTCATTAAGCAGATATTCTGTTTCCTAATTCTTTCTCATTTGTGTTTCTTTCATTGACAGCTGTGACACCAACTGACAACCTGCAGCACCTGGAGGAGAAGGGGGACGCATCCAGTTCTGACAGCCAATAGCAAAAGCTTGGAGCATAGGAGGAGCCCGTAGGCTGAATCATGACTGTTGCACGAACCAACAGGACGGTTCCAAACTGGTAAAACCCCTTTTTAATGACCATGACTATACCTCAGCCAGTGAATACGCTCGTTATTAATAAGCAGTGACCATCAATTGAACCTTTTCATTTCAACAATTTCCATAAGATGAAACAGTTAATCTCAGTGTTGTCACAAATGTTGTCCAGCAGACCTTTAGACCAGGACCTGGAACAGGAACTAAAGGGATCCAGGTACTAAATCAGTATCTATCTGTGCATTTTAGCACAACAACACGGAGTTCTCAGGTTGTTCTTCAAAGTGACTGTGATGTTTGAATAAGTGCTGGAAGAGTTATGCCGATGCGTCTTTGAAAGCTTACTGTCGCTCCCTCGCTCTCGTCCTCTATCTGTCTTTCTTTGTCTCTCTCTTTTTCATATTAGCTGTCCACTGGATTATTGGTGCAGTCCCTCTATACACACCTTTCGCATAGATTTATATTAGTTATTCTGTCCAGTCTCTGTGTTCACGTTGTTCCATTAGCAGTGGCAGATGGGGATCACACTGAGCAGAGGGTCTGCAGTGGAGAGGTGTGTTAGATATCTTTTGATGAAAAGCAGCAGGCTCCTGAGCCTTTTCCTCAACTCCTTTAATGTTATCTTTACTCTCAACAATCTCCACCCACTCTGGAAACTTTTAAGGCCGAAACTCACCTCTGTCAAAATGTGTCAAATCTTTATTCTATGTATACCCGCCACACAGGCGGCGCCTAGGCTCACTGCCCTGGAAAAATTAACCTTGTTTTTTTTTTTTTTTTCCTCAGAGAAGAGGCTGTTTTGCACTTCTTCTCCCATAGCAGTCCTACTTCCCTGTCCTCACCTCTCTGTGTCTCTGTCTCTCGTGTGACAAGGCTGAGAAATATAAAGAGCTATGTGACCCTAAAGATATTGCCTGGCAAGCCACAGCTCTGGAGATCAGCTCTTTCAGTGAGAAATCAAGTTTATGTAGTCGACACATGATGTTAAGTTAATGTCCGCATGTTGTTGAAAACATTTTTGAGGTAGGTCTAACATAGTTTACATTGGTTACAAGGGTTATAACCTGATACAGGCTGTTGTATCCATGCTGACACTGATAGCATCATTTGATAATAGTCAATATTTGTGAACAACTATTTTTCATAACTAATTTGAAGATTTGTGATCAAGACGTAGTGAGCAGGACCCTTTTCAGTGCAGAAGTTGTCAGAGCTCTGGTGTACAAACTGATGGAGACACTTACATGACATTTTCTGACCACATGTTTCTCATTACACGTCAGTAAAAGACATTTCTGTGAGAAACATTTGGATTTGTCAAAGCAGACAAACAGCAGGTGTACCCGATGACTTTGAAAGTGAACACTAAAGCAGGAAAACAGGTGGGAGTGCGGAGTTCACTGGCTCCTGGTTGGTTTCCCAGCAGCACTCTGCTGCCTCTGCACATGTTGCTAACACAGGAAATAGAAAGAGCCACTCTGTGTGTGTTGCATCTTGACTGTATGCCCAGAGGTGACAACATGGGAGAGAGATCTAAAGGAATGGACATGCAGTACAGAGAGAGACACTCAAAAGACATTGTACACAATGTGTAGATGCTGAGTCAGTGATAAAGCAGGTCAATCCCAGCAAAATACCATGAACCATGTTAAGGTGGGGATGTTGAAATGTCTTATGTTTGATTCTTCAGTGATTTCAGTGTGTCATGCAGAAATCTGTAAAAGACACTAAGCTACATAATGTGCTGATAGGAAGTCCATGTAGCAGAGTGAGGGAGAGAAGTGCTGGAAGAAGAACCAGCGAGAGGATCAGAGTGAACATGCTGATAGAAGAGGACAACCCCCCCTGGACTAACATAGAGGCAACATATTGACTGCACCAGTCTTCACCTGCTTTGTCTCATTTTACTTCCAACACATGGTTAATAGAGTGCATAGCAATGGAAATTTATTCCATGCTTCCTGATAATATTACCTAGGGGAAGCATGTATAAGGTGAACAATATTG
>JBBMJY010000006.1:172094-184347 GCA_037833715.1 Toxotes lorentzi
GTGAGAGGCTGAGGATAAGGCTTTCAAATGTGCTATAACTAGGCTTAGGTCTGGGATTAATTAATAAACTTGAGTGGCAGACATGGTAGAAATGGTCCTGCCAGAACTGGGCCCTCGTGATGTCAGGAAAACAAAAACCAGTTCACCATCAATAATCAAATCATTGAACACAGTATGAGCTGTACCTACCTTGGTATAACCAGAACAGTATCAGGACGTTTCCACGATAGTGAGTGCACTAAAAGAAAAAGCTCTGACAGCACGAAATGCAATTAAGAGAAAGTGTGTGTGTGTGTGTGTGTGTGTGTGTGTGTGCATTAATATTTGTGTAAGCCATCTCTGCAGGGGACAGCAGCTTAAAAGATCTTAATCAGTCCAACACACACACACAAACACTGTTTTAAGAAAACAGACAATACACACAAGGAAACCACCAACAATTCATAATCCTAGATTCGTAGTTAATATTGCATACTGATTTTTCATGTCCACAGAACAGAAAAGACACGCACAATTTGTGTGTGTGTACATCTATCTTTGTGAGGACCAAAAGAAGCTTTTGGGATTTTGGGAAAGCGTGTGTGTTCATCCTCCTATAATCTGAATTTCTGTCAGGTGATAAGAGGCTGTTGATGTTGAAGAATGTACATTCTCTTTTCTACGTTTAAAATTTGACTAATCTGGTTTGATGATATATTCACACTGGTACATTACACACATTAAAATCTCAAGGGACAGTAAAAATCTGTTTTTTCTAACATGGCATGAAACGGAAAAGGAAGAATCTAGAATGTAAGAAAGAAAGAGATTAGAGGCTTTGGAGGATGTAGCTAACACTAGGCCTGTCCTGTGGCTTCTTACACAATCAATAACAGGACAAAGCATCACCGCAGCAGACAACGCCAAGATATACAAACAATAAAAACTCAAAATGCTACGTTGTGAGGCAACACAGCATCTGCTACAGTGCTCCTCTGAATAGTGAGTTAAAACAATTTGTGAGTTTGTTGTCGTACTCGCCTTTGTCTTTCGGTGAGTCTTGTGCACATGGTCCACAGTCTGCCTTTGGTTCTTCTCTGCTTGTTCATTCTCAGTGCAGACATTGTTAAACACTGCTCACACTGCACAGCTGACACACAGAGGAGACTACAGGCCGACTGTAGAAGACCACTGCTGACTCTCATGTCACCTGCCTCAAAATGGTCATGGAAATATTATGTTGAGGCTTTCTGTGAATCACTTGGCTTGCTGATTGTTATGCAGTAGTTAATATAGACAGTAAGCAAGAGACACAGACCTCTTTCACTGATTATAACAAGCAGTGCAGGCAGCGTTCCAACTGTTTCCTGACCTTGAAATTGGCTTTGCCTGTCTGTGCATTTCAGTGCTGAGCAGAGGTAAGGAGGTTTATTCACATGACGCAGTGTAAAGTCAGTTGTTGGTGTTGCTGTGCTTGAGATGAAATGTCTGAGAAGACTTAATTGATATCAACAAGATCAAACTCAATTTGTACAGCAAATGCACAGCAATAACGCAATAATACATGAAATGTAAACCACTTTAATAGTTTTATACAATGCTTCCAGTGTAAGAGAGCAGTTTATCATGGACATAGTGAAACAGAGGGAGTCAGTGTAGCAGCGTATGCAGGGATGAATGAGCTCATCAGAGGACTAGGAATCTATCACAAGCAAATTAAGCAGCTGAAATGAAAAGCTGGCATGATGTTAAACTGCTGCTTCATGAATCAGCACACACAGCCTGGAAGCTTCAGGTCTCACTCCTTCTACTTCCTCTCTCTTCTCAGTGGTGGCACACAGGACACTACTGTCCACTGGTTTCCACTGGTTACTCCTTTCTATCGCTTTACTTTTTCCTTTTTGCTGTAAGCTGAGCTCATGTTTTTGAAAGACTGACTGTTAAGACTGAGAAGGCCAAAAGCTGATTCAAAGCTCTGTTTTTATTTTGGTCTGAGTTCAGAAACATCTCAATAAATACACCACTACAGGGGACAAACTCTGAAAGCCATTTCAGTATGTCTCAGTCTTATTCTAAGAGCACCATAGTGATGATTCTTCTTTAACCACTAGTGAAGCTCAAAATGTACAACTGTCAAGTGTTTCTGAGGGCGGAATTAGAAGAAAGGCCTTGGAGTCATTAAAGCTGGAGTGGTTTAGCAGGAAATTTTGTGACATCCACCTTTTCACAGGGAGAAGCAGGGCTCTACACTTTTATATTTTTATATTTGATAGGCACATACAGCTGAGTATCATCAGCGTAGCAGTGGAATGTAAAGCCGAGGGCCAAGAACAGAGCCCTGGTTATAAAGATCAAATAAAGATAAGACTTAAACCACATGAGAGCTAGGCCAGAGACCACTAAATGGATTTCCAAACGTCTAGGAGTATACAACGATCTCTGGTATCCAAAGCTTCACTGAGATGGAGTAAGAGAAGCACAGAGGTGGATTCTGAATCCATAGACAGCAGAAGATCTTTTACCACTTTATTAAGTGCAATTTCAGTGGAGCGACAGATCCTGGAGGCAGAATATAAAAGGTTCAGAAAGATTCCAGTTACATATCTGGGCTTAAAGCTGCTCTAGACACTGCTGAAACTCTGCTGTGGTTTCTTAAGTAGTGATTTAAACAACAGCAGTTTTAAAGCTGGTGGGGACGAAGCCAGATGAAAAAGATAAATTAACCATATTCAGCATTGCAGGTCTCAAAACTGATCATAAATCTTTGGACAGTTTAGCTGATAGAGGGTCAAAGAGGCAGGTATGATGTTTTGCAGCCAACAGATGTCACCAACTTAGACAGTGATCCCAGATATATAATCTCAAACATTTGTAAAACACAGACTACCTGGGATACAACATAATGCTCGACTGGTTCTGCAGGAGAAGCTGGAGAACTAATTTTGTGTCTAATCTAATCTATTTTACAGCAGGAAAAGTCTAAAAAGACATAAGATGTAAAGGACATGCAGCAAAGGGAAGGCTTCACATTGGATAAGACAGTGATCTGACTGAACCGATGTGAGAGACAGTCAGATCAGAAACCATCATCCCACTGGATAGAATCAGGTTGAGAGTGTTACCACTGCCACAAGTAAGCTCAAACACAATCTGGGTGAAACCAAAGGTCTCAATTAGTGCCAGGAAGGCTTTACTTAGAGGATCAGAGGCTTCAGGTGAATAATTACAATCTCATCAGAGTAACAACTTCAAATTCATCAATCAATTTATAGCTGATAGAGACCGTTTTAATACAAGAGCCTCAAAAGGTTTCAAATTAAAATCAAGCTTGGAGGTTAAATTGAAAATAGGTGCGTAGATTAACAACCCCACCTTGTTTAGTAGGCTGAGCAACATTGGTTGGGCTCCAGCTAAAAAAGCATGGTCATCTCACAGACACGGTGAACCCTACTCAACTTTTGCCACGTCATCCAGCAATGCATTGACCAATCAAACACGTGAAAGCATACATTCTTGGTAGATTTTTTTGTAAAGTGCAGTCTTTAATGCAGTTCTGTTTTTGGTCTGAATGCCCAAAAAGAGATTATGTCCATGCGAACCGCAACTGAGGCTAATGGCACCAGCACCAGGGGGTTGGATGGAGACTGTTGGTGGACAACCTCGTTCAGGTCTCTCCAGACCTTCGATTGCAGGGCTCTGGTTGGGCCACTCAAAGACATTCACAGAGTTGTCCCCAAGCCACTCCTGTGTTGTCTTTGCTGTGTGCTTAGGGTTATTGACCTGTTGGAGGCTGAACCTTCACCTAACCTGGACCTAAATTTTAAGTGTCATTGTCTGAATACTTATGCCAGTGCCATTGTTCAGTTTTTGCTTTGTCATTATGGGATATTGAATGTACATTGATGATGGGGAAAATGAATTGAAACAATTTTGGCGCAAGGCTGCAACATAACAAAATGTGAAGAAAGTAAGGGGTCTGAACACTTTCTAAATGCATCAGAGTAGTGACCACAGCGTTTAGATGCAGCCCACTGTCCTCTCTCAATAAATACCACTGCTGAGGTGCCGCTGAGCACCACTGACACCCAAACTGCTCCAATGGAGCGGCTTGGTGATCACAGACAACTTCCTGTGGAGACTGTGTTGAATTCAGTTTTCTTTACATACTGGTACCTTGTAGCCTGAATTACACAGCCAATAGACTGTGTGTATTTGAGTGTCCTAGCTATTCCTGCTATTGTTGCTAGGTGCGTGATGTCATAATCTAACTCTAACCCCATTGGCTGTCTCTTTCTCTCTCTTTTGTGTTTGCTGATTTCAGATCGTGCAGCAAGCTGAAGACAGAGCTGAAGTGACGGTAGAGAAGCATGAGGGTTTCCTTCTCCACCATCCTCCGCTTTTCCTTTGGCCCTGTGGAAGCACTCATCCACACCACTGCACTTAAACACACTCAGCACTCTGTTACCTCCTTTCCATTCTGTCACTGCACTCATTCTCTCTCTTTCTATCTGTCCATCTTGCTTGATGAATAGGTCAGAACCTAATCACCACAAACCATTAGAGTCCTCTCAGTGAAGACCAGTGAAGTTAGTTCAAGCAATGCAAAAGTATACTTGACTGCAGTACCTCACCAGCCCTCCAGCCCAAGGTCTGGCTCAGTCAGAGGGTCCCACAGGCCATGAGGAGGATCAGGGGCTTCATCTCTTTCTAGACTTTCTCTTCTCCACCTTGTGTCTTCATGTTTTGGGGGTCCTTCTGTGCCCCCGCCCTCTGTCGACTCCCCCGCACCTGCTGCCACCACGGCCGGCCACCCCAGTCGCCTCGTTGCCATGCCGACAGAGACACTGGCTCCAGCCCTGCCAGATAGCAAGGCCGCTGGCCCCGCAACGCCCTTCAGTTCTGCTGTACCCCTCCGCATCCTCAACAAGGGCCCTGAGTACTTCAGAAGACAGGTATTGTTGTGTGTGGGCTTGAACCCCACTATACTTGTGGAATCCAACAGCTTTGTAGGAACCAAAATGCTGGAAGTTTAAATGGCTGTTTTATGTTTCAGACTTGGATTTAAGGTTCAGGTGCTACTTGTTTTCACGATTTCATCTGACTGATTTTTACACTAAAAGAAAATGAACATTAAAATGAAATTGATTGGATCCTTGCACCATCACGCATGTTGGGGATGCTGGTTTGGGGGAAGTTAAATGTGCCGACCAAAGTTCACACCTCTGGGTGAATTTTACTACGAGGGCTACTTCATTAAAATTTGGTGGTGGCACTATCGAGCCTTGGATAACTTACTGCTGATACAGCACATGTTTTCCTCATATCCTCATGGTGCATGGTGTCAGTGGTTGGTTTAGCTCTGATAGGTTTGCAGCCTCTGTCCTGATGCATGTTGATGCTCTGCTTAAGCCTGGATACGCAGGGATGAGTAGACAGGACATGTATGCATGGAGACCGGATGGGTGTTGTAGTCATTAGCATATGTGATGTTTGATCTGTTTCTCAGGTGGAACCTAACCCAAAGCGCCTCAGTGCTGTTGAGAGACTAGAAGCTGACAAAGCCAAGTATGTCAAGAGTCAGGAAGTTATCAACGCCAAGCAGGAACCAATCAAACCACCCGTGCTGGCCAAGCCTCCCATCGGCCACACCCTCCTGTCCAAGAGAGGCTCTGGGACTGGCGGAGGAGGAAATGGAGGCGGGTTACCTTTCAAAGCATCCAATAACAACGCCAAGTCAGACACATGTGCGACAAGCAGTGGTAGCAGCAAACGGGAGAATTTAAACCTGGAGATGCTAAAAAATCTGCTAAACTCATCATCCTCTTCAGGAGCTGGATCTGAAGGACTAGGAGGTGGAGCTAAGAGTGCTGTGCTGATGAGGTCCTCTGGGGGAATGGCCAGGAGTTGGACCCCATCAGGGTAAACTGAAGCTCTGTACCTATGTATTGTGTGAGTTACAGCACAGTAGTCATGGGATAACCATGTCCATGTTTAAACTAAAAGGTTGTTAAGGTGCTCTTTATGTGTGGGGGAGTACAGTATTCAGCTTCTGTTCTCTGTCCTCAGCCATAACTCCACACCAGATTTAGTTTTCCTGACTTATTGTTCTGTTTTCTACTCTTAGGATGCCTTTAACATACCGATCTACGATGACGCTTAATGAGCAACCACCAGACTCAGCTCCCAGTCCCAGCACCTCACACTCTCTCAGATCCTTCTCCCATTCCCTGAAGGTGCCTCCGATCAGCAGCGGGGGACGTCGCAGTCCACAGCAGGGAGGGAACCTCAACCTCAGCAGACGAGTCCTGGATGAGAGAGGAGGTGAAGGAGGGGTCACTGATCGCTCTCGCTCCCCACTACCACCTCTGCTCACTTCCCACTCCTCCTCCGACCTCCTGCGACTCTGCAATGGCAAGCCACTCCGCACCGCCCGATCCAGCAGCTCCTCAGCTCCACCCCTCCCTCCAAAACCCAACCCAGCTTCCCTCCCTCCGCCTGCACTTTCCTGGTCGCTACCTCCTCCTCGTCCGACTCCATCCCCTTCGCCATGTGACAACACCACCCCTCAGTCGCTACCTTGTGACTTTGGAGACCCTTCCAGTACTACAACCGATCCCAGCCTGGAGCTTGAGCTTGGTTCATCTGTGGCTCGTCGCTCCTCACTGCACAGATCTAAATCAGACCTGTCAGACCGGTATGCCCGGGCCGGAGCTGATGTGGAACGCTTTTTTAACTACTGTGGCCTCGACCCCGAGGAGCTGGAGGCAGTTGGCCCAGAGAACTTTGCACGAGCCAACTCAGACATTGTTAGCCTGAACTTCCGATCAGCTTCTATGATTTCCTCCGACTGTGACCGGTCACGGCGATCCTCCAATGATGGGCTGTCAGATGGGGACGAGGGTGAGGACGAGGAGGAGGAGGCTGGAGAGCGTGTTCCATATGGCATCTCGGCTGTGGAGCGAAATGCAAGAGTCATTAAGTGGCTGTATAGCATCAAACAGGCAAGAGAGACACAAAAAGTGTCACATGTTTAGGACACGCTCTACAGTCAAACTGCCCCTTGTTCCAGAACGAATACATGGACCGGATTTTCTCACAGGTTTAGAGACTGTGATCTTGGGGCTGAACTGAAAATTTGAGAAAATGAATAGATGGATGAATGGATGGATGGAAGAGAAAGTCTGACAGGTCTAACACAAACTAGGTGAGAAAAGAGACACTATTTTGTTTAGAAATGATTAGAGAGATAAGGACTGTAACTCTCTGAGGTCTAGGAAAACATGAACATTAAGAACAAACAGGAATAAAATGTGGAATGGATGGATATGAACAAAGTCTGGAGAAACAAACACAGGACATGGACGTAAACTAGCTGGTTCTCCAACCGACACACAATCTTTGACAATTTGCCTGAGCAACAGGAACAAGAGTGAAATGCTCTACGATTATCCAAGGATACAAAGCGACCGCCTCACTACAAACAAGGACAGGCCTTTCTCACAGAGCACATTTTGGCTAGTCAAAAAGTGTTTGACTGACGTTTCATTTAAGGTCCAGCCTGGTTTCAGAGCCACAGTTCTGATCGGTTCAGCGAGTCCAATAGGCCTGGTTCTGTTTTCACTCACAGCTGTTTCCTGAGTAGGAGACCAGAGCAGGATTATGCATAGGGGTGTCTTAAATTCTGTCAAGAGTTCTGTCTGTTCAGTCCACACCAACACCAGGCCTCCCTCAGTCATTACAGATACCCTTAACATGTTTACAGCATATAAACAAGGGGAGATTAGTGTACACAGCTGTGTGTAAAGATTTTACTTCACTAAGTGTGCCGGGAAAAAAAAACCCAAACACATCTCACGTGTGTGACACAGAGTCAGTGTGGACTGAATGTAATAATAGAATAGTGTAATAGATCAGAGTGCAGTAGGCAGTGGAACAGAGCCACCTCTGACCTGTGCTGTTCCTGCAGCGACGAGTCAGAATGCCCACTTTGAAAAATGCCAGTCACAGTGTCGATGTCTCCGTTCGAACAAACTTTGACAAGGTCCTTCTTAGCAACACAGATGCTGAACTCTGTCTGTCAAACAGCTGCAAATGACTTTGGAAAGTCAGTGCTGCTGATACACTGTGTGACCAGAACGACACCAGCTCAGTGAAGCTACATGATGTTTGTTAGAGGCGACTGTTGCACAAATAATCGATCAATTCAGCACTCATTTAATAGATCAAAGAGACTCCCCAGGTTATTACTGATCAGGCTGTTAACTATGACATTGCAAAATGTTTAGAAACTCCTGAAACACGAATGGTGATGAGCTAGCTTCTGTTAAGCTAGATGAGGTGTGTGATGACTGACAAAGTGACAAAGGACAGAGGACACTGACACTGAGTGGAATGGACAGATAAAAACATAGTATAAAATATAATCTCTCAAGCATACTTATCCGTACAGCATTAAGGTTCCACCCCTGTATCATCATGCTGATAGGCCAGTTTTGGCCTTTGCTAACAAATATCTCATCAACCTGTTCACATCAACCAACAAAACATTACACTGGAGAGTTTTAGTGTCTTGCAATGGGACATGGTTACTCAGAAGCTGTTCTACTCTCACGAGTATCATTAACAACACTAGTTTAGTGGCAGACTGGAGACTGGTCCGTTTAGGCTTATAAAGAGGAACTACCATAAAATACACATGGTGTTCATTTATCATAAGTGACAGAAGATATGTGACCCCACCCCACCCCCTCCGTTCAGTTAAGATTCCACTACGAAAGTGGAAGCTAGCTAACTTTAGTGCTTCCCATTATACTTGACTTTCTGTTAAGGTATTATTAATCATAATTAATGATTCAGCTGAAAGTGTCCTCCGGGACATATGCCACCCCTTCTTCATCTGACATACATCCACATGCAAATCTGTGGGACAGTTCAAAAGTCGAAGAACCAGCGAGTCCCCGAGCACATGCCATGAGTCATGAGTTTTCCAGGCATGGCAGACCCTCAACACAGATGATCGTTGACAGGCTGCGGTAAAATGAACAGCACCTCAAGCATTTTCCAGTAGTGACAACAAAACTCTCCTTTCACAACAATGTTAGTAGAAGTCTGTGATTATGTAGGCCGCCGGTCTCTACACACCTACACTGAAAGCAATACTCTTGAAGCTGTCTGTTACATTATTACAGGGCGTATTACTGTACAGGATAGTATATGAGGGTGGAAGGGAGATTGTGGTCATATTATATGTCAGCGTTCTCTCCAAATGCCACTTAAGATTTAGGGTTTTTATATTTGCTTGTACTCTTGATTGCATCCTACAAACACACATACACAGAAGGACCTCGAGCCAAGCTTCTGCATTACGTCAAAGAACGCTGTAGGCTGCGTCCATCATGAAAACCTTGTTGATGTCGATGTCCTCAGCTCTGCTTTCTCTCTGTCTTTCTCTGAATCCTCAAAGCCGGCCACAGGAAGAAACTTCAAAAGCCCTTTTGTGCTCCTTGATAACGGGGGACCCCTCACCCTTGTCACCTGTCTACATGTCTGCAAGTCAGTGACATGTCTTAAGGCTTGAAGCCATATTGGTGTGTGTGAATACAGCGCCACCGTCAGCATCTACCAACTGTGTCAGTGTGTCTCTTTACCCCACCGCCTCCCTTCACCTCAACCCCAACTACAGCAACAACCCTGCTGAGCTTTACTTCACTTCCCGGTTGAATACACTGTCTCAGACGAAACACAGCTGTGGTGATATTGGTGGCATGGAAGCATCAAAATCTGAGGCAACTGCAGTCTGTGGTTTTGACAGGTATATGATTTGGAACACACACGGTGTAGAGTAGGAGAGACTGGTTCTGTTTAGTACTGGGATGTCGGACTGTTTTGAGTATTTGTAGTTTTCCAGTATTTGGTGCCGCTCCCACCTTTCAGGCCACAAGAGTTCAAAGCTAACATGATAAACCACTGCTGAGTGGAAGTCAAACAAAATGTGTACTAGTCCTCCAAAAATAGAAAGCTGTAGGCTACATGAAGCTGGCAACTTCTGGAACCAAGACGTGTTTTTACTTAACTCACTGTGATGACCGTGTTGTTATTTGTGTGTATTTTGTCAGTAGCAGAAATAAAACAAAACCTGGAGACAAAGACCTGAAACAGAAAGTCAGTAGAAAGGATTGGTTTGCTCGTTCATTTCACCGCGAGTTTCCAGGCTCATCCTCCATGACACAAACCGATAACTCAATGAAAACATCATCTTCCATCTCTCTGCGTTATGTGTTTACAGCTGCATTTCATAGTCCAAAATGATTTCATTTGGAAATGGAACCAGATGTGAAAGCTTCCACATGTGGCCCTGTGTTTTCAGCGGGAGATGCTGCAGATCTCTGCCTCCCTGAGAACATGCATCTGATCAAGATCCAGGAAATGTTCCTGTTTTCAGTACCACCCAGAAGAACTTCAGCAGCAGAGACAGTAGAGCAGGAGCTAACATAGTTAGCTAGAGTCAAGTGTGCACACAACTAGTTCATCACTTTTTATCCATACAATCAATGAGTACCACTGAGAGACACTGTCTTAGAGTGTGCGCTTAGAAACCTGTTACCTGGAACTCACCCTCACCTCAACCTGTACGAACACATAATGTGTCGGTTGTTTTCCAAAGCAGAGCATTTCATTTCATCATAACCTGCCACCAATGCTCACAAACAAGCTGCTCGAAAATTCAAACGTGTTCGAACGTGTTCTAGCAAATCAGAATTGTTGTAGGAAAATGTGACGTTTTGATGCACACTTCTTCTTAAATGAGACTGTAATGGAAGTGAAGTGAAACCAGCTGGGAGAATGATCTCCCCCCATCCCTCTCTTTGCTCTGAGCTCAGGGCTGTGCTAGCATGTTCCTGTCCAACACCCTGACCTGTCACCCCCTGCTCCCACGCCCATCACACCCCGGAAACCCTGCTGCTTCACGCTGTCAGCATTAATAAAGACAGTTTGGTACTGTTCTGGCAGCAGCATCATGCTTCAGCATCACTTCTGTGTAAATGGTGCGTGTGTTTCTTTTCACCTTGGATTGACAGATAGAGTTCTTCTGTGGCACTTGTTTTTCTTCTTCGTGTAAATGCTGTAAGAAAATGTATATATTTGATTTTAAAAAGCAAAGTGTTGGATTTCAGTTTTTCTCTGTCGGAGGGTTTATGTGTAACAAAAGATTCAGCTGTTTCGCTCTGCCCCCCCTGCCCCCCTTCTTTGGTCCAGGACTGTGAGATCAAACTGGGCAGGACTGCTTCAGAGACTTAGTGTTGACTGTGTTTTTTGACGTGGAAACTGTTACATTTTGCTTGATTGAAGACAAAAAAACAAAAACAAACAAAAAACATGTTAATGTTTAGTTTCTTTTGCATTATTTCAATAAATGTCCTCGTTTGCCTTCTCTTGCCACTGATGTTTTCTCACGTAATAATCGCTGAGTGAAACTGTGTAACATGAGCTGACAGGCTAATTGCACACTGAGTTTCCCTTTATTTCCAAAGCTGTTCCACAGTCAAGCTGAATGACCACATCCTGGTGGGGTTTTTTCTCAACAGTTCTTAAAGGTATTGATATTGACAACCTGTGCGTGGTGCTGGTCTGTGGCTTTACACACCAGGATTCAAATTTTCCATGAGCCATCAAATAAATGATCAGCATTAACTCCTCAACTCATGATCCTCACAAGAAAACAAAAGCCAACCTTTGTCTGTCCAAATGATTGAGCCTCTTCATATTATGTCTGCATTATGAACCAGGTCCATGGGTCTACAAGTCCACACCTTGGCCTCAGTTTTCCAGCAAAGTCCTCCAACTAAAACGGCCATATAGAACTTCTGTCCCTGCTCAGGTACGATCCATAAGAGCATACCAAACACCTTCACCGTCATGGTAACACTGATAAGCATGGTTCAGGTTGTGGAACACTTCCAGGGCAGTAAGATTCATGGTCAAGTACGTCCTAGAGGTTAGAGGACCTTCATCCCCATAGTTACATATTAAATGCAGTTCAGTTTTTTCACCCCATCCATCCACCCAATCCACTTGTCACTCTTTATACTGAGGCAATGCATCCATTCAGATCTGGGTCAAAATCCAAAAGGTTTTCAACTGAATGAGATCGGATGAACGGATGAGCTCAATGCTACTTTGAGTGAAACAGAGCACAGAACCAAAAGCTGTCATGATTATAATTATTTACATTACAGTCTGTATAGAATATTAATCCAAAATTTAACTGTAGCAG
>JBBMJY010000006.1:208373-225607 GCA_037833715.1 Toxotes lorentzi
AATATTATTATATTTTTACTATATAACTTATTATTATATTTTTACTATATAACTTATTATTATATTTTTACTATATAACTTATTATTATATTAACCTAAGTACCAAACCTAAGTTTTGGTTAAAATAATCCAACCTAGACCCGATGATGATACTAAATGCAGCATCAATGTCACCTGTTGAGACACACCCCTAGCATTACTAAAAACACACCTGGGGGTCTAGAGGATCTTGATGATCCAGGCCAATATGATTTCAACATTAACATATAACACACATGTTTATAGAGATCTCTAAAATTCGGTTATTCAGTTTTTAACAGGTGAAACTTATGGTCTGGTGAACAGATTATGTCATGTAGACACTAAAGGAGGCTCGGGGGTGTTATCCGGTCCATGTAAAAATGAATGTAGTCAAATCAGGCTTTGTAATATCTGTGTTGCCTTAAAACTAAAGATCACAGTGTGAAGAAATGTGGATTTTTACGTCACTCTAATACTTAAATATATTAAAGGAAATACATTAAGCTCAATAAATCAATTCACCACAGTACATCTGATCCAAATTCATGGAGGATCTACACAAACCCCACGTTTGAAAAAAAAAAAAAATCAGAAAAGACTATAGCATCTAAAATGCAGTTGTCTCGAAAAGATCCAAATACAACCTGACCCTAATGGATTAAAATGAATATCATTTGAAAGTGGTCCAAATTGGTCCACTTCCCAGGACTGGGAAGGGTGGATACCAAGAACCAAGTTCATAAAGACCTGTATATATGTAAGTTGCATGTGAGTGGTTTTAAGCCTACCTTGAGCGAGGGCCGAGGAGGCCTAACTGGTCTGACTGGTCGCACTGGCTCTGCTACTGGGTTTGCCTGCCTTCTGTCCAGGAGCTCCAGGTCATCAGCTACATCAGGACAACCAATGTATCCTCCAGCCCCAAACACTGAACCCAGATCACCCTCTAATAAGTGATGTCTGGTAGGAACAGTGGATGTAGCCAGGTCCTGGTTAGCAGACATATTGCTGATAGCCATGTTGAGTTCCAGTCCCAGTTGGTCTTCTGATGCCACATCACTGTCTGAGCTGTTAGTGGTGGGACTGACACTGAACTCTGGTTCCACAATACACTGGTTGTTGTTTGCTTCAGGGAGAACTTCCTTGTTCAACAAATCCAGCACCTCCTGGTTGTCATGGCTGTCTAAGTCTAGTAATTCTTGATTTTCACCGAGCTGCAGGAGTTCCTGGTTGTTGTGGCTACCAGAAACTAGCACTTCCTGATTTTCTGTGCTACCAAAATCCAATAGTTCTTGGTTGCCATCTCTATCTATATTCAGCACTTCCTGATTTTCAGGGCAGCAGAAATCCAGCAGTTCTTGATTGCCATGGCTACAAGGTTCCAGGACTTCTTGGTTATCATAGTTACAAGGTTTTAGTAGCTCGTCATTGCTTGCATTGGGGTAGGGTTCCACCACCTCCTGGTTGTCATGACTACAAAGGTCCAGAAGTTCCTGGTTTTTGTTGTTGACTAGCTCCCCGTTGTCAAGGCTCAAAGGTTCTAGCACTTCCTGGTTTCCATTATTACACAAATCCAGCAGCTCCTGGTTATTGTGGCTACAACCAAGCACTTCTTGGTTTTCATGGGTGTGAGGTTCCAGTACTTCCTGGTTGCTATAGCTAGACGGTTCTACTTGCTTGTTGTTGTCATAGCCACAAAAGTCCATTGCCTCCTGATTATCGTGGCCACAGAGGACCAATACCTCCTGGTTCTCTTCCTCAGGGCTGAGCTTAAAGCCGTAAGGATCAGTGTTCCGTACCATCTGGGAGGAAGTGATGTCAAACCCATAGGGATCAAAGTCCAGATGGTCTGGCTGAGAAGAGGAAGGCTCGGGGTCAAAGGTCAGATCATTTTCATTGAGTTCTGGGCTCAGTTCAGCTTCATCGGGGTCTAAGAGGGTTTGATTAGAATGTTCTGGGCTAAGTTTAAACCCGTATGGATCAAAGGAAGACTGACTGGTTGGTTCATAGCTCAACTCAAAGCTCAGTTCTCTGTTCTGATCTAAGTCAGGCTGGATGAAGAGGTTCTGGGAGTGTAGCAATTTTTGGGGAGTTGAAGGATTTTGGGGTTCCTCTTCAATGTTGCTTATCCATTCTGCCGTTTGACTCGAGGTAACATCAAGAGACAGAGTTTGCTCTTTGTCACCTGTCCAATCTGGTTCCGACAGGACTTGCTCTGGGACCATCTGAGCTGAACCAGAACTCAGACCTAAGAGAAGACAAGAGTGAGCAGTCAGGGTTAGAGGTATAAACCTTCAGGGGAAAGATTTTTAGGGACCCTGAAAAGCAACAAAATAAAACTGTATATTAAAATGACACATATGTTAATCTAGTCAAAGAGGATCAAAATCAATCAAACCTATACACGTTTAAAACATAAAGAGGTTAGTATTCTAAGATGTAAACAATGAAGCAAATTATAGGAAAAACATTATTTTTACTAATTTAAGAAAGGGTTTCACGTCAAAGGCAAAGACAACCTGGCTGCCAAAAGTGAGGCAAAGACGTGTCCACACGAATTGAAAATGTTTCAACTATGTCCACAACTTCAATGCTGACAGGCCTACTGCCCAACACCTCCCACACTTGTGCATCGACAGGTGCAGAGATAGCTGCAGAGATACTGTCAGCCCACAGGTCACAGTAAAATACCTCAGGGAGACGTTTTGATAATTTAAGCAGCTTTTGGTGTTTAAGCATTCTGATTATGGTCACCTGTGTTGAATCATGAGGCAGAAGTTTTAAAAAATTTTGGGATTTTGCCTCAGTGTGCTGACTCCTTAGTGAGCTGTATTTCATATTTAATGTGAATTCAGTCATTATTGAATCCTGATCCACATCAGCTTCTACTATCATGGATCAAAGCTTAAAATTATATCAGCCTCCCTTTGCTTTTGCTTTTATACTCTCCTCGTTCTTCCTTATTTCTCTCCCTTACTTTTAAATGAGGTTCTGAGACTTTTAATTGTGTAATGTAAGTTGGTCCTTAGTTAAACGAGGCACTTAACAATTACCCTTAAGACCATGTTAAGAAGGAAAGAATGAAATGAAATGAGTTCAGCAATGAGTTCAGCATCAGTCCACACACTGAAAAGAACTGGAAAGAGTATCAGAATTTGAGTGTGGATTACCTTGTTCCAGTCCTGCTGTTGCCTCAGTGGTAGCTTCTCCAGCAAAAGATCCTAGACTGTGTTCTTCTATGTCAGAGGGAGGGGAGACTGCACCAAGGTCCAGCTCATACCCATTCGGGTCTGATTCTACAGAATACTGACCCTGGGACCTCCAGCCCTGAATGGGCTCTGGCCCCAGGTCCTCTGATGAACTCTGAATGGGTTTAAATCCACAAGAATCATCAATCACAGCAATGGCATCCAGGTCCTCTCGGCTGTAGCTGATTTCTATGTCGCTGTCTTCGTCAGGGAATTCAGACTCAAAGCACTGAGTTCCTGTTGAGGCTTTGTTTTCAGCACAGGACAGACTAGTGTCTGCCTCATCACCAACATTTCCTGCCCCCTCATTAGTGTTCCCCTCAGGGAACAAAATATCTGCTGCAAAGGGGTTGCTGCCTTTGAAAGGGTCTGAAGCGAATCCACCTGGCAAACAGATCATTTAACAAAAACGTAGTGACATGCCAGTTAAACTGTTCTATCCATCTCAATTTCATTGAATGAGTCCAATCAATCAAAATCAGAAAAGAAAAAGCTGTGTCATGCAACGCTTTCTAACAACACATCTACTGAGTTGTGTCAGAAGCAGATAGAAACCTTGATGGCAAAAGCAGTGGTGGAAGGTATTCAGATCCTTTAGTTAAGTAAAAGTAAAGATCCTACATTCAAGATCTTACAAGAGTAAAAGTAACAAATGTATTCTGTCAGTGTTTCAACACTGTTGGGTTGTTTGTGCTCTAACAGTGTATCCCGTACAATATACAGTACTTCCCTCTGAGAGTTCAGAGAGTTTCCAACAACAACATGGTTGTATTGTTTGATAGCTAAAACCTCGCCTAATCCTATATTTGATCTCTGAACATGGCAGAGGTTAAGGTTTCATAAAACAGTGTATTACTACTCACCAGATGAGTCAGTTGAAGGGAACAGGTCTTCATTAAAAAGGTCATCTACAAATCAAGTAAGACAGACACTGGAAATTCACTATACAGAACCAATGAGGCATGGTAACATTAAAAAAAAAGAGACGCAGAATAAATTTGGATCAGGGTACACACAGTGCACATGACAAACAAACTGGTCAGAACTCTTTTGAACATCCTCATTTTCAAGAAACCAAAATGGTGGAACAGAGTGGCAGTGGCAGAGAAGATTTGCCAAATTTGATGACACTCCATTTTTGAGTAGCAGTGATAAAGAGTAGCAGCATGTTGATTGCAACTTTAAAGTGTTATGGAGGTTCGAGCACTTCATGGCTTGGACTGACATAAAACTGTGCAGGTTGAATCATCAGTACTGAAGGATATCATTGGGGATCTCATTAAGAAAAAAATAGCTTTATCAAAGCTGTCTCTAAGAAGATCACAGGGTCCCATTTGTCATTTGATTGGTTGTCAATCTCAAGAGGGCCAAGGCCAAGGCCAGGGGCAGAGGGAGACAAGTAACAGAGATGTGAATCCTTAAGAACAGTGTGCTGCAGACGGATGCACTGAGATTGTGATGGACAATGAGTGATAAGCCCCATTCCTGAATTATTTTTGTCTATTTATTAACCAAAATGAATTGAAACCAACATGTGCCCCTGCCCCTGCTGGCCCTGCCACGCAGTCGTGTGGTCAAGACTGTGGAGGGTGACAGCATAAAGCTGGTTGAGCTCTTTGGAGTTTCGGGTAAAGCTCAGGACGTACAAGGAATGGACAAAACACGCATGAAAACTGTTTCCACTAGCTGTTTTACTGTTTAACTGTCAGGAAGGAGCGGAAACGTATGACTGAGTAATTCCACTGGACATCACTATGAATAATGACCATCACACAGACTACACCAGCAGCTTGCTCTGTTTCTAAGCAGAGACGTGCTGAGAAAAAAAGCTGAGAGTCTGGTGAGATGCTGGATGGTGAGGTGTGTAGGACTGTAGAGCCTACAGACGGACCTGAGTGAATTTTGTAAAAGGAAGCTAACTCCAGGTAAAGCTGTTTCTTTACTGGTATAAACATGCTAATTAAATATCACAAAGTAGTAACAACCTGTGCCAGGGCCCTAAGTGGCTTAGGGCTCCAACGTATGGTGTGTGCACTCTCGTCCACATGGGAGTTGCCGCTGATCTCCGACACTAGCGTGTAGTGATCATGTGGGGTTTCTTCACAGACTGATGAGTAAATAATCAGCAAGGACCTGAGTACAATGTCAAGAAGCATGCAGCCCACTTTGGGCTGTGTGTCTGATACGTACGGTCACTCTGACAGTGGGCAAAGGGGTCAGCTTGGTAGAAGTCCAGGTGCCTCAAGGGGTTTGGGTTGATGGTGCACTCTTCCTTCTCTCTCTCTGTTCCCTCTTCATTTTTGATCTCCTCCTCCAGGTCATCCTCTATATCAGATCTGTCCATCTGTTGAACATGATAGCACAGCGTTTGCATCCCAAACTAAAGACGACATGTTTGAACAGTGACTGCTTGGTAGTCCTGTATTTGACTGGTTGACATCATGAATTCAAAACTAAAACAGCTCTGATGTCATACACTGCTCCAGCAATGTCTATGTATGACATCATTCATGGTGAGCCTAATGTGAAGTGTTCTGTAAGTAAAGCTACCTTTGGAGAGCTTGTTCCACTGTCATCAGCTTCTTCTCTGGTGTCTGCTAGATTATTGGAGAAAGACGAGCCGCTGGCCCTCTACAGACGAGACAATGGGAGAGTTGTAAGATTTAAAAAATACTTTTTTATCATGTTCATTGACAGAAAGGTAACTGCAACTTGATCAGTTGGATAAAGGTGTTCCAGCCTGTACTGTATTAAAAGCCACAGCCCTGTTTTTCATGATGACAAGTAAGAATTTCTGCAAATTATTTCACTGCTGCTTTACCTGCCACACCCCAGCTGTTTTCTGGTGTAAGTAAACTGGACTACAAATTTCCATATTTCCTAGAATGTGTCATAGTTCGTAAATAATGTCAAGTTATGTTTTTGTCTCGTGTCTATGTTGTCTCGTCATTCTTTTGGGTTCAAGTCCTTGCTCAGTCGTGACAGAACGATCTGGCCAGCATGAACCAAGCCGACTCCCAAGGCACCCGTCTGAACCAGCAGGAAGATCAGATGTCCTCCCTGCATCGGGGCATGAAGGGGCTGGCGGTCTGTCAGGAGGATTTTAAAGCAGCCATTACCTCCCAGGTCAAAGTTTTGGGGTGATGTGGAAGATAAAAAAATACTGTGTAGGACTAAAGTGAGTTATTTTGTTCAAGGTTGTACTCGAGCAGTTAAAGCCAGGTGCAGACTACAAGACTTTGAAAATCTCAGAGTTGCTTCCCATACTGTCATGCACTCTCATTGGATACTTCTCCTGTCTCAGACTTGTCTCCAAGGTGCCCAAGCTTACAGGCGCAGTATATTTTTTGCTAGGAGAAAATCAAACATGTTTAAAAACGGTGATTGCACTTGGGACAGATCACAACTATATGAAGACATGGATCTGAACTAGAGGATCCGCTGTGACAAGCGTGGATTCTACATCTAAGATCTATGAAATTTGTTTGCACTAGCTCTTAGTACTGCACAAAGTCTGAGGACTCGTATCTCTTATTCATTTCTAGCTGTGTGGAGTTAAAACAATGTGACACATATGATTTACCATTATCAGGTCAGCATAGGCAGGCAGTGATTGGCTCCTTCCCCATGGCCTCATAGGGAGTGGATCATCTTCAGTGGTGTCTGCAGGAGATGCTGACTCCTCCAGCTGGCTATCTGGAGTGACTGCACCTCCTGACAGAGAACACAGAGTGTTCTCCTCCTATAGAGAGAAGCAGAATGAGAAGTCCTGAGGAAACAGTGATGTGTTCAGACTCTAAAGACCATATTCATATTCAACCAAAACCTCCAAGGTCATTTGAGGTCATATCATGCCTTTCCAGTTGTGACCCTCACGCTCTGGAACAAGTTGCAGTTGCATGTTAGGCTGGCCCCTACACCCCCTGTTTTTAACTCCTATCTAAAAACACTTTTAACTCAGCATGAGAGTTGTTTTTGTTTTTCATAGTTATGGTCTTGTTGCTTTTATCAACTTATTGTCTTTGTTTTTATTGTGGTTTATGTTTTTTCTTGTACAGCAGTTTGGTCAACTGTCAATTTCTTGTGGATTTTAAATGTGATATATATAAATGTTAAAATAAATTGATTTGACATGACCTGCCCACAGTTACCAAAGAAGTAACGCCAAGTATGAGAATCAAATGCAGAAAACACTGAGCTATCTTCCGTGGGCAAACTCACTCAAACTGAAGCATGCATGTTCAGTTAACCATCTCTAAATGTATGCACCCTTCTACTACTATTATACCCAGTCAATGAAACAAAAACATTAGACACATTATAATCAGGAAAAGATATAAATATGCATGCGTCCTCTACTACCTGCAGGATCTCCTCATAGGACTGTCTGATGGAGTCTTGCAGAGGAGTGTTCCTCTCTCCAGCCTCCTCCACCTTCCTCTTGGCCTGTTTCACCTCTTCTCTGAGCCTCCTCAGTCTCCATCTGGCTCTGGCAAGTTCCCTCTCATACTCCTCCACCTGGCTCTCCTTCTGCACCTCCTCTGCCTGCAGAGACAGGATCTGGCAAGAATCCAGTCCAGTGGGTTATTAGTTTAAAGCAAATTGTAAGTCAAACAAACAAAACACAAAATGGCCTATTAATTCCAAATCATACGAAGGATGCGGCTGCTTAAACTTATTTAACTGATCAAGAAACTCATCAATCCACTTATGAATAATGTGATACAATTAGCCAGGCTGTACATGTAGACAGATTGTTCTAGAGTGTAACTGTAGAAAGATACACCACTCTGCTGGTTTATCTGAAAAGCAAAAAGACACATCTGGCTCCTTTGATTTTCTCACCTCAAAATGATACAGAATGGTGCTTCTTTCGCAGCTACACCATTTTTGGTCAATTCTAAATAATACAGCCTGCAGACATCATATTAACCAGACAACAGCCACAGTTTTCTTCTGCAGTACTTGTGTGAGTGTCATGGATTTACCTAACTGGACATATTTAGCAATAGAATACTACAGGACATAGAGTATGATGAACCGAACTCCATACCAGAACATACACGTGTACCGCTGCAGTGAGGCTCGAGCCTCTCATGCAGACTGTGTGGCTGTTACATGGGTGCCAAAACGAAAAACAGGAGGCTCCGCGACGGTCACGCACAGGTGAGGTAAGTGGTGTAATGCAACCTCTTTTAAATGCTCCTACACATCATATTCAACAGGTTCCTCTCCATGAATTTATTTAAGAATGACTCACGCAGTTTACAGTGAGAGAGACTAGCTGTGCAGCATCTTCATTACCTGCTGACTCTCTTCATAGCAGAGTTGTCTGGTTGCCTTTATTTGCTGTATCAGCTTCTCTTTGTGTCCTTCTAATTTAACCAGAGTTTCCTCCAGCTCCTTGCGGTCTGACTGCTGCTCCTGAAGCTCCAAGTTCTCCACCGCCACTGCATTCTCCAGCTCCTACAATCACACTCACACAGACACGCACACGCAAACACACACACAAACACATATTATTTCGATTTGAAGAATTTATCTCACAGAGAGTGGTAAAAGCAGCTTATCAGCTGTCTTATATCTTGTTAGAAACAATACATACAATTTTGACAACTGATAATTCTTTAGCTAAATGCTAAAAATCAGTGTTCTAGCTTCTGAAATGTGAACATCGTTTAGTCTTCTGCCTAATCAAGAAAAGAATTGGAAGAATGATCTATAATGAAAGTAATCAGTAGCTGCATAACATCAGAACCAGACTCATAGTCCCCTAAACTGGACTTTTCCTTCAGCATTAAAGTAACTGTCCAGTGACTGTTGACATGGTGCTGGTTCACCAAAATGTAAAAAACATTTCTAGGATAAAAAGCCATGTGAGTATTGATTATATCTGTGTTATGTTTCGTCATGTACCTATTTACTTTAGGTTTGGAACCTGTGGACATATGGGCTGAAATGTTGGCATTTCTGAGTTACCCACCTTATACTGAGAGTAACACTATATGCCATGTAAAGCTAAGACATGCTGTGACTATGCCATAAGACTGTAAATGAAGGGGGTGATGATAACTGAGCACAAACAGCTATGGGTTCAAAGATGTAAAGTCAGATATATTTAGGAACATGCACCATGTGCATTAACCATGATGTCGCCTGTCACAATGAAAACAAACTACAGCTCCAACACAATGTCTCAGAATTAGGTGTCCTGATCATTTCAGTTTAATAACCTTTACCATCTTATTATACTGAAATGAAATCTCGATTGACATCACAAATTGAAAACAGAGGGACGCCATAATGTCACAGAGACTGTGATGTCATCAGTGACATGCAGTGACATCATTAAAGGTCATGCTCTGGCTTGATGGGCACCAAACAGTAGACGTGGGGGTTTTAGGGCCCCAGAGGGCCTGAGTTTGGCCCAGCTAGTAATTCAGACTTGCACCGAGCATGTGTATCTACAGCTTCATCCAGTCTGAGACTGGTCTCACAGCATCGTGACATCACATGGAAGCATCATAGGAAATACAGTGATTCCACAGACACACATGCAATTTATGCCATGTTCACATTATTTATATTAACAAACACAAAAAATGTGATACCAGCACACACACACTCACACACACACATAGATGTATAAAAACCCAACACACGCAAACACACACACACACACACACCAGCGCTAGGTGCTGCGGTCTTCTTACTCTGATCTCGGCTGCCTTGGCGAGGACTCTCTCATCTGTTTCCTCGACGTCGGCATCCCTGGGAGATGACCAGCAGAGAAGACAGGAGTGTTTAAGAAGGGAGGAGAGGGAGCACTCATTCTTCCAGTCTGCCTTCCCTCCATCATGTCCTCCTTCCCATGATCCCTCTATTTTTTCCTGCTGCACTGCTGGCTCCTCCATTGCTGCCCTCGCTGGCTGTCGCTACACTGCAGAGGAGGCGGAGCTGCCTCTTTGAACGAATCTGTCGGTGTGTGTGTGTGTGCGATACACACAGGCAGAATGCACCAATGTGAGAATGGAAAGCGGGGGATGAGTCGGGATGAGTCAGACAGAGTGAAAGCAGTAGAGTAGGAGAATGTCCTTCCTCCTATCTAGTCTCCTCCCATCATGTCTCTCCTCTTCCTTCCTTTTCTCCCTCCCTCCATCATGCTGCTTCTCTAGTCCTCACACATCTCTCACTCTCCTCCTCTATTTCCTCCTCCTCTTTCATCACCATCACTGCCTACTGCAGCATCCATCAATTCACACACACACACTCACTCACTCACACACACACACACACACTCACTCACACACACACACACACACACACACACACACACACACACACATTACATAGACTTGCATTTATTTTCTGGAGACTTATCCTAACCTTAATCATAAGCGCTACTGGCCTAATCCTAACCTTAACCTAACATTAACACTAACACTAACCACTGACCTAAAAATCTGCCTTTTCCCTGTTGGAAACAAGCCATCCCCAATGAACTGGTCCCCAAAAGTAGCCTACAACAGAAGCATGCACACTGCATGCAATGATTGAACCATTCATAAAAATCCCAGAGAGCACAGCAACAGCAGTCTGCACAGGCAAACATTACAAACATTAACAATCAGTCATAATTTTAAATATGTGACCATATTATTATTATTATTGTTATTATTATTATTTTACTACAGCTACAGTTTATCACTGTATACTGCAATCTAATCTAAATTCTTATTATGTATGTACTGTATTACTATTAAAATATAATAATAATGATAATACATTTTATCCATGAAGCTGTATTATAATAATAATTATTATTATTATCACTGCCACTCGAGGGCAGCAGAACAAGCTGTAAAACACATTTGACACATTATCATATTATACAGCTGGTACTGTGATCATGCAGCTATAGCTACAAGGCCCTAGGTGATCATTTTGACTGTGTGCCTAGAAATGTATGACATAACTTTATTTATGGAATGAAATGTTATAGGTTCTTTATCTGTGTGAGTTGCTGGAGTTAATACTTATTTCTGATCAAAACTTTATGTGAGTTGCTGCATTGGGACTGTGTTTAATAAAAATACATGTGGACGTGCCGAACACTTATTTCCCCCATTGTACTGCCAAAGCCCAACCAATAAGCATTTTAAAATGATCTGTTCAGAGCAGGCATTTTGACTTGTTTGGCATTTTAAATTGAAAAATAACAAATAATAATAAATGATTAATTGACTGAACTGTTGGAGATTGATTTTCTAATGAATAACTGATACTAATAGGAGAGTGAATCTGGACACAGGCAGGCATTAAGATTTCCATAACCAGTCCAAAGTTGATAAAGCACTTTGAAATAAATAAGTATCTATATCCGTTCTATACATAATAGTAGCAATCCCCTGGAGTAAAAAACAGTGCTGCAAGCAGTAAGTAGTACACATTATGAAACATTATTATGTTATATTAACATAAAAATTATTTTAGATTTCATGTTTGAGCTACAGTCCATGAGCTAGACCCATAAATGGTCCATAAATCAGCTACGATCAGCTTATTGCAGATATATCAGCTGTGATGTTTATCTTGTCCCATAGAGCAGAATGTCAAACTTTGGTTCACATCATTTAATAGACACGTCTGTGAAGACACTCATTCAGGTCATGGTATTTCTAAATGCTATAGAAAGGCATCTGGACTTGTTGAAGACATTTCACCTTCATCCAAAAGGCTTCTTCAGTTCTCCCCGGTGGGGAGTCCAAGTATTTACCTTGAGTTTGACCCATGACCCATTTGGCCATCATTTGAGTTGTTAGGGTCACATGGTCTGAAAAGGTGCCTGTTTGTTAGGGTTAGGGTCTGTATACTTTGATGTTGAGCCTTCTGTTATCTTCATTGTGCACCGCACAGTCCATAGAGGCCAGACTTTTTCCTCTGACATCCTCCCAAGTGAACTTGATGTTGCTGTCATGGACGTCACCAAACATGAAGCTCATTTTCTCTGGCATCACCCAGAAATGCAGGTGGAAGGGCGCTATCAATCTGGGGAAGATCAACAAGGCTCACAAGTCTGTGAACAGTGTAATGGCTACATACAGTGGGTTCATTATTTAAGTGGCAGCTTTGTACATCTCCCTCACGTAAGGTTTGACACTCCTGGGCTGTTTTTGCATGATAGAGTTCGTTTCACCATGAGAGGCCAAAACACTATTCAGTCTTATCAGCTTTGCTCTTCCTCGTTCCCTCCACCGTCTTCTATTTCCTAACTCCCACTCTTACTCCCTTGACAATCTCTGTCCCCATAGTTGATGTAGTTGTAACAAACCTAAAGAGTTCATATTTCATGTAGTTCATAACTCTCAAATATTCTAGTTAATATCAGTGCTCTGCTCTGAGAGCATCACTTATTGAGTGGGGGCTTCTTACTGAGGCTGATTTCCATTCAGACAATCACAGTTTGCCTTTTTGTCTCTTTCATAGTGACCTGATTAAACCAAGACACTGTTCAAATGAACAGACCTCGGAACAGACGTCGAGGCCTTATATGTCACTGGTTATGGAATTATTTTCAGAACATGGATGTGAACATGGAGTGAATTTAGATAATGACACCATAAAAACTTGTGGAAAAAAAGTGTATTGACTTTGTATTTCATGAGAGCAGCTGACACTTTTAGAATGTGAGTCTATGGAGCCAGAGATTTTTTTGGAGACTATACCCTAGTGGTCCTCAGTGGTATTGCACTTAAAGGCACTTCTGACCTCAGTGACTCTCAAGAAGGTAAATACCTGGACTCCCCAAAAGTGAGTTAGAACAAAAGAAGCCTTTCAGGTGAAGGTGAAACGCCTCTGAGAACCTTAAAGCAAGTCCAGGTGTCTTTGTATAGCACTTAGGAAAAAAACATTTACAGACAGTGTCACTTTTAGTCTTTCCAACACAAAAACCAAAAAAAAAAAAAAAAAAAAAAAACACAGCAGTATCGGAATCGGAATTTTTAATAATAAAAATAAAAAATAAGATAAACAAACAAAAAACTAAAATAAAGAAAATGAAAGGTTGGGCAGGCCTTGAGTTGCTCCACTATTTTTACTTGGAGCCTAATGTGAACGTCGGCTTTTAAATAAATAAATAAATAAATGGTAGTTAGCCCTGACCCATCTGTGTTTCAGCGTTGTTTAAGAGTTTAAAGCGACCGACTGTCAGTGTTTCTGTGCGGTTACCCTTCATCCGTCGGGTTCCTCGCTCTCGGAGTCCTCAGACAGTCCACGATAAATCGCATCATTACTGCAGTGCTCGTGCTCTCATCCTCTGGCCGTCGCCTCCGTCACCGACAGGTCTCGCGCAGTAAATCTAAAGGCAGATTAACGGACCGAGCTTCAGCTCTCAGCTTCCTCTCTGTTAACTGGAGACCGTAACCAGGTAGAGGACAGATAAACGCCGGTTAGCTGCAATAAGCGCGATCACCCGCAAAAATCAAACACTGTTCACTTCCTGTGGACCCTTTGAATATAAGACCAGGTCAGAGCATTCGTTTGTTTCGTAGTATTTACTGGACAGCGCATAGGACAATAAATGACTACGAGAAAATACCACGCACCAGAATGTGGTATGTTGTAACAGGGAGCCTCAGAGGTTTGTCCACTCTTCACTCTTTACCAAAGCCTCCTTTTACGTTGAAGGGAAACCATGATCGCTTCCGATGTTGTGTACCTCTCCGATCTGCTTGACGCAGGTCTCGCGCTACTCTGCAGCATCCCTGTGGTCCTGTCAGTCTACACAAAGTAATGACATAATCATTTATCCCGCCGAAAAACATCCTACACTGTAAATGGGAAACAAAAGATGTGAGGGCAGTGCTAATCTCTCCACCCAGGTCAGACCAGGTTTCCACAGCATCACCGCCTCTGAGTGGCTGTCTTACGGTCTATGGTCTTATCGCAGGATATTAAACTGTGTAGCTTTGATATGTAGCTCCTTGTTTTTTTTTTGTTTTTTTTTTGTTTTTTGCTCATCACAGTGTTCAAATATGTCAGCCTTAAAATCATCAGAATGTGAGCCAGAGAGTAAATCCCCGTTCACTGATTCATTTAATTACTGTCATATATTTGCCTAAAGCTCCGAGTCAGATTTCTAAACAGGCATCATTATGGCGCACCATTCGGTCCAAAGACAGGCCCCCTCTCTCCGCAGTTTAACATGTCAGTGGGGGCCCCTTCTGTGTTACAGCTGTCAATGAAGATGCTAACATTATTCATAATTTAATTGAGGACTGCTGCTGGTGTTTCTCTGCTAAAAGCTATTGTCAGAACAAGGCGTTTCATGATACCCTGTTTCATTATTATCACAGGTTTACTTAAAAACATTTAGTTAAATAATATCATGTGCATAATATTGGCAATAATGATATTGTGACAGAAAGTTGGAGCTTTAAAAAGCTTTTAGAGTAACAGTTTGATTCATGTTTCAGTTTTATTTATTAGTAATATCAGTTTCAATATTCAGTATAATTTATTTATTAGTTAGTTTCTTTATTTTTTATTAGAAGTATTAATGCTACTGTAGGGACCCAGAGAACTGTACTGTATTTCAACATGTACACATGAATTATTTATTTATTTATTTTTAATTGATTGGAGGTGCTCTCTTTAGAGGATATATAGTGTATATATAGGAAATACAAAGGAAAGAGAAACTTTCTCAATTTTTAACTTAGGGCTTCCATCACAAAGTCATGGGCCCATCATGGGCTAACCTTTTGTAATTGCTATTGGAAAGGAGCAGCGCTGATGTAGCACAAGAAACTCGTAGATATTGTTCTGTCCACATCAAGCTAAACCTAGATGTGAGCTTCATAAAGCTATCACATACCTACAAAATCGTGCAAAGGGCTCATCTCCTCCAACTATAAGAGAGGGGACAAATCAGAGTAACTACCAGCACTCCATCTTCATCAGAATCAAACTGGCTTCCTCCCTAAACACCGCACAACTGATCATGTATACACCTTTCACACTTTAATCAACAAACATGTCCGCCACACTAAAAATGGTCAGATACTCACATGTTTAGTTTTTGACTCTATTTGGCATGAAGGACTCCATTACAGACATCTACAATGTGGTATAGGGGGCAAACTATATGATCTGATTAAATTAGTGTATTTGAGAAAAAGGTGAGCTGTTACAGCTGAAGACAAACAAACTGCACTCGTCACGCGGAGAAGAGGACCCACATTACTGAATGTGGGTCCTGAGGTGCAGCACACTGAGACTTCCCAGAGGTGAAGTCTCTGTTTGATGCTGAGGACCTTGTTCTATTATCTCCTCCTGAACAAGGACGACAGCAAAAGCTGGACAAAAATCCTGTCAGAACTGGGCCCTGACAGCAGATATGAAGAAACCTAATGTCATGATTTTAAAAAGGCCCCAGATGTCAGGAAAACAAAAACCAGTAAAGTTATAGTACATATAAACGTGTGTGTGTGTGTGTGTGTGTGTGTGTAAATGTTTTGTGCACTTATTGTCCGTGCATGGTGTCTCAGTGTATAGTTGTACTCTCTTCTGATCACTAGAGGGAGACATAAACAGACTATTGGAAAGACCAATCCGCTAAAATTCTCCTGCAGAGACGAGCCAACACTGACAGGGCTCATGAACCTGGAACCGGAGGGATCCACGAAGGACCCATCAACAGTCTTCTCCTGACGGGTGGATCTCTCTCCTTCTCTTTCTCTCTCTCTCTGCCTCCTGTGCTCTCTCTCTATGCCTGTCTCTATCTTTCTCTCTGTCTCTCTCCCTCCCTCCCCCCTCGCCATCTCTCGATCTCTCAATTCCCTCTCTCTCTATTTCTCCCATTCCCTCTCTCTCTTTCTCCCATTCCCTCTCCCCCTCGGTCCCTTTCACCCCTGTCTCTTTCTCTCTCTTTCTCACTCTCACTCTCTCTCTCTCTGTGTGTGTGTGTGTGTGTGTGTGTCTAAACTATGGCGACTCTACCATTGTTCTTGATCACAGATGGTCTATTGTTCTCAGCCACTGTGGTCTGAATGTGTTTGTACCCTGACAACTTGGCCCTTCAACTACAAAAACAACAGCAAACACAACCATATTCTCAGAAACAAACAAACAAACAAACAAACAAACAAAAAACACAACCAGAGACTAAAACAGACATTTTGCTACACATTGCTGCATCTTAGTGGCCTTTATCTGCAGTCAGTGCTGACAGTTCCCTGTGGATTGCTCCTCAGTGCTTTGGGCTGTGGTGGAAAGCTTCCACAGTGACTGATGGAACTGTATGTCACACGTTAGCTGCACTATAATTACATTTTGATTTTAATCCTTATTAACCTGGTTTTAAGTCAGTTTCCTCTGACCCAACTCTTATCCTCTATGTAACCTAATAATTGAAACGAAGACATATAGTCTAATAATGGACTTTGTCCACCCACCAAAGATTACCACCTCCGAATGTAATTCATCCTACAGTCCTATAAATGCTGAAAGGCAGCTGTCTCATACTCACATTTCCAGTTGTTTTCTCTGTGTTTGGGGGGCATTGGAACCTGCTGCAGATCCCAGCTAGTTTCATCTAAATGGATCTGAGTTGGCGCTCGTCACTGCATGTGCTGTAGAACAGGAGCTGCCTCCTTGTAGATGAAACAGGAAGCAGGTCAACCTCTCTGCCAGTGCCTTTGGTCCGAGCTTAGATGTTAAGGTTCACAGGTTTTATAGCTAAGTGCAACTTTCTAAATGTGAAATAAAGAGTTTATTTTTCTGCTGTGTTCTTGCAGCCTTGTTAAATTAAAACAATTACTAAAAAATAATCACTGGAGCAAAATGGGTGTGTGTGTGTGTGTGTGTGTGGGTGGGGGGGGGGGGGGGGGGGGGGAAAAACCCCTTTACCCCCGGTTTTTTCCACCAAACCCAAACCCCCCCCTTGGGGGGTGTTTTGACCCCCCCTCC
>JBBMJY010000006.1:234411-244982 GCA_037833715.1 Toxotes lorentzi
CACACACACACACACACACACACACACACACACACACACACACACACACACACACGCACACACACACACACACACAAGGTATATTTGTGGGTGGACAGGCCCAGCTGCCAAAGTTGGCCCTATACAAAGCAGTGACCTGAGTGACAGCAAGCACCAGTATGAGGCACATTGTCCACCTCAACAAACAGAGCCTGTGAATTATACTCTTTGTATGTAATGTACTGGTCTCATTTCAAAGAGAGGGAGAGAGGGAGACGGGGGAGAGAGGGAGGGAGACAGAGAAAAAGGGGGAGAGAGAGAGATGGGGAGAGAGGTAGGGAGACATACAGAGAGAGAGAGAGGGATGGAAACAGAGAAAAAGAGGGAGGGAGAGAGAGACAGTGTATGTGTGTGTGTGTGTGTGTGTGGGTGTGGGTATGAAATACTCGACAGATTGTTCAGTGAAGCTGTTATCATGTTAGTGTTGTCCTGTATTCTTGTGGCCTGAAAGTGACGGAACACTGAAAATATTTGAAATACTCACTACATTTAGAGGTCCATGCTCAGTATATACTGAGGCAAATTCAAACAAACAAACCAGCCAACCTCAGGCACCGGTCCACAAGGGTTGAGCCCCTGATCTTGTCTCTAGCGCCACCATGAATCACACTCATGCTCCTTTGAGGGTGAAAAGGAAGTTGTAAGGAAGTCCTTTATCCCTTTGAGTCTAAAATTATTTTGAAACTTCAGACTGAAAGGCAGAGTGGAAAGCCATAGGTCATTTTATATAGTTCAGTATCAACAGTTATAGCCTGTCTGCCATTTGTTTAGACAACAGTCAACACATTCTCAGTTTAGTTAAAATGCTAATGGTTCTAGTTCTAATGGACCGACCCTACTCATCCACCTCATAAGAAGCTTAGGCAGCCACTGACTGCTGGTCTGCTTGTAGATGTATATTCATGCATAAATACATAAAGAGGGAAGCTGCACACACCCTGCTGTGTTTGACAACACTTGTATATCTGACCACTGTTGTACAATGTGTGGGAGCTCTCTGAGAGAAGACAAACAACATACAGGTGGATTCACAGCTTTCAAGGGCTTCTTTATCTAGCACAAATGTTTGACTGCCATTCAGCTTGCTTATGTAACTTGGCCAGCCACCTCAAGGGCTCCAGTAGAAAGGCTAACAAGACCCATATACACCATATCTGTCAGTGATTGATGAGTTGTTCACACCAGGGACAGCCATTAACCCGCTGATGTTTGCCCACTTTTAGGGCAAATATCATCTGAATGAACAGAAAAGCCACAGTCCCCTAACATGATCTGTTAGGGGACTGTAATCACACCGGACACTGCTCATTGTGCCTTGAATGACTTTCAGTCATTTTTGACTTCTTCAGTCACATCTTCACACCTGTAGCTGTTTAAAGCAAAGACACTATCACTTTTAGAAACATTTTTATCATTTTATTATTATTATTATTATTTTTATCATATCTATTTATCATCCAGACAATTTTTGGATTTGTCAGCATGTCTGACCAGGCTGAAACTAGCCATACTGGGTCTGGTGCACAAACATTTTCATATTCCTGTCCTAAACTTCTCTTAGTTCTTTTTCTGTGAGACTTGTTCCAAGCCTTATTCACCAAAATATCCTCATTGGTCGTAAATAGCTTGTTTCAGCCCGATGAATACCACCTGTTCATGTGCATATTCCAGAGACACCTTCATTAGCACAATCAACACCCCTAAAATCAGCTTGTTCTGCTACAAATGTCAAGGTTTCATTCACAAAAAGTGGACCGCTCTGCAGAGCCTCAAGTTTGCTGTGTCAGAAATCAGCAACACAAACAGAAAAAAATTCAGCAGAGTCAGTAGTCGCATTAGACCCAGAACAATTAGAAAATGGTAAAAGTACAGAGAGAGAATTTCCCGACATCTACTGAATTGTAGAAACTGCTGTGATGAAATCTGAAAGTAAAAATATAGAAAAAAAAACTGTCAGTAAATGTTATATATGTTATATACTGTGTATTGTTTTAATAAAATCTATTAGTGTGATAATAGATAACGCAACAAAATGAATTCAGATGAAGCCGCTGTAATTCTGAAGTCAAACGGGTGTGTTTCCTCATGAGGAGAGCCAGTCTTTCTGTTCAGGAAACTACATGTGAATCTCACACATAATGTTTTATGACACTAAGTCACCAAAATAAATGATAAAGGAATTTGTGTTTTAATAACATAGAATTCTATGTCTAGTGTATATAACACAAATTTACTGAGATCATTTAATGTGTATATGTGTATATTTCATATTTTTTCAACACAAACAATGATGTGACTAAACTAAATCATTCTCTGTACAATTAAATAACATGTATCAAACTTAACATTAAGTTAATCATTTTCCAAATGGTATTTTTTTAGTGCAGTTAATGAAAATCTTTGGAAATGTGGTGACACATTTGTATTTGTGCAGTTAAACTAAATATTCAATGTTGTTTAAAGCCATTCATTTTCTTTCACACATCTTCTGTTGTTGTGTGAATCAAATACAAAATATTTAGGTTTGAAAATGTCATAAAACCAATTTTCCAGACACAAAAATACTGCATCATAATATGAAGCTGATATGAATCAAACCCAGTATATTTGGTTGTTTTCCCACAGTAACAAAGGAGGTAAAGCCACAGCTCAACACCTTCATAACTACATCTCTGCCAGGACTTGTTTGTTTACTACTTATGTAGTTTACAGCTAAGCTTTTAAGGACAGTGTCTTGGGTTTCAGTTTCTGTCCATCCACATTCAGCAGAACTTCATGAATGAACGTCAAGTTTGAGTGATGAACAAAGGCCAATTATTGCCTGACTTCTTATACCACCCCCAGAATTCTGTGACCTGTAGTATTAAAACACATTTGCTGTTACCGCCAGTAACTACAGGTGCCACCAAATCAACCAGGACTGAAATCCTCTGACTGACTCTTCAACAGTATATACCAATTTATCATTAAATCTTGATGCAAACATTATGCTACTCAAAGATTTTAAGTTACACAAAGGAATGGAAGTTGTACTATGGACTAGAGGCAGCAGTGACTGTTAATGCTGTGAAGTTCACCGGGAACTGAAACGGTCAAGGTTAGAGGTTCATTTTCATTCCATTGAAAGCTCATTAGCAGATTAGACTGGATGAAATCTTGTCACTGCCTCTGACGGCCTTTTGGGCCAGTGGTCATCAAAAGGCCTGAGGAGCATATTACCAGCTCAGGGCACTGATGTGTTAATCTAAGAAAATGTAGGAGCTGGATGCAAACAGAGACTGGAACTCTGAACTCAGTGGTTTGGGGGTCAGAACCTGGTCAGGACCCTGTCAAGACGAAGAGGGGCCCTTAGGGTTCAACTGAATCATCAAAAGAGAGTGACCAGAGACAATGAATCTTGGAAAAACAGACACAGACAACAAAATTTCCACTAACCCTTTTCTATGCTCAAGTAGCTCTTTTCTGTCTCAACCCTCTTTTACCCCAAGACGAAGGTCAGTCATTTGTTCACGTAAAACGGAGCAGAGTTCAAACCCTTCTTACTGTGTCCCCTCCACATAGCAGGACAATCAGTGCAGGAGGTGGGTGTGAATGTTGAATTGGCAGTTTCAGAAAGCTACAGTGAAGGTTTCTAAAGCGGTTCAACCATTCAACAAGCATTTTTTTTCTTCCAAAGGGATTTGTGCTAGTAATTCCATTTTTTTGTGCTTAAAACACTAATGTAAAACTGAACTCAGAGAATATTTGATACTGGTTAGGATGCTCATTATTTTCTAATAGCATTGTGGGCCTGACTTAAAGTCCGAATAAGCTGCTGTCAGGCTCATTTAAGGCTGAACTTCTCTGAAACACTTGTCCGTAGTTCCAAACTGTGGCTGTGGCTCTCTTGTTTTAAAATAAGACAATCTTCCTCGCGATGTAAAGACAGAGCAGCGGCAGCAGCAAAAGCTCTGCTGCGCTGTCTTTGTCAGTACATTCAGACGCAGTGTTGAATTGTTGGTCACATCCGTTTTGAAAGAGCTCAAAGCCCAATGCACAGTCACTGTAGTTACGTACACTTCAAGGGTAAAAATATGCCCTGGGTGGTGTTTACCAGTTGACAGCTGTGTATGTGGCTGACTGATAGAAACAGAAATATATTTCCTTCATAGGCACCAACACTTTTCTCAAACTGCAGCGCCTGCCAGATTGATGACAGACATACAAGGGTCAGGACTAAGCTCTATACCCCTCACACACAAAAGAGACAAAGCCAGAGGTTCAGCCTCTGTGCACCATGATGTCAAATCCAGCATCCTGTGCCTAAAACTCTGAACTCTTTGGAGTTTTTTAAGTGACACTGTTATTGCTAGTGTTGCTGTGTAATGCTCAGTATTCAGTAGTGTCATTTTGTGTAGTAGTCTGTGGTGCTGTTGAGTTGTATTGCATTATACAGAGAGGTGTTACTGTTATTTAGCTTACCTTCAATGATATAAATGTGATAGACAAAATAATAGAAACACCTGGGCATCACAGCTGGTGTCCATAGGCTTTATGTAGCAATATTAATCTATGCTGAGGTAATGCTAATTTTAACAAAGACCGTATAATGACACCATCCTTAATGTTACTGCATAGTTAGACCTGGCCCAGGTGCAGACGCACCCCTCAAACCCCCCGACCCTGAAGCTGAGAGAGGACCCTCTCTGAACACGGAGCTCTGCCCTCTGGCAGCCGCAGACCGTGATGCTGTTGACTCACCATCACTTTTGTTTTTCAGCTTTCAGCATGGTTAGTCATATATGTTTGGCTGTATAACAAAAAAGGTAGGCAGGATTTTAGAATAACTGCAATACTTCAGATCAGTGAAAGTTCAACCCCACCTCATGCCTCCCTCTCTATTTGTACAGCCATCCATCAAACAGGCCTGTAATAGATGCCAATAGATTTGAGGCTGTGTTACTGTAAACCAACCAACAGGCGAGTGACGGAGAGACACTAAATGTCTTTATTGGGTGTTATCAGTCTTTTCTAAGGCAACACAGAGCCAGTTAATGATTGACATGCTTGTACAGTGAGATGGCTGAAACACATGGTGAATGGGTGAAGTTAAGTTGGAGCTTAGAATCTTTATGATGTGGTGTTGTAGGTTTCCCGGCAAGTCAACAGCAAATACTGATAATGAGTTAGAAGTATACTGGCATTCTGCCAGAGCCCTGACATGCTGAGTCTACTCTTTTCACTTTTGATTTTTTTTGCCACTCTCTTTTTTAAATTTTTAAAAATGTGAAAAACACTGTCATACTACATGAGAGACTTCTTGCCAAGTTGGATGTACTGTATATATCCAAGTGTGTATATGAATATGTATATGCATGTTCATGTGTGGATACACACACACAATGAAACAGTCCTTGCAGTTTCATATCTGTGTTTAATGAAGGATGATCAGCTCTTCTGACTATATGTCCAAAGTATAGATAACCTGAAGCGCTCATTCCTCATTTATCACTGATAACATGAGCGATAAATGAGGTTAGCGTGTTAGCTACTGTTCTAGCTAACATGTCCAGCACCAGACTTTGAGTAGAGTCGTCACTTGTCTTCACATCCCCCATTTGCAAACACACAAAGGCACTGTTGAAAGACTAAAAGAGGGCACTTCACCACACACAAGTGTCCTGACCTGACCCCCATCTCTTCTTAGGAGTCTATATGGGTGACATCCTCAGCACTAGTAAAACCTCAGCTTTGATGCACCATAGATTATAATCATGATTAATCATGATCAATCATTTAGTGATGTAAAATGATGTTCCTGGTCAAAGAGTAGCTGTGCTTCTAAAGCCACAGTGTCCCTTTTCCTGTTTCTATGTGTGTTACAGTAAACACACAAGATACAAGGCATATTGTTTAACACATTATATTTCATTTGTGTAATCCATGCAAAACCTACAGTGGAATAACAGCTTTTCACAGTTTTACAGAGTGTCTGACTATTTTTTTGAATCTGACCAGCTGCCAGGAAACCAGCAGAGATTCCAGGAAGTTACTGCTTATGGTCATGAAATAGTTCAGCTGGTAAGACCTTCCAAGCGAAGCTAGCCAGCTACTGGCTGTAGCTTCATATTTAACAGAGAAGCATATATCCCAAAATGTCAAGCTATTCCTTTAAGGATCTCTGAGTACTCCAGGAACCACCTATTAACCCTGTAGTCAGCATGTACATGCATCAGGTACATCAGACTGCAGAACCCCATGAGGTCAGATCGACTCCCACAGACCAAGATGGAAAATGTAGATTTTACAATGAATTTCTAATTCAACAGTTAGCATGAGGAGGCAACAGTGCTGAGAGATAAAGTCAGGTGACCTCCACGGCCTTACTTGGGTGTTCCTTGACCCCATTTTGTAGAACCGCTTTTTTTAGAGTATCTCTTCAGCTGCACCTTTAATAAAAAAAAGAGACGAAACAAGGCTAACCATTAGAGTAGTCTATTAGGGGATGATAATAGCTGTACTATAAAGAGAAGTAGTTGGGCAGTTGAATAAAGAGAAAATATGAAGAGAGGAGAGAGCACTTTACCCTCACAGCTAAGTGAATGGAAGTGAAATTCAGGGGTCAGCATGCAACAACAACACAATACTAACAGGCAGTTTACCCATCGAATCTGGGCAATGGATGGACAGGCAAACAAACAAATGGATAAATGGTAAGATGAAAGTTAGTGGAGTTAATGGTATAGAAGCAGATGCTGGCTGCAGCCTCTGTTGTTGGAGTCCTCCTTTGCTGTTGACCTCTTGCTAATAAAGACGTTCCCCCTTCAGGTCACTTCAGCTGCCTTATCCCCAGTCATCCACACACCATGTCAGTTATAGTGCTTCCGCTTGTTTTGTTTTGTTTAGTTTTTCCTTGTTTGTGTATGTGTGTTTAGGCCTTTCACTGGAAATACAAAGTTTGGTGTCCAGGTTCCACACTCTGGCACGGTGGCACAGCCTAAAGTGTGAAATATGGGTTGGAAAGTGTGGTGTTTGTCATTGTTCTAGTGACTGATCAGAGGAACTGTTTGGGTGTTTAAAAAAATCACAAAGGACAATTTCCCACATAACAAGAAGGTTTCTGTTCTGCAAGGTGCAAAAAGACAAGCAGGTGCAGGTTTTTAACTCTGGTCTATCTCTGGCTATGTCTCCACACAGTATTGTGTTGGACCTTTGTGTCCAGTCTTAATGATGGGCCTCTCAGCCCCTATGCACAAACAGATACGTGCATCTTCAAGCTAGCCACTAAGACCTGCTTTTTGAGTTGGCTCAAGTGGCACTTTCCTAAGAGTGTTAAGAGTAAACATGCACATCCTTCAAGATCTCTGGAATCACTAATCATTATCTGGAGAACAATATAGACTTAAGTAAAAGGTGCTATGTTCACATAAATGGTCAGTCTCTGCAGGGCCACAGAACAGGGCCCAAAGCTTTTTACCATAGCAGGACTGCAATGGCTAAAACAAGCAATGTTTCATCATTGTTTCTTTGAAGGTGCTATGTACTGACAGATGATGATCACAGAGAGTAATATAGTAAACATGGAAAACAACTGATTGACTGCTAGAAATTTATGGACTAAATTACTACAGGACTACAGGATGACAGTGAGCCATATTTCATTTAAGAGATGCTTGTGAATACGCCTGTGTGTCTTAGGGTGTCAGTCTGTTCCAGGCTGATGTTGATGGATCAGGATGATTTTGAATAAGCTGCCTCCATTCAGTTAAATAGAGGTGAATCCTGCAACAACCCAGACCAGCAAAAGAACAGACAGATAAACTCATACATAATTAAAAAAAAAATACAGATACAAGATGGTGGCAGTACATCACTAACTGAGCAAAACATGCAATTACACAACATTACACAACATTAAAGGTATAGTCACTGATTCTAATCCACTGTAGTTTTAGTCAAATTCAGTGAATATCTCCTAATGGTCCACACCTGTCTGTTCTGTGTGTGTGAGTGTGTGATGTTCCTACACAAAAACAAAGTGGCTCAGACTTATAGTTTGATACCTTGTACCAGTAAAGTGTTCACAGACAACATATGTTATTTGTTTTCTGACAAAATATCCAGTTCTGCAGTACAATATCCACCTGTAGTGACTCCAGCATTATTAAAATATGGTGATCCATTTTGCTCAGACTCTCACAGCACCTGGTTCAGGTCGGGGAAGGATTGTGGTCTGATGTAGGTTTCACGCTGACTTCAGACAGGACTCTGGATGTGAACACCAGACTACAGTGTCACAGTCCTGCACTTGGTCCACCCACCATCCACCAGGGCACACAGCATTGGACTATGTTCTTTGTATGCACTTTATTCACTTATGTGTCTTCAGATTACTAACATAGGCTTCACTAGCACGCGCCTGGACAGACTGATACAAAATTGATTTGTGTGGAAACGTCAGGCAGCTAAATCAAACCTGCTGAATGTTGTAGCTAGCTAGAAACAGATTAAGCTCCTGTAATTCCGTGTTATTTATTAATATTTAAGCAAATACTTTCATTTGAAATCCGTCTGAAGGAGATATCTGACACTTATCTGACGGCTGAGTTCAGACTCAGGCACAGAAACGTGCCACAGTCAGTGTAAACATGTCACCTATGACCCCAGTGGCAGGAGGGTTAACGTCTGTCTGTTTCTTAAATGCTTAATCAACAACACCTCACAGCCTCTGATCACAGCATTAGTGCTATCAGACAAAGAGAAAACAGACAGGGGCTGCATACACATAAGGCTCCCACTGCTATTGATTTTTAGTTAATGGACAACTGCTGGTTCGGCACAGAGTCAACAATGAAGTGCATTCATCAGGGCGTTCAAACCAACACTTATTTCCAACATTAGGAATGTGCATGTACGCTGGAGGATCTCAGAGAGCGGCACAAGATTAAAGCAGCAGCTATGGAAGACACAGGGTTTAAAAAGCAGTTCACTGGCATGTTCAGCCTTCGATATGATGCCCGAACCTTTTCACAGTTTACCTTGGTTTCTGGAATGAGTGCCTGCTTCATGTTATGTTATGTTCTTGGCACTGGATACAAAAAAGGAAGTTGCTGTCCAGTTAGGAGCCTGGTGTCATTTTAAATCTGTCATGTGACAGTTGTTTCACATGATGCAGCAGTTTCAGCAGTGCTGAATCCACTGGATGGATGATCATTTGTTCCATAAAAATCAGCCGGTTGATTTCTTCAACTTATTAACAATGGTAATATGATTCCTAGGATACTCAGGAAGGAGAAGCCAAGTGGTGGATAGAAATACAAATCGAAAAAGAAATCCCCTCTTTTAATTTCACAGGAAATTTAGACTAATTTGTAAATTCAGCGATGTATTTTGCATTTTATTTTCATCAGTTAATTTATATGAACTGGTCTATTTAATGCTGAAAGTCATCATTTGTGCATGCCTTCAATTTACTGCATTCTCAATCCTAACAATTTCTGTACAGTACAAGCTGGAGAGGGCAAAGGAATATAAGAAAATCAAATAATTACATACAGTACATTACAGTACATAACAGCCAATAAACGACTTTATGATTTCATGTTTCCCTTATAAAATTAAAGTAAAACAAATTCACTATAAAAGGGAAACCAATGCTGAGTCTTGGCCAAACAAACAACACCGACCATCAAGTGTCAAAGTAACAAACAGCAGCAGTCAAACTTGGATCACTTGAAAAGCTCAGTTTGAAAATAATGTTTCATCCATTCTGCTGTTTCTTTGACCTGTGAAATACACCCATTACACTAACATGAAGGCTTAGCACAGAGTGGAAGGGGGGTGTGACTAAACTGCACTTGAGATCCACTGGTCAAGTGGGACCTTTAAGTGATAGTCACTTGTAGCCAGAGTAGCTGCACACATTAGAAGTCTTTGTAGTGAGTGTAAGAGGAGAATGGTAGCCAGCAGTATAAGAGGATTATCTGCATTGACCTTTACTGCACTTTAATGACACTGGAACATAATGAACTTCACAAAAAGCCCACAGCATGAAGAGCCAAGGATTCCCGTCTGTGGAGGGGGGTGAACATGCATCTTCCATTCACTGAATGACCAGTTTATCAGGTCCCCCCAATGCAGTCTAAAACAACCGTCTTACAACAAATCCATCCCAGTTACTGTATCTTAGAAACAGCTCTCTGTCACACTCTGCTCCAGCCCATGGACTCAGTACTTTTCCGATCCCTGCTCCACGCCTCCAGTCGGTGGCCCGGCAGTCTCTCCACGCCTCCAGTCGCCGAAGGAGACTCGTCCTCACCCCCGTCAGGCTCCAGCTTCGCCTCCAGCAGTGGCTTGCCTTCGCCGCCGTCACCCTACTGGTTGGTCATCTGAGCTGCTCTGCCTGTCGGGTCAGTCTTTCAAGCGCCATCGTCTGTCTGGCCCCCAGGCCGTCCGCCTGAGGTCTCCTGTCCTGCCCTGGTTCCATGCCCGAGTGTGTACCTGAGTCGGTGTCTTCCCCGTGTTTGTTCCCATACCGGTGCCCTGTGTTTTCT
>JBBMJY010000006.1:256728-273608 GCA_037833715.1 Toxotes lorentzi
TTATTATTATTATTATTATTATTATTATTATTATTATTATTAATAATAATAATAATAATAATAATAATAATAATACAGTTTATGGTATTAAATAGCAGCACCATAGTGTGATGTGTAATGTGTAACATCGACATGATATTAAGTTTATAATGTTTCTGTATATTCATTTATCTTCACCTGTTTTCTATCTACTTTTATACATTTATTGCTTTGGTATTTATATGTTTATATTTATTGCTACTTATGGACTTTCATCAGAGCTTCATGATCAAATATAGTTTTCAAACAGAATTTTAAATGAAAGTTTGGAGTAACTGTGGGTGCATGTGCTACCTCTGCTGTAATTCCAGCTGATTCTGAGCTCAGCTTTGTGATTTCGGCAGCTCACTGTGGTTTCATGCTCGGTCGACTTTCCTCTGCGCGGCGCCGCCTGGTCGGTCTGTGGGAGCGATGAGGTCATACGAAGCACGACACGTTAAACCTGACAGAGATAAACCAGAGAGTGTGAGGAACAACTAAGCAGACATGTTAAAGCACTTCACATTACAGAACCTCATCGGAACACAAGGAGGGTTTCGTATGTTCAGAGGTGCAGTGCTCAGTGTTACCATGTACTCATGCATTTCTCACATGAATCACCTCCAACTCACTTTAACCACCATTTTAAATCAGTGCATTAAACTACAAATATCTACAGCGGTGGACATTTTTTTTCCTGTTGATTAAGTCGGAATTTCTGTCAGTGGAGATCTTTTCTTTTACTGCCACAGTGGCTGTTGCTGCTCCTGCTAAATACCCAAAGAGGAAAACATTAAAAGCAATAAAAAGCTCCTGCCCTGCATTATTACCATCCAATAATGAGGAAAGGAACAGACATTTAGTTATATGAAACTTCTGTGAGTAGTCTCCCTGATGTTTTATTAGAACTTTGATCAGATTTTTTGTTTGGCCAGCTTCTTTATCAGCTATAATATCAAACATGTCAAACATTTTTTTAATTCTCAGATCTAATTATTTCTATCTAATCTAACAAATCTCTGGATCCAGAAGCCGAAGCAGTGACTCCGGGTTGATGTAGCAGATAACAGAAAAGAGAGCATGGACTTAACTCGCTTCCTAAATGACTCAAACGCTTCCCAGAGAGAGGCTGCTTTGAACAATGACCTGGTGTTTGCTCTGTCAGTCAGCGTCTCAGATTGTTCAGGTATTAATGGACAGCCTCTGTTTACTTTGAGCTGTTTGCTGATGGCTCACCTAATACCTGTTTAACCTGCAGGAAGCGTCACCTGACCTGCAGAGGCAACAGCTAATGACTCCGAGACAGGACTTGGTTTTCCAGGTCTGGTTGGCGTTTGCTGAATTTCTGCTGTAGAACAAACGTCCTCTGACGACAAGACTCAGAGAAATCACTGCTCCCGACTGTTGCTGCTAAGAAGCAGATACAGAACAGAATCACAAACTGTGTTTTCTACGTTTGTGTTTGTGTTTGGTTCAAACAAACACTTTATAACATGTTAATCAGTGAACTGTAGAGGTGCTGATGGGCCCCTGCATCCAGTCTCTGTGCTGAGCTAACAGATATGAGAGAGGCATCGATCTTCTTATCTCACTCAGTGTCTTTCACAAAATATTTAACTCTTCATTTAAGTTTAGGGCAAGTTGTTGTTGTTAGAGCTTAGAGCTTCAGATTGTTCAGTATGAAGACGGAGTTTCTACAGATGCAGAGCTTTATAGATCCAAACATCATTTTTACCTGTTTAAAGTATTAAATTCTGTAATTTTTTACGTTTCAGGTGTGATCTGTTTGCACTGAGCACTGAGCTGTGGCACTGAGGGAGGGGCAGGCCCACTCACATTTATCTTATTGGTCCAGGGATCCGAATGATAATAATAAAAATACATTTTTATTATTATCATTATAATTAATTATGAACATCTGTTCATGGCTCTTTGCTCTGCTCTCATCACCACTGAGATCCATTTTTTATTAAATCTTTATTAAGCACATTTATAGAAAAATATACTTACAGCTCTGCCAACATATTTTACAAGATGGTACAAATCCAAAGCAATTTCAACTTTAACTTTCCTCCTGGAAACAAAAGGAGCTCCGAAGTGGGTTTGATGAAACTATTTTTTCAGCTCAGGGTGAAAACGGGTTAAAAACAGACTGGTGGTTTATATTTCTGGCTTTTCCTTCGTCTCTTCTTCACTCAATCAAGTCCTGGAGCGAGTCCTGATCAGAGAGCAGTTTGTCTTCAGGTCTTCAGCTCCGGTGCAGGCAAAGCACAAAGTTCGTCACGAATTTTCCGAAAAGCGACAAACCATCATCTTCTGAGTTTCCTCAGTGTCGTCACGAGGCCGAGGGTAATCTGTGATGGGGGTGTTTGTTCAGAGGACTCTGAGGTTTCTGCTCCTCTGCAGAAAAAAAAATTAAAAATCATCAGGTTTATTTTTCTCAGCATCAAAATCATTTCCTCCAAATAAAACACGCCACGCAAACTGTGTCCAACGTACCCTTTACTTAATGTTTTCAGCTAACCTTCCTTCATCAGCGCGGCAGCTCAGGCAGTCTCCAGTTTCTTTATATACAAACCATCGATTATTCATGTGACATTCAATATTATTTTTCACATTCAAAAAAAAAAAAAAATTTTTTTCTAGTCTTTCTGACACAGTTTGGTCAAATCTTTTCCACCTCTGTCAGACAACTGTCACAAACTATAAGTCAGTATACACTCAGTTTTCAGAATATTAGGAACACCCAGCTTTAAACTAATGCAGTCTGATACAACAGTGCTGCAGTGAATCCTCCTTCATGAAGGATAACCTGTTCATGTACAAAGAGACATGAAGCCAACCCTCACTGATTTGAATGGGGTGGACAAAATAATGGGAACACCGGTCTGCGTAACACGATGCAGTTCAACAGCACCACGGATTATAAAATGAGCAGGTCACACTTACGAAGCAAAAATACAAACCGGATGTAAGCAGACACACACATACACACACACACACGTACATACATACACACACACACACACATACATACACACACACGTACATACATACACACATACATACACACACACACACACACACACACACACACACACACACACACACACATACACACACACACACACATACACACATACATACACACACACGTACATACATACACACATACATACACATACACACACACACACACACACACACACACACACACATACACACATACATACACACACACACACACACACACACATACACACACACACACACATACACACACACACACATACACACACACACACATACACACATACATACACACATATACATATAAGTAAATAAAGTAGGGCAGTCACTTTTGGTTTTCATAGGATGTACATGAGCAGAGCGTCATATGAAAATCAATCAATTTCAAACTTCAGGCCTGTGTGACTTTTGTTCTGTAGCATGAAAACACTGAATATATTGTATTTTATGCTTATGCTTGATTTTTATTTTCCAGCTGCTCTTCCTTCTGTGTAATTTGAGACCATTTCATTCTCAACACAACAAACCATTTCTCTGGAAAACGCACGCATTAGTGGTTGTTGCATAGAGAAACACAGCATTTAGCAGAAAATAAAGCCCCCCAGATGTTTTTAGAGCCTAAAACAGTGGATGGAAGCACTGCGGCCTTTTAGAGGACAGTTTTTTAGATTTGTCATTTTCAGCCAAGCCACAAAGTCAGCGTCCTCTCTCAGCCTCCGTCCCCCAAAAGACTGAAATACAACAGAGAAAGTCCGCAGTGGGCTGGGAGAAAACTTTGGGGGAGTTTGGGGATGAAAGAATTTCTGTATATTCTGTGTCAAAAATGTGTCGCTGCCTTTCATTTACACAATGTGTGTCGTTATCAGCATGGTGATAAAACATCTGGATCAGATCTTCCAAACCTTACACTAAATCAGGTTCCCAGCACATTCTGAGTCGGTCTTACCTTCTCTTGGTGAAAATTTAAACGACGTCGTGATGTGAAAATCTGCAGCCTCCAGTGACGCTGCAGAGCCGGGATGAGCCAGACTGGGAGTTAGGCTGGAGGACTGGGGCTGCCAGTGGTATCCAGCGTTCATGTAGTTGGCTGCTGGACCGCCGTACGTACCGTACTGGTTTGGTGTAGAATAAGCACAAGCTGAGATGTAACCAGACAGACTGGATGAAGACTGAGGAAGAGAAAGAAAAAAAATAAGAAACGTGTTAAATACGACAGCAGGTGTTTGTTTAAAGCAGCTCACTCTGAACAGAACCTCTGAAAAACAGAGGATTAGGTTTGTTTAAAATTCACAGCAAGTAGATTTAAAAACCCGGACTTTGACCTGCTGTGGTGCTGAAGGTCAGAGGTCACCGAGATCAAGATCAGCAGGGTTTATTCATAGTGTATTTAAATGAAAGGAAGGCAGGTGAGGTTAAATTTTAAATTTTAAATTTTAAATTCCTCCTCACGTATACAGTATTAATGTTCTTCACTACATCCACACCATGTGCTGTTTTATCAGTAATGCTCACTCTGTTTTTCTAACTGATCCACAGTCAGTTGTTTGTAGTTTAGCCCAAAACAAGCTGGAAAAACATGGTGGTGATGATGATGAGGATGATGAGGATAGTGTGGCAGCCAATCAGAGCTCTGCTTTGTTAAATTTCCTTTGAAATTCTTTCTTCCATTGATTTGACTTTATTTTATAAAACGAGTGAAGAAATCCTCCGACTTTATTTTATTCTATTTATTAGATCGGATGTTGATTTTATTTACCTGCTGTGGGTATTTGAAGTCTGACTCGTTGATTTTCTCTGCTGCATTTATTCCAGAGGGAAACGGTCTGCTGCTCATACTGCTCATACTGGTCATACTGGTCATACTGGTCCAGTCCTCCACTTTGGCTGAGTGTCCATTAGATGCAGACAGAGCTGAAAAGACAGTTTATGCTGGATTAACACAATTTTAACAATTAATTTGGGTCTGTGTGGAAACTTTGTGAAACTGTTTTAATCCACCAAATAAAAGAACCTTAAAAGTTGAGTTTTCTTTGTAAAGTGAGCAGTTTAAGAGCAGTTATATTCACCTGCTAAATAACTTGATTTATTTTATTAAAACAATAGAACAGGAAAATAGTTTAGAAGCTCAGAGGTTGAAATAATTTATGAAAACTGACGTTTTTGTTTTTTTTTTCTTGTGAATTTTCTGGGTTTTCTTAAAAACATTTCTGAAAATTTATCACTGGATAAAACAATATATTTTATTTCTTCCTCAGTTTAAATTTAAAAATGGTTTATTTTGTCCACATCTGCTCAGTTGCAGCAGTTTGTGTTGAGAAAGATCTGAAACCTTCAAGAAATGTTCCATAACTCTGCTTCAGAATGAGAAACGTCTTCTTTTGCTTCTGTTTTTAAATTTGAACGAAGCTTTAGAGTTTGTAGGACGTGACCGTGAAAAAAATATGAATTTTCCTTCATTTACAAATAAACCGACATAACATCTAAACCACCAGTTTACATATTCTGAAACTTCATGAAGCCGTGAAAATGAATTTCAACCCTCAAACACTTTCACGCTGTATGTACCTTTAATATTTACACAGCTCATATCCGGCTTTTCTGCATCTCTTTAGAATAATGCTGGAAAAAAACAAAAACAAATGAATTTCTATAGGTTTGACTAAAGTCTTGGAGAAGTGATGAACAGAGACCTGGTTAAATATTATCCTGTGATTTCAGAAAAAAACATGAGCTAAAAAAAAAAAAAAGATCAGATTATAATAATGTGTGATATTATAAAAAAAAAAACAAAGGAAATTCAACCAGCAAAGAAATGTTTAAAACAAAGAGTCACAGGATCTTTACACTCTACACGTTATAACTAAAATACTCTTTATAATAAATAATAAATAAATCTATTGAACAATCGAATTAAGGAACATTTCTGAAAATAAAATGATTTTTGTTTGTTTTTATTTTCTCACACCATCAAAGTTTGAACCCTCGGTGTGTCTGTGATGCTCTAACCGACCAAAGTAAAACTTTCATTTTTAAATCCTGAATCCGCTTTTTATTTTGTTTGTTTGTTTGTTTTGCTGTTTTTAAAGTGTCTGGACAAACCTGCCGGGTCCATGAAAGCTCGGATTCCCAGAATGTTGTGCCAGTTCCGCGTCAGGCCGACGTGTCCTGCGGGGCCGCTGACGGTCCTGGGCCCGGTGGGGGTCACCGCGGGCCCGGTGTAGGGCGAGTACGGGTAGACGTGTCCGTACTGGAGCTGAGCCGGTTTGTCGCTCTCAGGCGGACTCGGCTGTGACAGAGATCCGATTTTATTCCTGAGGATGCGGCTGATGGAGCTGACGGACGGCACGTTGTACTTGTCACAGACCCCGTCCGTCAGCAGCCGGTCCCGGATCTCCCAGGCGAAGATGCCCGGGTCGCCCTGCTTGTAGTCCCGTATGCTCTTGACCACGGCGGGGGTTGTGACCCTGGGCTTGCTGCCGCCGATGGCCCCGGGCAGGATGGAGCCGGTCTCGTTGTAGCGGGCCAGGATCTTGGACACGCAGCCGTGAGAGACCCGCAGCTGGCGGCTGATGTCGCAGGGCCGCATCCCGAGCTGCGCCAGCTCCACGATCCGCAGCCGCACCGGGTTTGGCAGCGGCCGGCCGTTAACGAACACCCCGCCGAGCTGGTTCACCTCCCCGTAGCTCTGCTCTGCACACACAGGGCGGACACACGGGGTTTACAGCCGGTGGTTTCAGGGCCACCGTTCATTCTGATTTTAGTTCAGTTATGAATAAAGTTTAGTTTTTAAAACGTTAAATTCAACCACAACCAAATGAAACTGCTTCTCCACGTTTTTGACGTTTAACTTCATAAACTGTTTGAATGAATTTAAAAGACGAAGGAGAAAAATGACTGAATGAAATGAATGATGTTTATTCTGAGTGGGAGGTTTAAATGCGCCAGAATGAAAGCAGTCGCTGTTTGTCCTTCCGCTTTTTGTTGGGTTTGTTTTGTTGTTACACAGTAACTGTTGAGCTGCTGTGACAAACATCATACAAACAAAAGCAGAAATAGAGTGATCTAATAATAATAATAATAAAAATAATAATAATAATAATAATAATAATAATAATAATAATAATAATAATAATAATAATAATGATAATAATAATAATAATAATAATAATAATAATAATAATGATAATGATAATAATAATAAGAAGAAGAAGAAGAAGAAGAAGAAGAAGAAGAAGAAGTATGGTGATATTATTGTTATTATTATTATTATTGTTGTTGTTGTTGTTGTTGTTGTTGTTGTTATTTACAGTTTACTATTACAAAAAGTTTAATTTAACGCACACAAAAAAAACTCACTTTCACTAAATTGAAAGAATGAACCATTCATTCATACATACACTTATTAGCACATCCTCTGAGTTAAATGATGACTCTGTTAAAGTGCTGAACATTGCCGCTGTTTACTGTACATTCACAGCACTGACACTGGTCACACATCGATGTTAACACACTGATCATTCAACACTCGTGGGCGCTTTTCCTTTTTTATTCTTAATTACACCTGCACTGCTTATTTTAGGAAAAGAACTCAGTGCAGGACTTGTGTGTCTGCTTTTCAGAAGGAGCCCAGTTAAAAATCCAAACAATACCCTGACTTTTCTCCTTCTTTAGATAACAGTTTCCCTCACGTGTCACTGCAGAACTGCCACTTGTTGACTAAAAATTCCCCGCGTGGCTCTCTGACGGGGACTGGATCTGGGTTTTGAAAACTACCCACAAAGACACACCCGTGTCTGCAGGACTGGAAGTATTTTCACCAGTTTCATTAACTGTGTCGGAACTTCACCAGCCAGCCTGCTTTGCAGTCGCCCCACTTCTGACAAAAATAAGCCACTGCCACTTCAGCACCATAAACTCTGTATTTTCTGCATGCGGCTTTTGTTTTTGATTGATTTGACGTCCGCATAATGCTGACTTTCTCCATCCCATCCCCTGACTGAAACGGCCTTTTTGTGCCACTTGACTCCCTCTCACACACACAGCTGCATTTGTCTTGCAAATCCATCCCCGCTGCGCCGCGTTCAGACGAGGAAAAGAGAGCAGTCGGACATCAGTGAAGTTCAAGCCAGCGAACAAGCGGAGAGGCTGTTCCATAGCAGCTGCTTTTGTTGATATCAAAACGGAGAGCTGGGGAAAAAGGATGCAGGCTTTTACACCTCTGAATCCTGGCAACTGACAGAGCAGGAGATGGGGTTGGGGGTGGGGAGGTACCCCCCCCCCCCAAAAAAAAAAAAAAAAAAATGAAATAAAACCTTCCCTTCCCTGGAGGCTGAAGTCAGTGCTGGAGGCGAACAAAGGAGCCCCGGTCTGAGCGGGCTGAGTGTCCTCTAGCGCACGACGGGGATCAGCAGCGCAGAATGTAGGAGATGGATGGTGACGCACACGTACAAACGGCCGTGACTGAAATTAGCATATTAGTAAATTATCACTTTTGTGGAGTTATTCAGGGATTTTTTTTAAAGAGTTAAAAAAAGAAAATCGATCATTTGTCAACGCGTGCGGGTTGCACGCTGAGGTGCGGCTTTTCTACAGAATATTTAGGCTGTGTGTGAATGTGTGGACACGAATCTCTGGTAAAGGCCTGAGATTGTTCCTGTTTGCCTGAAAAAGAAATGCAATAAGTGGTTACCTACTTATTTCTGTATTTATTTACTGCTTTTTGTCCTCTGCCTTGAAATCCTCCCTGACATCAGCTCAGTCTGCTTCATTTCCATATCTTTTCAGAGGAGCTTCCTCGTGAATAGACTGTAATATTTCATGATGGGGCACGCAAAAGCTGTGCACAATGCCTCTCATATCCACCCTGCTTTCAGCCGCAACAAAGATCATAGCAAGACGTCTTTGTGGCTAATTCAGTCAAAAGCGCATCTCCCGTCCTCCAGCGCGGAGGTCAGGCCGCCGTGTTCCGTCCACCAGGGGGGTTTTCAGGGGCCAGAGGCAGCCAGCTGGCTCCGTCACACCGACACCACACAGACACACACACGCTTTACCGGTATGAGCATTCAGTTATTTCTGAGGGTTTAGGCTCCGACGGGATTTAATGTGAGAAAAGAACTCAGAAAACAGTCAATTTTTCTCGTCAGACTAAAGACAACTTTTACATACATTGACAAAGTGATATTGAAAAAAAAATTGTAGTTTTAACTATAGTGTGTTGTTTTTCCTCAGAGCCAGAAGATGCCTCCATTACAACACGCTCTAAAACAGTGTGTGTTCTTTTAATGAAAATTCCATTCAGCCTGTTGAACCACATTAGACACACAGACACATTTACAGCTTCCACACAAATAACTTTTCTCTTTGTCACATCCTGCTTTTTTTTCTTTAAGGTGAACTGCTGCTTAAAACTATCATGTTGCATCAATATGATGAATGTGTCAGAGGATGCGTGATGTCAGGCCGCAGTAATGGAATGATGGCTGACATCACAGAGAGAAATGTCAGACCTCTGCTTCTCCTTCAGACGGACCAGCGTCACTTCATATCTAAAGCCTCCGTTTAAGTCAAGTATTGGGCAAAGCTCTGGTCCTGCTTGTTGATATGGCACCCCCGCATGTCTCTGGTGCTTCCACGGGGGAGGAACAGGCAAGTGCGAATGCATTACACCGGTGCGCACTGTTACGCAATAAGCCGAAACTGGAAACACACCTTCAGCTTTTACGCATGAATGAACTGCACCCGAAAGCAGAGTTCATGGGAGGAATGTCCTTTTCATAGGAAGCTCATGGGTAAAAATTTGAATTTGACATATTTATTAGGCATCCTCTTTCACTGAATTTCACTTTTCGTTTTTACACCACAACTGACACATTACTTTGACAACACACAATTTATGACGAGGGGCAGCAAACGTGACAGCTCTGAGTAAATTAATGGTTTTTATTCTAGAATTCTAAGAGAGTTCAGATTTAGTCCATGCGCACTCTCTTCAGCTCCAGCTCTGTCCATGAGTAGCCATGGATGTCCGTGCGCCAAAACAGCAGCCATTTGGAACAAGTCCAGGGTAACGCATCACGCACCAAGGTCAAAAATATGAAGTAATGTCCGTAAAATATGCGACAGTGCGTGTCATAAAGAAGTAAAATCTCCCCTTTAATCATTTACCCACTAATCCTTCTGTGTAAGCCACCCTGCTTCTCTCAACGGGGGAAGCTGTTCGTGCGCCCTGGAGCCACTTGCTGCCGGCGCACGAAGTTGGAGCTTTTCAGAAGTTAAATATCCCGGAAAGAACACAAGTTAGTATCTCAAGGGCTTCACGGGGACAAAAGACCAGCGCCTTAGCACCATATGCTTAATGGCTACAGCCGTCCAGCCTTTATTAAAGGTAAAAAGTGCTCCTTTAAAAGTTGGAAAGGCTCCTTTATTTGAGTTAGATGGAGCACTTGCGCACAAAACCAGAAGCGCGCGTTGCCATTGACTCGCCCCCTTTCTCTTTCTTTCAGGAGTCTGAAGCGGCCACCGTCATCGCCCGTTTCACTCCAACATAAGCTTTTCATCACCCGGCTTTGTTCTCGGTGAAAGTAATGCTGCGAATCAAAGAGATGACAATATTTTCCATCAGCTTGGAGACCCTGGACAAGAGCCCTCGAGCTTTGGCAAAAATCAGGGCCGGTTATTCATCCTGTCACACCGCACCTGTGGTCCCGCATTCAAAGTATACAAACCTGTCCCTATTAACATTAATTATTCACAAACAAGACAAAGGCTGAAATAGAGCAGGTTGAAGTCTGTTTATGGCTCCTAAATGTTTTATTCCTCTGAAGATGTGCCCAAAGCTTTTTTCTCTCCCTTGCTCGCAACCGAGTGCCCGTCTCTCTTTCAGCCTTGAGTAGCCCTACAGTTTGGATTTTAACAATCGCAGCATCTGCTTAATCTTGCGGATGAAAATATGACACAAAACATAGCTACCAGAGGATTTGTTAAATCCCGGTAATGAGTGATCAACACGGGAAACAATGGTGCAGGATGGTGAGAGCCGTATGGTTCCGGGGGGCTCCCGGGACAGTTTGCTCTCTTGTGGAGAAAGCGCCAGGTGATGGCTAGAAAATCGCCGTTCCGAGGAGGAGAACACACCAAATCCACCTCCTTTCTCTCCTTGAAAAAATAGAAGACATAAATTTAATTGGCTTATCAAGGCGCGGCGAAAAGACCTCGCTGTTAATTGGCTGGGGGCGCACAAAACAAACGCAGGGACGTGTTCAGCCTGGCTGGCCCGCGCTGCTCTTTCAGCCCGGTGTCACGTCATTGAAAATGTGTTTTATTATTGCAAAACGTCATGCTTTACAGTTGCCATATTGTGTCCTGAACAAAGGCTGATGGAACATTAAAGACGTGGAAAACTGTGCCAACCCGTCTCGAAGACACTGCAAGGGCCTCTCTCTTTGCTTGCTTTTAGGCAGCTGCTGTCCAGGGACTCAGGCGCAAGGACATGAAAAGAGACAACGTTTGAGCTACCAGGTGCATGCCCCGGAGAAGACGGCGGAGACCGATCTTTTCCAGCGGGACAAGAAAGCGCTCATAAAGATGTGATTTAGATCGGAAGGTCACGTGTGAAAGAAAAGAGCGCACAGGAAGGATGAATGATCCCGGCTGCCTCCTCTCTACTTCCTCCTCCTCTCCCTGCCGCGCACCTTCTCCAGCGCGAGCCCAGCAGACACCTGTTGGTTGTACCAGCGGCTCACCGCAGATCACAGATCAGCCACCCTGCTAATCCGAGAGTCTGGCCAGGGGCCGCCTCAGAACAAGCACACTGATGCCATCCTGGAGAGAAAGAAGCAGGGAGTCCGAGGTGTTAATAACGAGTCCAGGGCCATGTTTCCACCGCGAGATAATCGGCAATCAAGCCGATTAGGCTCCTGTTAAAGCGGATTTGACTTCCTCCTCATGAATGTGTCAGTCTGAGCTGTTTAACTGAAGCTTCACACCTTCACTCATGCAGGCTACTGGACCTCATTTCTTTTTTTTTCTTTCTTTTCTCATCCATGGGTGCAACCAATGCACACATTACAAACCTCACAGACACTGGTGCGTAAAGTGCCAATCGCTGAATCTCCCCTCTATTAAGACATCAAACGACCTTCAACAGTGTGACTGAACCGCCTCAAAGCTCCCCACCCGAACAGCAAAACAAGCTACAAATGCCTCAGCGTGAAAGTGGGAAAATCACTCACTGATATCCTCCCTGCTACTGTGCCCGTTATTAGCGCCAAATGTCTTCAGTGGTGAGCTGGGAGGAATGGCCTGTTCATCTTTAGGTCATTTCTGTATGATAATTCCATGGAAATCCTGAAACTCCAGGAAAATATCAATCAAATATCAAGCGGGTTTTATTACAATTGATGTGATTAAAAGCTCAGGCAACCGAGTCTGATCATTTATCAACAGATCAAAAAAAAACCTTTATGACATCTTCAATTATGTTCAGTTGATTTCACTATGTATATGTCGGAGCACATATTTTAAAGGAAGCTAGATCAGGTGCAGGCATCAAGCTCTGCTCGCTCTGAAGGAAAGTGGTGAAAAAAGTCCTCAAATACTTGAAATAAATGGAAATCAATAACAGGCAGGCAGAAACACCATTGAAATAATTACTGATGGCTTTGTGTGTGATTACAGTTATGCTTTTGATCTTTATGGATGCATCATGACAAACTGACAGCAGCCATCAGACAAATGTGGTCCAATCTACAGCGAGTGAAAATACAAATACTGGAGTTCTTAAGCAAAACACGGTGTGACAAAACAAGACCGGGTTCCGGACTGAAACACTTCTCTAAGTTTCACCTCTGTGGAAGAACTTATTGATGGTTTTGCGAGTTTGAATTTCAAACCCACGACTTTGATTTTATTTCTCTCTCTCTCTCGCTCTCTCTCTCTCTCTCTCTCTCTCTCCCTCTCTCTCTGAAATTTAATTTCAGTTTTTTTTTTCTCTTTTGTCAGTGTTCAGGCTCCTTTCATGGAATCAAGAATCAGAATTTAGATTTTCTGAGAGTCATCAGAAATAATCCAGGACAAAGTCTCCATAATCGGACACTCTTGTATACACTTGTACCCACACGCTGTCACAGCAGTGTGTGGGGAGAGCAGAGCTCTCTGCAGGCTGCGCTGTGCGGCGGGCTGTACGTATTAAAGCGCGCCGCCTGTCTATATGGTGAATCAGCGGCCTTTGAGCTCAGCGCCGAGCCTTTCTCAACCAAATTACCGCTTGGCGTGGCCCATAATGTCCAGTCCTGCTGAGAACTAAAGGAAATAAAACCTGTCAGACAGTAAAATGGTCGTGTCCTTTTAAGCCTTGCCAAGCCCGTAGCCGGAGTGACAAGATAGCCGGGAGTATTTCAGCCTGTCCCTTCCGCTTGGCTGCGACCGCACCAAAGGATGTTGAGAGGCGCTCTGAGCTCCGCACTCTAAAAACCATCAACGACACAAAGGCGTTAAGGTGCGAGAAACTACAATGCTACCACTGTTTTAACCCCGGGCTCTGCTGCGGCGCAGTCAAAGTGGAACCGGCCCTCCTGCCAAAGAGATGGAGCTGCCCAGCATTGACTCGCTAACATTTGACTTTCTAATAGCTGTAATGGGATTACATGCTCCTGAGGCGCTGGTAATGAGAAGCAAACGGTCTCAGAGGACCTGGAGAGTTTGCTGAGGAGAGACAGAGAGAGAGAGAAAAAACACTCGTGCTGTCCGAAAATTCAGGAGAGGTTAAAAAGCAGAATAATGTGGAATCCTAGGAACATTAAATGCCTGACTTTGGGCTGCATAAAAGCTCCAAACACACAAGAATCAATTAATTATAGTCATGATAAACAGAAATGTGAGAAAAACCCACCTGTTGTGCTGGAGGTTTTCAAAATCCAAACTTTCAGAGTCCTAAGCACGGCCCTGCATTCGCGCTTTGCATGTCGCTCCATCCTTGTGCTCGCAGCTTTTGGGCCCACATGGTTCATATAGGCGGCAGTGTGTTTGGTGGTGTGGGGGCGGCCACAGAGGAGGCCGTGGGGACACATGTTGGAGGGATGCCGCTACCACGGGAAAATCCGTCCCGGCAGCACCTGGCAGCACAGAGCAGCATTCAACAGCTTCCCACCATACTGCTGCACGCCCGCCTGCGCCTTAAACATCTTCAGCTGCTGTGGGTATACAGTGTCCTCTCATTAGCATCTCATTTGCATATTTATGTCACTACACTACAATATTGGGCTTTAGAAGTTTGGGTTAACTGTCAGCTTCCCCTTCTAATCTCCCCCAACCAGACTTTTAGTTACAGTTTCATCTATCCAGGGGGAGACAGTGGGCACAGAACAGAACACTAGGTAAAAAAAAAAAAAAAAAAAGCTTCACTCGTTCATAGTTTATAGACATTTATTATTCGAAGGTCCAAAAATTATAAAGGTGTAAAACAAAATAAGGTTTTGATCTGATCTTCTCATGATGTGAATAAAGAGCTGGTGATGAAACAACAATAATAATTGTTGTTTATTGTCAAAAATGCCAACGTTAGTATTGTGTTTAATTTTAGGGGAAAAAAACTTTCAAATCTCCATGAAATAATAATAATAATAATAATAATAATAATAGGACAACATTTGTTGTTACTTAGACTAAAAGGAGCAGGAGCTTTCAGTCACATCCCGTGGACGTCGTTAGCAGGCGGAGTTTACTCAGTAATAATTAAATCTCCCACTCAGACACAGAGTGAACCTGTTTCCAAGAATTTACTCAAGCTCAAGGCTTGAACTGACCGACCAGATAATACTACTACTACTACTACTACTACTAATAATAATAAAAATAATAATAATAATAATAATAATAATAATAATAATAATAATAATAAAATACATATTTCTTTTTCAGTAGGTGCTTTTATTTGCAGCTTGCATATAAATATAAATCATTGTACAACAATATAAAAATATGTTTTCTCTCATTCGTTGCAATTAAATTAAAACATATATTAGCACTTGTGAAAAAATAAATACATGATTGCCAGTTGCCTGAATTACAAAATAATATTTTTAAAAAATAAAATTATCAACATGATAAAAGTATTTACAACTAGGCCCAGCATCAGAAACTGTACAGTGAGCTCATGTGGTGTTCACATTTTTACAATGCGCTTCTAAGTGCACATTAACATACATCAGCACAGTCCACTTCATGGCCTTCACATTAACAGTGTGCGGTTTACAGGTGAAGTCAGAGGGACGCTGGTGTTTTTGTTTAGGCCACGAGGCCGAAAGGAGGCTCGTTTTCAATATCTGTGAGGCCCGGTTTGTTGTGCAGTTTTCGTGGGTCTTCCGGTGTCCAGACCTTGGCGGTGCGGATAATGTTCTGCTCCCGGAGTTGTTTTTCATCCGACCAGGACAGAGAGTGGCCGGCCAGCGGAGGCAGGCCGTAGTCCGGGTCGCTGGGGGAGGGAGACCCTGGGGGAGGAGAAAAGGAGTACATGAACATCAATATCTTTTTTCATCATTTTGAATCTCTCGTTCTTGTATGCAGGCTCGCATAAAAGAATGAGCGATACATACAAATAATTGCACATGTCAAAACTCTGGATAGGACATGCCACGGCACTTAAAATGCTGCATGTGCAGGTATGATCTTTAAATGGACCTACTTGTTCCTCTGTGACAGATTATGATCTTCTTGGGTTGCGCGTGCATCTCGTTGCTGGAGTTTCTGATAGGCAGATCAGACTGCACGAGCTCGGCGAGGAAGTTGATGTAGCCGATGGCGAGCCGCAGAGTGTCCACCTTGGACAGCCTTTTTTCGTAGGGCAGGGTCGGGATGTGGGAGCGGAGCCCCTCGAACGCGTCGTTGATGGACTGCATCCTCCGCCGCTCCCTGACATTGGCCGCCTGTCTCAGCTGCTGCATCTCCATCTCCGACCTCATCCGCCTCCTCCGCTTCAGTAACGGCCCGCCGTGATGGGGGGACAGGTCCGGGGTGCTGTCGGCGCAGCCGTAGGAGAAGGTGGAGGATGAGGAGGAGAAGGACAAGTTGCCGATGTCGTAGTCTCCATCGTGAGGCGCTGCTCTGCCGCCGTCTTTGCTGTAATAGTCTTGGAAGTGACTGGTGAGGAAGTCGACGTCGTCATCCAGAAAGTCATCAGTGTCCAAGTGTCCGTCTCTCGAGGACTGGTCGGTGAAAAACTCGTCATCGTCGAAATAAGGAGGGGAGGAGAAAGAGTCGAGTCCGGAGAAAGGGTCCAGCACACTGTCCATCCTCGTCCGCGAGGCGTCTTTCTCCTGTTGTTGCGGTAACAATGACAAGTTGTTCGGTCTTTGATGAGCTCGTCGCTCCGTGCTCGCTGCTCACTCTCAGCACTTAGTTTTAGTTGAGAACCGGCACGCGAGGATTCTTTATAGCGACATCCATAGTCGCGTGCCGTTTGCCAGGAGGGCCAACCAATCACAGCTCGGTCCGCGAGGCGCACCTAGGAGATAATCCCCCAGAACGCCACGCCCCCTGTCCTTCACTGTTCGGGCAGAGCTAACATCTCAACTGGGCGCTGACAGCGGCTGTTCCCCTGCACCAGACTCCGTTCACCGTCAGCCTGGTTTAACACCGCTTTAAAGGACTCATTGGTCTGAAGTGACATTATGTTCCGTACGCCGTAATGACCCTGACTAAGTAGTGACACAGTGTGTAACCTGCTCCTACAGATCTACTTACAGAAAACGTGTTTTTTCAGTATTCATATGATATTTGCTGTTTTCTGGTATTCATTTGATATTTGCTGTTTTCTGGTATTCATTTGATATTTGCTG
>JBBMJY010000006.1:273708-335306 GCA_037833715.1 Toxotes lorentzi
ATTTGATATTTGCTGTTTTCTGGTATTCATTTGATATTTGCTGTTTTCTGGTATTCATATGATATTTGCTGTTTTCTAGTATTCATTTGATATTTGCTGTTTTCTGGTATTCTTCGCAGTTGTCTGTCTGCAACCAAGAAAGTGACCTAATTAAAGCGTTAGTTATTTTCTTCTTCTTTTTTTCTCTTTTTGCTTAAAACAAACTGGTAGCCTGATGAACCTGCGTGTCGTGCGTGTCCTTCACGCAGTTTCTCCTTACATGTGGCTCGCAGGGTAATTACAGGACATGCTTGCTATTTTTCTGATTAAAGCAACAGGTGTCAAAACAAACGTTCCCGGAAGTGTTACAGTAAATATTCATACAGAGGACGAGGTGGTTCAACACACTGACGTCAGTATAATATATATGAGCTGTGTGGGTCTGTCCACCCACCTGTGAAGCTTTTAAAGTTATTAAATTTGGTTTATAAACGAGAACTACAATTTCACTGTGATGGAGACGTAAAATTATTACCCATCTTCTTCTTATTGTTCTTTTTATTATTATTATTATCATTATTCTTATTATCATTACTTTTTTTGTATCATAAGTGGTACTTGTACATATGTTACAGATATGTTTTGTATCTATTTTGATTTATTTCTATTTGTTTAAAAATGTGTCAATACATTTCCCTTTTTTTATTTTTAAATTTTATATTCAAATTTAAATTTGAAAGTTTTAATGTCACTTTCCTGACCATCTCTTGTTTCGAATTAGCATGTTTTTCTCCCCAAAGAAAAAATGGAGTCTACAGAAGAACCAAAGGACTAAGTATTTCGAAATGAACAACTGATGCTTCTTTTTATCCTCTATACCTGGGCAGTTTGTGATCCTAGCTTTCCATGGGACATGTAACAGAGAAACAACGAGGGAACGAGAAATGACTGAGTGCAGAGTGTGGAGGAAAGCTGTCTGCAGGTTGCTGTGACTCCATCAAACCACTGCTGCTGGTGTGCAGCACATCCCTCTGCTCGGTCATTCATTTAGCAGTAAGTGGGCAGCGCTGCCGCCATAAATACGTGCACCAGTAGAGTGGTCGATGCGCCACTTGTGCCAGCCAGCGCGGTTTTGACTGGGAGAGCTGGTTGACAAATAAAAGCACAGTGGTGGGGCCCCGGGGCGCGCGCCTCTCTGACACCTCAAGCGACAAATTAACGCTCCCCGCCGACAGGAGACTGCCCACCGGTCTGAGGTCTGTAAGTACGTATCTATTCAGCCCATTCAGTGAAAAGGCCCACTTTGTTCTGCAGAGAGCCTTTGCAGGGCAGGCTAAGTGTGCGCGCACCGCGTGTGTGTGGGTGTGTGTGTGTGTAGATATTGGTGGTGAGATAGAAAGCTGCAACACGGGCCGTGGCCGTGGGAAGAAGGCCACTTGCGTCCCTATCGCCAGTCTGTGCAACATGTCATGTTATAAATGAGGTTTGTGTTGCTGTCTACATAATGAAGCTGTCTCAGAACAAGACACACAATGCACGCACGCACCGGTACCAACCAGGTGCTGAACACAACACCAAACACTGACAGGACCTTGCACTTGAATCTGCGCCCACCATAAGAGGAAATCATTGTCTTTCAGCAGACATCACAGTCTTCCATCAGCTTCATCCTCCTCTTCCTTTGTGCTGTGCCAGTGGTTGAAAATCACGAGCCTACATGGAGCCATTAATCCCAGTGAAGCGTCCCTCGAGTGAGAGATGGAGAACCTGGACCAGACAGGGAGAGTCGGTCCTCACAGTACACGGAGTTCAGAGGCAGAGTGGTCATGTTAACCCAGAGAATTCTTGTCACCCTGATTAAACACAACTGAACCGAAAACCACAGACTGTAGTGTTTTTTTTTTTTGTTGTTGTTGTTTTTTTTAAAGTTTAATAAAAAGCCATGGAGATGCGGACAAGGACCAGTTAAAGACCAGTTTCAGACCTGGGTTTTAGATGTAGATCTTATTATATGGATACAATTGCGTTTAAAGTCAAATCTGCTCAGAATGTGGATGTGACAGGATCTGAGGCTGCTGTCATTATTCTTATTCTTATTATTATTCCTTCTCCTCGTTCAAACCAAATCACGTTCAAACACACACAACCAAACCGCATCAGCTAATAGGTTTTATAATAGGTTTTAATAGGTTTTCCTTCAGGATCATTAAGCTGTTTTTTTTCTGGTTCTGTTTCAGACTCTCAGAGCACCTGGTTCTGGTTCAGGTCAGTGAAACACCCTGGTTCTGGTTTTGTACAGAAAAAAAAAACCAAAAAACTTCAACCTGTTTATTTACATTTAACCTGAAACACCATCTTTCCTGAACCTTAACCAAACAGCTAGTTATTTATAAGTCACAGACGAGGCTCTGGATGTGAACCGGGTTCATTCACCATCCACCACCAACCGCCCCGAAAAGCAGCATATGAATAGTAAATGATCAAAAATAAATAATTCATTTTCCCACTGAATGTATTTGTTAAACAGGTGGTAAAAGTCTTCACACTGGGAACAGTCTGCAGTCATTTGAACATCTACATCGCCTGCTTTTCTTTTTGTTTTGTTTTTTTTTTTTCGTTTATTAAAACTGTATGACTGAGTGAATAGTGTGTGTGTGTGTGTGTGTGTGTGTGTGTGTGTGTGTGTGTGTGTGTGTGTGTGTGTGTGTGTGTGTGTCCTCCACTCCTCGCTTTGCTGAAAACCAGATGATAATTCGGACCGTGCAGGTTTTTAACGCGCCGTGACCGCGCGCTCCACGCCGCCTCATTGATGAACGCGCTGTCATTCTGAACGGGCCGACCTGCGCGAGCGGAGCAAGTGTTTCAGTTCCCATGCAGAGCCTCGGTCTGCAGCCTGCAGCAGGCTGGACGGTGCATTAAGACCGGCCACACGGTCACGGTGCACTCCGAGGGTGGTGGTGTCGGACGTGTAAAGGGGGGCACGCACACAAACACAGAAAAAAAGAAAGAAAGACAAGGAAAAAAAAAACAACAACACCCAGCATGCACGCTGTTGCCTTCTGGTCGTTCCTGTAAACCTAAATAAAGAAATATAGACCAGAAAAGCACTTTTCCAAAAAACTGACCATTTAAAAAAAAAATCATCAGGACACTGTTGACTGTATATGATCAGAAGTGTTATGGTTTAGACATTTTAATTTGAACTATCTTCATCTTAAAAAAAAAGGAGAAAAAATAAAAAGGAAATGCACTGCTTGCTAATATAATACTTCTCATTTACCTCTACCATTAAAACTTTACATCTGAGTCAATGAACACACAGGTTATGGAAAGGGGCTTTACTTTGTTTTAACTGTCCATAACTTCCAGATATATTTCTAATCATTTCCTTTAGGTTTCTTTTACAGACCTATGTCATCTGATGCCAGACATGTTTAAGTTTCCCTTAAACATGTCTGTCATTGTTCATTAATTATTTGAAACTTCATGTTCACTCTATATTCTGTATACACTGAATTAATAGCCCATACAGAAATTCTCAAAGAAGTATTTCTTTTAACAAACTTTATTGTTCTGTAGTTCCATAGTTCTTTTAAGGAAATGACCCAGAGACCCATAAATGAGAGCATCAGGAACAGGCTTCATTACTGTCTTCAACTAACAAGGTTCCAGGGTTGTAACCTATGAATGTGATGCAGTTTTTGGGTTGTCTTTTTTTTTTAAAGCTTCCTCAGTGCCCGTGGGCACCTTGCCTGTCAGGAACTGGAAAAGGAAATCCAGAAAGTGAACTAAAGCAGACAAAATGTGTGGAATTAGATCTGAGCTAATCCTCCCAGAGAGTGATTCAGTGGTAATCTCTGTAATCTCTGGCTACAGGGGATTATCCATCTGGGTGACTAAAACAAATTAAAGGGATTTACTGAACAGTAATTTAACAGCTTGATTAGATGCATCTTCAGCCCTCAACCATAACCTTTGCTTGTTGGCCATTTGAAGGTATCTGCCTTCAGCTGATTCCTGACAAAGCTGTAGACCTGCCTGACTGTGCTCTACCATTATTAGTGAATACATTACATCTCATCAGACAATGGAATGGACATGAACTACAGTCTCCGGTGTCAAAGACAAAGACATTTCACTCCCATTCACTACCCAGACTGGTACAGCCTTACTTTTCACTAGTAGAATGCATGTTACACTACTTCCTGCTTTGAAACTCCACATACACACAGGTGGTTTTAAGCTGTTTGATCAAAGAGAGGAGACAGTCTCCTGTGGGTTGCTATTTCCGCAGCAGCCTAATGACAGAGATAAAGGGGGGCTGCCTCCACTCTTCAGCTGATAACTACTGGACTTTGACTGGAACAGCAAACTGCACTCAGCCAGAAACAGTGGTGGGTTCAGACTGTTGAGCCTGAAGCACCCACCACACCTGTTAACTGAACATACGTGCACTCTCATAACCCTCCACCCTCTCTCTCTCTGCGTCTCTGTCCCACACATACACTCAAACAGACACATATGCATCCAAACAGTGGTGAAAGCAGGTCACAGTGTGTCAGTGTGCAGGCTGCTGCCTTAGCACCAGGGAGGCCTGGGAATCCCGCCACATGCAGGCGGGGACGCGGATAGGACACAGACAGATGTCAGGAGGTGCTCACTCTGCAGGCTGACAGACAAATTAAGACACTCTCTGTGCAGGATAACGAGTGTCCACTGCCCGTTCATGTCAAGGGCATGACGTGTGTGTTCCAGGTCAACTTTACCAACAACATCAACTTCTGTGGTACACAGCACCCAGCATGCACACACCGATACCTGTGGGCTTTGTGATACTATAAATGCTCAAGTTTATTTTCATCAAGGTTCTAATGTTCACATGTTGCTCAAATGTCTTCAGATATCAGTCCTGATTCAACTTTATGCTCATTCCAGAGGAAGGGACATAACATATAAAGGGACATAAAATACAGAGTATAAATGGCAATAACCAATCAAATAAACCACATCCACTGAAACCACCGAGAACATGAGAAAATTATGCACAGAATTACAAAGAAAACACACATAAAGAAAAAAATGTGTTACTCAGAGCAGAACAAACATATGCATACTTCTGGAAGTGTTTATCTCAATTAACAATGAGTGCGTCAGACCTCAGACTGTTCCACTGCAGGTGAGCATCTTCAGTCTTTGATTCCATGAAACTTTAACTAAACTGACTAAAACACTGAAGGATGAGTAACTTAAAAGTCCCTCATGAGTAATTTGTGCCAAATTATTTCTCACTGTGGGAAAAGATGTGACCTAAATGTCATTAAACATTTCATTAAACAGCTTTTCTGGGTCAGTTAGAGGTTCATTGCCTTGCTCAAGGACACCTTCACAGTAGCTGTTGGAGGGCGGGGTGGTGGTGGTGGTGGTGGTGGTGGTGGTGGGGGGGGGGGTCATTTCGCCTTCCTTCACCACCCAAACAGTTCCAGGCAATCTTGTAATTCAGACTCTTTAGCCTCTAAACAAACACAACCTCATGATGAGACCAAAGTGCCCCTCCCATTTCCTTTCCCCTACGAGATGACGAGTATAAACACCACTGAAGTCTATGTTATAATCCTCACAAGTCCTTGAGGGTGCGAGCTGAGAAAGGCGGGGGGCTGGGGTCAGTCTAGAGGGGTAATTGACTCATCTGCTGCTGGCTCTAATTGATTTGGGCGTTAATCTGGTGGCTCCAGACTAAGAGCCAGGCTAATATGTGAGGAGACTGGAGAGAGTCCGGCTCTGCCTGGGGGCTGTTGGCGGCTGCAGAGAGGATTGAAGAAGATTAACAATTCAGCTTGAACTGTTTGTCTGCTAGTCTGATGGAGCAACAAGATGAGGTCAGGGTCTGGGGGAAAGTCCTGCATGCAAATGTGAACACATTTACTGTCCATTAAAGAGCATTGTTTTTGGACATTTTGGGCTTCCAGGGATCTTCCATGGTCCTTGACTGGCTCCCAGGTGTCAGGCAGGGGGGTTCTGGACGTCTTTTACTGAGTTCTAAGTGTCCTTGTCAGATTGGCTACCATAGATCTTGGACTGGGTACAAGGGGATCTAAAAGTCCTTGATAGGGTTGTAGGGGTCATCGAGTGAGGTCTGTGGTCCTTAACTGGGATCTAGAGTCCTTGATTGTATTTTGAAGGTAAATGACTTTGTTCTAGCAGTTTTTGTCTGGATGAAGAGATCAGTATTCTGGATGTTTTGCCTGGTCTCTGGCTTGACTCAGAGTTTAAGGGACATGTCTGAGCGTCCTGCAGGAACAGCTCAGGTGATCTGTGCCTGAGCTGGTCAGACAGCTGTGGGGAGCTGACTCAAATTACTCCTGATGAGTTACTGTAGAAAAAACGAGCCCAATGAAAATAAGTACGGTGACTGTGCTGATTTCAGTCCATTCACCTCAGATGTGTGTGAGGTGTGTATTTTTATTTCACACACTGCACAAAGTGACTTTAAAGAGGAATTCCTTCATCAGAAAAGATGCTCAGCAGACCTCTGGAGCCAGTTCCTTGTCTTTGCTGTAGGCTAAAGCATGGGTGTATAGAACTGATGGTGGTCACGTTGCATTGTGGGTAATGTAGGCGCTAGGTTTGAACAGAAACAAAAAACGATGACACCTCTGTTTCTGCTGCATCGACTGTGTCCATCATGAGTCAGACAGCCTTACAGGAATGAAATGACTCTTCAAGCTGCAGTGATCAATGACAGTTAGTCTACAGACTGAACTGGTCCCTCTAGAGGACAGTCGGTATAATCCTGCAGCAGGTTATTTAATCTTTGGCACACTACCGCCATCACGTGGTTACAGGGGAGAACACATTCAGATTCAGGGTGCAGGCTGACGGCTGCACCTCGGCCCACTTCTCTTACAGGACTAACTGTGGCTGTCACTGTTCCCTCACAGGAAGAAGGTTCTGGGTTTGAACCTTGGTTCACTGAAGACTCTAAACTGCACATAGGTGTGAATGTGTGACTGGCTGTTTGTCTCTGTATGTCAGCCCTGTGATAGACTGGCTTTGAGGCTCCAGACCTTAAAGGATAAGCGGTATAGCTAATGCATGGATGAATGGATAATTCAGTGAAATAGACATTTCATTTACTTTTAAGTTTGAAAGTTAATATGATAAAATTAAAATCTAAAGTCAGTATAAACCCAAATATGCCACATTCATAATGAAATTTTCAAATGCATTTTCATTTTCACATTAACAGACAATGTGATAAGAATAAAAATTCCAACTATGCTTTTTTCATTTGAATCTGGATTTTGTCATAGTACCCGGCTCATCCATCCTCTTTACTGTCTGGTTATCAGTACAGAAACATAATTACAGCACAGCGTCATCATGTCTTTTCAAAGAGACACAAACAAACCTGTAGAAGCAGCACTAACCTGCAGCCAAATGATGATACCTTCATTTTCAAGACTGGACTGGACCGTTTTCACATGCCGCCTGCTGGGACAGTTTGGTTTTTTTTGGGAGAATACTTGCACATTCATTAGTTCTTCTTCAGCTGCAGGAGCTCAGTGTCTTTCACACTTTCACAGATGGTTCATGTGGTTCTCTTCCCTTTTATTTCTATTACTGCGCTGAAACAAATTTGACATTTTTAAATAATTATTTTATGTCTAAATTTACTTCAGTTTTTAAATTGATTTTCTGACCTTATTTGACGTGTTGCTAGATTCTCTGTTCTTCTTTTCATTGTGTAAAGCAGCCTGCAGATAGGTACAGAATCACAGAAGAAGAGTTGATAATTAATTTTATTATGGGATCATCAATAGTTATGGACATATAATCATCTCTTTACAATACAACATAAGATCAGAAGATCATGACGGACCACTTCAACAGAATCTCATAGTTTTAAAAAAAATCAATAAATAAGAGCATAAATAAACCAAATACGTTTTCAACTTAGATATAGGTTCATAAGTACTAATATTGTGTCTGCATGCGTCGTGAAACACCCTCAACCATTTTCTGTACAAACACAAGAGATCGGTCGCAGGTACGAGTGGAGAGTTAATATACAGAATGACTCTATGAGGCTACTAGACCGTACTGAGGAAAGGCCCGACATAGAAAACAAGGACTCAGGAAGCACTTTATAGAGACCTCACACACACACACACACACACACACACACACTGCACCTTCCATCATGGTATTATATACATATGAAACCCATACAAGCTTTTTAACACAGACTCTCTCTCTCTCACTCACACACAGTTGGAGTAACAGACCACCATGTCTGGGAGACCCTGATTTTATAGACTACATTTCCAATCTCTTCCTGAGGAAAAAAAAAAAAAAAAAACAGCACACGAAGCCAGTTCCAGCACCACCACTGGTTGGAGTTACATGGGTTTTCAGCAGCATTGCATCCAAGCATATCGTCTGTGGAAGTTCAGGGCTGCCTGGACTGTTTTTTTTTTTTTTTTTTTAATGTTTTTTGTTTTAAACAAAATCATTACGTAAAAACTGAAATTTCATTTTCCATCAATCTATGTTTGACGATGAATAAAAGGAACAAATCACAATTAAAATAACAGACAGAGGTACTGCTGTTAAAATACTGCAAAGTACATTTTCAAATGGGACAATTTAATTTGCAGCCTGGGAGTCTGAAAGTTTGAACTATGTCCATATAGATCATTTGCTACTGACCTTAAAAAGACAAGAAATGAACTTAATTCAGCGTATATCTCAAATTCAAAATGCACTGAATGTTAAGTTTGTTGATGATATAAACATGATTTTTTCACATGTAGACTTTGGATACTAATTAAAACACTAATAAAGAAATGGTAGAGGTTGAAAGTTCATTCCATCGAAGTCAAATACTTATATTTGAAGGAAGAAATAAAACGTGTTAAAGATGTGAAGAAGTAAACTGAATTCACTACACACGTGTAGAGATGTATTGATTGATGAGAAAGTGAAAAACAAACAGATCCTTACTTTTTCTTAAGAGTTAGTACCAACTGATTTGTGCTCCTTTGCTCTGTTTACTTTAAAGTATTTTATTGTTTATTTTTGCTTTGGGGAGGCAGTGGTATTGGCATCCTTGATCTTCCACAGGATAAAAACTAAAAGGTACAAACCTTTTAGTTTCTGACACCTTGACCATAAAGTCTGGCCGTTCTTTATAGTCACTGACGAGGAAGCTAGTGGTTCTACTGTAACGTGAGTCATCGTGTCTGAAGAGTCATCATGGTTTTCATTTGAGAAGCTTCCAAAGCCTCAAACAGTAACATTTAAGATTCACTATGTTCATTTCTTCCTGTTTCCCTGGTTCACAATTGTGCCATGTTGTTCCTGCTCTACTGTTCCTCCCAAACACACAGACAGTAAGCTTGCTACTGGAACACTAAGGACATGATTCTATAAAAAAAAAAAAAAAAAAAAAAAAAAGAAAGAAAGAAAAAAAGGAAAAGAAAAGAAAGAAAGAAAGAAATCAACAGTAAACTCATTCAGCATCTGTATGGCCCTTTCCTCTAGATAAGAAGGGTATTTCACATTGAATATGGCTCACTGTCATTGTCACTGTCATTTAAACATAGAGGTAATCTGATCCTGTACAAAATTACACCCCCTCCCAACACACACGCACACACACACACACACACACACACACACACACACACACACACACACACACACACATCTAACCTTACAAAAGAAGAAATTAAATAGAGAATACTTTCATCAGCAACACATCATCATCATCATCATCATCATCTGTAGGATCCTGTGAATCCTACTTACTTTTGATTTCCAGATTGTTGCTCTGGAGAAATGAATGGCAGTTATACACGAGGTCGTCAAAAACACACGTTGGCATAAGTAGTAATAGGAGTATAAATGGCATTATCACAGATCAACAACATGAAATGGCTCCAAGAAAATCATCTTGACCCCAGAGATGTTTTCTTTGTCACTGCTGGAACCAGGTGTGGTTCAGCTGTGGAGTCCAGCTGTGGAATATGAAACCCAGATGGATTTGGAATGTCTTCTTATGGCACTTTAGTACTCTGATCACAAAGTCCCCAAAAAGTGTAGCAGTAAGAAACAGCAGCTTGTCAGCAGTGTTAACTGAGTCCTGATTCACCTCAGTGACCAAATTCAGTCGCTGTTAGTGTGTTCACTGTAGGAGAAGAGAATGTTGTGAATCTGAACTTAATAAAAGTTTAGTGTGCTTTTTCATTGCTCGTTCTTATTCTTTCTTTCTTTTTTTTGTTTTGCCTTAAGCAGCGCTCCAGCAATTTAGTATTGCATAAAGTTGGGATGCTCATAAGAAACAGTTTTTAAAAACTGGTCAGAACTGAAGCAGCAGAGGCTGACAGATCCTGATTTTTAGTCTTTAGTGTGGGTCAGGCTTCAGAAATGCTGGATCCTACATTTTCCATAATACAGCTGTTTGTTAGACCCTTCCTACTGGGTGAGCACCCACCCACTTCTTTCAAACCCCACATCTCCACTTTATAACAAGCTTACTGATAACATCACTGACTAAAGTCCTCCACAGACACAGAGGACATGATCCAGCTGCTTCAGGGACTGAGCAGGACTCAGACCAGGAGTAAACTGACTTTCAGAAGTGAAGTTGCTGGAGTTCCCTTTTAAAATGACAGCAGCAGAAATGACAATGACAATAAGGAGGGTTTTTTTTGGATCCCATCATTTTGACTTGATTTGACAGATAGTAACAAAATCAATGCTGTGATATTTAGCTAGATTTGTTTAGCTGAGCTGAGCTAACAGCACAGATGTTCCAGCTAACATTTACACTGATTTAACTGTACTGGATTGTCATGTTCACCAGAGAGTTAAGATTGATACTCATTATAAGAATAAGAGTTAAACACTGCTTCCCTTTGTATCATTGTGTGTATCAAAGAAACATAGATTACAGGTCTGTGTAGCTGGGGAAGTAAATGAATAAATAAAATATTTTAAAGAATCTGAAATGAATATTTAGATCAGTGTTTTGTATCTTTGGTTGTATCTTTTAGATGCCCTCATCGAAGGTCTGAAATTCATATCTGCTGCTGTGGACGACTTAACGCACCTCACCCTTAAGTTTTAGATTGTTTTTTTGTCATGTTGTCATTTCTGTTCCTGTCATTCTGACGCACGGGACATTTAAACAGTGCACGGACAGTTTGGTGGAATTAACTATTTGTCCTGCTTATCTGGAGTCATGCAAACATTTACTCACATAAAAACTAAATTCTCAACAAAAACATAATTATCATTTGCTTCTTAGTTCCAATTCTGTCCCTCGCATCTGCAGAGAATAGGAAGGATGTATATCAGTTCTCTGGATGAAGCTGCTGATTGCTCCTGTAGATTTATAGCATTGTGTCTCCACTCTTTAAAACAGCCTGCAGAGGACTTTGGGTAATTAGAAAAACATAGGACAATTCCCCTCAGCTGCTGTAGTAGAGTATAATCTAAAATAGTAAAAAGAAAGCAGTGATCAACACATACTGAGAGGCTGATGTATATCACTCCTAACAGGATTTTTGTGTAGCTGAGAGCCTGGTCACACACACACACACACACACACACACACACACACACACACACACACGATGGGGAGATTTTCCAGTAAACTGAATTCAGCTGAAGGGACTTATCATGACCAGTCCTCTGAGGAGGACGCTGCAGAGTCCAAAATGTGAAGGAGGCCATCTTTTTATCTCAGCAGGTTCTGTACAGTTGATTGCCAGCATTTTAGTTGCTCTGTGGACTGATAGTGACCAGCTGTTGATGTGAAGGAAAATCAGCTTGTCAGTGTGTGATGTGACCAGGCCCTCAGTTCAGCAAAGTTTAGTTATCTCTCAATAACTTCTGAAGCTGCATATTATATTCATACGTGCCTCCTGTTCAAACTGTTACAGCCATGTAGAAAAGGTGATATACAGCAGGTAATAATGTCAGGCCATCTCAGACATGGTCATATCACCCACTAATGACTTCGTGTCAGATTTGATGTCAGAACTGGCCAAAGATGCAGTGCAGATTAAAATGGCCTCATGCCTGTAGAGCTATGAATGAAGGCCAAATTCCACTGTCAGTCAGTGTCTAATTGGGACTGGATCTGTATTACTGAAACAACAATCAGCCATTTGTCATTTTGTTCAGGAAAATGCTGAATTACCTCCCTGGAAGCTCCTGTTTGGCAACTATTAGATTACTACCAATGGCTAGACTTACAGCTCTGTGTCCCACAACTGTCTGATGGACCTCTGTCCACAGGGGGTCAAAACCTTTCGTCTCAGCTAACAACCAATCACATGCATCCACATACAGCCGTGGTTTGGATGTATTTATGTGTTTTTACTCTTTGGATGTATAGCATTTAATAAAGTTTTTTAGATTCAAAGTCTTTTGAAAGCACAGATCAAGCTCAAGTTCTGGCCTCTTCTGTGCAGAACTTGAGAACCACCTCCCCAGGCTATAGACCAATCATGGTGTCACCCATGTCCTCTACTGGACACTGCCATTATCTCTCTTACTACTGGCCTGAAGCCAAATGACCATACGCCAGCCTTGTCTTTGTAGGAGCCTCACTGGCTGAGATGTATGTGGATGCATATGATTGACTGTTTTGACCCAGATGAAGGCCACAAGCTAACATGCATCAGCTCAGTGTTTTTTGACCTCTTTAGACTTTTTCCCTTCTCCATGCACCTTGGCACTAAGTCTCCTCTGCTTCTGGCCTGGTTTGGCTTAAGAGATTCCATGTGATTAATATTACACTGCATATTTAACTCATTCCATGTTATTTTTCATAGAGTCCTGTGTTACAGTTCATCTCTAAGCGCTTCCATAAAAGTCACTCCTCCACCTCCATCTTCACTAAATATTGCTTAAGTATAAATGTACCCTGTAAAAGACAGATCACCCCGAAATCCAAGAAGGAGAAGGGACGTGAAGACCAAACCAAAGAGGGTGAAAATGTGTGACCTGTGCACAGCCGGCCATTATACAAACACCCAAATGAATTCAACACTATTAGGCATTGTTTGTTATTTTGCCCTATAACACAGTGTCTGTGACACTATCAGCACTTCATAATTCACTTCATGGCTTTCTATGTTACACAAGGAGGATTAAAAGAAAATTCTGTGTTTTTACAACTTGTTTTGGTCATCAAAAGCTGAATGGACAAAATACAGACAGGGCAACCTCATGAACAATGAGACAGGTTTGAAACAAATGTGAAGAAGTGTTTTAGAAAACATGGTCAGAATCATGGTCTGATGGTTCCTGCTCGTGTTGCCCTGTGTAGTCAAAAACACAGCAAAGACACTGGTAAAAAAAAAAAAAAAAAAAAAAGAAGATCTCAACCAAAAAGAATGATGTGAATATATGAAAAAAAAAATCTAAATTGTAAAATAACAGAATTTTCCTTTAAAATCTTTTTCCCCGTTTTTAAGAGGGTAAAATAGCAGTTGATCATTACATGAAGCTCCTCAGTTCCATAAAGAACTGGTATGGTGTACAGACGGAGAGGAAGATGAAAGAGAAACAGTGATCATGGCGTTCTCTTCCCCACACAGAAGAGAGACACACTGTTTTTATATTACAACAGCCTGCAGTGTTCATACAGCCACGAGACCTGAAAGATTTACCTGTGAGTACTGATGCGTTCAGTGTGTGTAAACCATGTCAAGTGTTTTCATATCACACAAGGTTATGAGTATGTGTTTCCTATTGTGTGGATATGTGTAGGCATGTGTGTGTGTGTGTGTGTGTGTGTGTGTGTGTGTAAGATTGCCCATCACCAAGCCTCCTCCTGGCTGCATCTCCCCGCCTCCCTGAGCTCTCTCTCAGCAGCTCTGTCTTTTGTGTCCTTTCACACCTGGCCAAACACTCTGCGATCTGGTTTTGACCATCTTAACTACAAGTTAAAAACAACTGTTGAACGCAGCTCCCTCCCTGTTTGGCTTCTTGTGTTAAGCACCCTAACTCTAATCAATGACCAAAATCTGTCAGTTAACCAAGTGGGTGACTAAACAATCAGTCCTGCTTTAGAGCTCCTGACCAAAGAAGGCCTTGACGTTCTCAGAAATACAGAAAAAACATTTAATCTGAAACTAGACAATTTGTCTTTGAATTCAATTTCATTTAAGAGCTGGTTTTCCTCAAGTATAAGACACTGGACACAAAGGTAGCGTTCAACATTAGAGGTATGCTGCATGCTTCTATATCAGGGGTCTACACTGTAAAGTCTTGGTATATTTGAGGTTTGGACAGCTCTTACAGCTCATGGTCACCTGAAGGTACCCACTGAAGGGTGAAAGTATGCTCTGCACTGATTCTACTGAGATGTACTGGTGTACTTCTAGACCCGAGACATCAGTGTCGGGTGTGGTTTCACATGCAACAGCGCACATTTAGGACCAAAACCAGCTCCACCTGTCAGAGGTGTGATCAGCTCATGGAATCACTTTGTGCTGTATTAAGACAACTGGACTTGCTTGAGCTTCTTGAGGACCCGAAGAAGTCCTCAGAAAACGGTTCAGAGAGGGCAGGAGAATGCTGATGTTCAGCCTGCTGTTCAGATACTCTTACTTAAGTCTAGCTGTCGACAAAATAATATAATGTTTTAACCAAATATGTGAATTAATCGAATAATAAAAATGGTTTGTATTAGAATTGCACCTTCAGTAAAAGAAAAAGATAAGTCTAAACTAAGAAACTAGAAATCAATGTAAAAAATAGAAGGGGGGGTCAGAGGAAAACAAGTCTGAATTGCACTGGGAAATCTTGCATGATTGTCTTTAAAAAGTGGAGGATGTGTTTATAAAGGGAGGAGGCTTCAATGAATGTAACACTGATCTGAGGTGAAGTGAGAGAGCAGGTTGATTAAAAAAAAAAGGGGGGGGGCAACAATAGCTCATCTGACTCTACTGCATACTTTGGTTTAAAAAAGGAGACTGTGAAGAAGTCCACATGAAAATACATTTTCTTTGGGGATCATGGTGGAGGCCAAATATCAGTGTTATAACTGTTTTTTCTTTTTTGGTATCTGTTGAGAGCACATGAATAATTAATTCATAATAATTCATAATGAATAAAGTATTCATATTACACTTCCTATACCTTGGTGTGGACAACCATACACTTTTGTGTTTGTGTTGTGTTATCCATGGTGTATGTGTGTGTTTGTGTACTGCATGTTGTCCCTGTGTATGTCCCTGGTAGTGTCCTCATAGCCTTGTCTGAGCCTCAGGGATGTAGATCTCGATGCTGTCGGCGCTCTCCGTTGCTGAGTTTTGGCGTACAGACGCGGCTCTCTTGGCGGCCATCAGGCGCTTCCTGGCCTCCTGCCGCTGTTTCTCTGAGCTCTCCAGTGAGCGGTCTCTGGCCAGAGGGGGGTGGTGGTGGGGGCCCTTGGGTGGCTTTTTTGGCACTGGAGGTGGGAGCCGCCTCTCCTGGTGGGAGAGGATGTAGGGGAGGGAGGGCAGAACATTTCAGGAAAAAGACAGACATGCGTGTATAAGTGTGTGTGTGTGTGTGTGTGTGTGTGTGTGTGTGTGTGTGTGTGTGTGTGTGTGTGTGCCTGTGATGCCAATTACAGCTGCCATCTTTAACACAGCAGGCTTTTGGCTTTTGGTTCGATGTATGAAAAGAGAGAAGAGGTAAGATGAATCAGACATTATACATAATTCTGTTTTTGATCATACAGCATCACACAGTGTTTCAGTTGTGTTGTGCTACTTTGCATGCTGTGTTTGGGATTCGTCACTTGTTCCCTACATTTGTTGTTTCACAGAAATGTATCAATCTATCAAATGTAACAATCTATCTACATGGGGACACGGAGACAGCAAAAACTGGACCTACTGTACATTACTGTCAAATGTGAGCTTGTGTGTGACACAGCTTTCATGCATGCATGGCAGGCATTTTATGTATACACTTGAGATAACTTATGTGATTTGAGACTATATGAATAAAACTGAATTGAACTGAATACATTTCTCCATCATTCTTATCAGTTATGACAACATTAAACTCAGCAAAGTAACTGCTGAGATCTTAGAACACATGGCTTCAACAACATGTGACGGCTCATGAGATGGAGGAAGTCAGATGATCTGACAGGTTCAGATCATCTGTTCACATTCAGCACGAGGTGAACTAGTTAGACTTATTTGGCGTTCCCATCTTCGCACTGGTGTTTTAAAATAGTTGGTTTGATTTGCTTACTAACTCCCTGCTGTTTTTACATTTATAGTTTATACTATGTGTAAACTGTGGTTCCATACGGCATAATGTGCGTGTGGAGAAGGAATATTAGCCACACGCTCTCCTGTCCGTCTGTCTTCACACTGGCAGTTGCAACACACACAGAACAAAAAAACCACGCATGGCGAGGGGGTTTGCAGGCGGCAGAAGGAAGGAAGGAATAAGGGAAGGAGGAAAGCGTGGACAGATGGATGGAAAGACAGACATGATGGATCTACGGAGGCCCAGAGGTGTCAAGGCCCTGTGGTGTTGGCATTGCAGTTATGCTGACTGATGCGTGGCTGTTTGCAAGCGCCTTCACTGTCAACACAAAAAAAGCACAAGAAAGAAAAAGACAACAATGAGAGCGAATGAGGAAGCCATCAGAGTCAATATTCACAATGATGCAAAAATCACAACAGACACACCAGGCAGAAGACATCTGAAAAAGATATACAGATTACACAGGGAAATCTATCTGTATTACCATGAAGACAGAGTCTTCAGAGTCAGAGTGGTGTAATACTTTGCTTCTGTCATCCTCATGTGTGTATAGACTGTCAATTTGTCTAAATACATGCTATTTTAAAGTGAGGCCATGTAAACCTAGACTGCTTTCTCATTCCCTGTTGTTTGGCTGCAGTCACTGCTTTAACACTGGTCATTATCACCTGCACTCAAACAAGCATGGAAGGCTTCTATCCAGGAACCTCAGGTGTGACTCCACTCTCAGTCTGAGCTAATTAAGTGTGTGTGATCATTATATGTACTAAATGTATTGATGCCTGTTTCATAATAGCTGACAGAGCACATGCACTGGATGACAGGGTGGTCAGTTAGGGCTCTCATTTAGTTCCTGTTAGCTCACATGCTATATGTAAAGCGACTGGCTGACATAAAAGAGACCTTGGGTGCTTCTTCAGACATGAGACTGACATGTTAAACTGCCATCCCATTAACAACAAGCATTTAGCATGGTGCAGAACATGATTATCCACATTTGGTTGGAGATTCTGAAACAGGATTTTAACATGCTGTTTAGCTTCCTAGTTACCTCACGGAGAGACAGCAGGTCCTGAGGCCTGTTCTGTTCTGATAATCTCATGATCTCTACTCAGAATGGTACAAATATTGAACGAGTCATGGAGTGCAAATATTTTGGAATTTGGCTCAATGAGAAGGTGACTTTTAAATCATCTTAATATATTTTCTAAACTAAAAGGTTGAATGAAAAAATCCTTGCATGTTTTTATCTACATCAAGTTCAACTGTTAAATCCTAAAATGACTTCACAGGAAAAACATCTACACCACCAAGCAGTCTGACATCAGAGGTTTGAATAGTTAGAGTCTGTAGGAAAACTCTGATGCAGTGCCCCCTTTAGGCCAATCAGTGTGTTGCTTCCAATATATAGATTCAGCAGTATTCAAATGCATTCGTTGTGATCTTAAGCAATGATATGACGATACATTCTAAACAAAGCATGGTGTAAGAAAATCTGAAGCACATCTGGCTCCACAAGGCTACTGGCAACATGACACTTACAAAGCATATGATTTAGGATGTAGCTGAGGGATATTTCACACGTTATTATGGTCAATGAAATGACTGAATGCTTTCATTGCCAACAAAATCATTGGCAATTGTATGAAAGTCAGCAAAAACGGTGCTGACATGACTTTTTAATTTCATGACGGTCACGGCTTGCAAAGTGTGTTTCCATTGGCTGTTCACCTTACCTCAACTATCTTAGAAGCACTTAGAGGAAAGACAAGACTTTTCAAATTTAGAGAAAAGTAGATTTGGAAATGTCTTTGTATGACAGGGGTGCAGTGAAATATCCCTTTGGGCACCATAGACAGGAGTCATTTGTTGCCAAATGAGACATTCATGAGTCACAGTCATAATAGCCATGGAGTGAAAGAACTAGCACGCATTAAACCTGCCATCCAGATGATGTATCATCCCTGGTCAACCAGTCAACTTGCTGGCACACTAGAAGCTTCTATGTGTGTGTACCTTTCTCTCCGGGGGATCCAGGGGTCTCCAGTTGTTGGCTCTGAGCTGGTGAAGCTCATCAAACTTCAAGCTTATGTTCTCAATTGACAGCTGAAGCATGTCCCAAAAACCAGCCAAGTCTGAGGCCACGGGACGAGGGTGGGCGTTGGGGTTCTGTGACAATGGAAAAGGAGGAGAAGATGGAGAAGAAGCAGTATCAAAGATGAGATCCAGTGATGAGCAAAATCAATAAAAAGGATTTTGCACTTAACCCAAGCCACAGCTGAGACTGAAGACAATGTCATTAGTTTTGCAAGCATTTGGTCTTAAACCAAAGAATAGGACAAACTGAAATTCTGACCTGATGGTGGGGTGACAGCCAAAAGCTGAATGTCTGCATTCCAGAGGAGAATATGTCATTCTAATCTTAGTTTGTTCAAAAATCTATTACACAGACCCATTACAGTAAACATGACGGTAAATGACTGATGGCATGTTCTCAGTGTGAGTAAAGGTGTTTCAGACTCACCAGGTTCTCTTCACACAGCTCCCTGAACTGTTGAAACTTCTGGGACATCAGAAGCTGAGCACTTCCCACTGCACTCCTCATCTTCCCGAGGACTATGAGCAAAGACACAGTTCGGAAAGAAACTAAGCTACAGTCCATCCATCTGCTTCTGAGACAATGTGCCACACACTGTTTTATCTCTTTGTGCTGAGCACTAAAGACGCTCTCAGTGCAATTATTTGTTTTTAACTCGTGACAATATCATTGATAGACAACTGGAAAATAAGCTGTTGTTACATTTGGCCGTGTGGGACCTCAGGAGCTTTTCTAGGAGCTCAGGAACCTTTTGAGGTACTCAGGTACATGAATGTGGATTTACTACAGGTTTTTAATTCTGTCCCACAATATATCCCTGAATATCCTGAAGTAGTACTAGGTGTCACTGCCTGGTCATACACAAACCTTAAGACTGCATCATTTCATTTCAAAAGTCATTCTTACCTCTTTGATATCTAAAATGTTCCTCATAATGCACTCCACAAGAGGTCAAGAGATAAAGATAAAATACTTTTTTCTTTTTTCTCTAATCTTTGCTTTGTTCTTGAAAAACCAGAAAACAGTTCCATGATGCTGGAGTCACTACAGGTGGATGTTGTACTGAAAGATCAGGTATTTAGGTGGAAAATAAACAGGTTCTCTGTGAAATCATATCTTTCCTACATAGTAAAGAAAATACTTTAAACTACACATGATGCACACACACACAAAGACATACTATCTTCAGGCAGGTCATTCTCTCGCTGGTCGAGCTCCATCTGTCGACACCAGCCCTCCATGCGGTCGGTCTCGGCCTGCAGCAGCTTCAGAAACCAGCGTCCATCTCTCTGACACACTGAACGCTGCACCACCTGCTATCAAACATTCACATATTCACAACCTGTAGAGACACACCTGCAGAAGCAATTTCTTCACAATAACATAATAGAGACAATAATGCGGTCATATAAACGTTAATGTTATATTACCTATTATGATTCATTTTACATGACTTTGTAAGATCAAAATTCCGGGAAGGGCTGACAGATTAAGTGTCATAAAATGTAAATTCAAGAATAATATAATGTACATTTGTTTTCTTCTAAGGTTCCTGGATTTTTTTTTTTTTTTATCACACTGTACACGCCTGGGCGAGGGTGTATGACCTGAAACACCTGATGACCCCAGGTTACATCACTGATGATGAGTCCAAGCACATCGCAAGATGTATGTAAAAACAGTACATACGAGTGCTTTAACATGAGACATTCACCAGGCTTCTTGCATTTTCTCTTTGGTATGAACGAAATGCATAAGTTGTCCAGACCTGTTGGATGAGTCACATACACAAGGTCTGTCTTTGGGGGAAATACTTGCTAACTTAAACGCTGAATTTAACTAAAATACAGAACTAAAACAAACAGTTACAGCTGCCCCCGGGTTTTTCTGCAGGTCTCTGTCTACATGAACAACCTCCATCACACAAAACACTGTAACATTGCCTGCTGAATAATATTCTCTCCTCCAGCTCCATCAGCATCACGTCCCCTTGACTTATTCCCCGAAAGGTCAGGAACCACTTTGCTTTGCTTGCTATTATAACTACGGACGCAGCTAAAAGTGTTTGGTTTTTTTCCAGCTGCACAAAAATCCCAGCAGAAGAAGCTCTGTGGTGTGAAGGTCCATTTACTACTGCTAACACTGTGACCCAGGTCAACAACAGGTCGAGGCAGACGGCTGCCCACCACGACTCAGGTTCTGTTCGAGGTTTTTGCCTGTTAAAAATTCATGATCGTAGTAGTCTCCATAATTTATTTTCTATAACTGTATCATTAATATTTGAATTTCTGTGTATTTAATAATAATTTGTATAAATAAAATAACAGCCACCAAAAGAGCTGATGATGAAAACAAGCCACACTTTTAATTAGAAACATCCCTGAAAATACTGAAACATTTGGACCACCCGGGGCAGCTGGCCTCCTCTGCTAAGAAGTGTTATTAAAAACAGGGTCAACTGCTGTCTAACAAGCCAGTGAAAACGCAAATACCGCACAAGCACTCACAGCAGATGTAATTAATAAAACACAGAGTGGAAGCTGTGTGAAACACTTTAATCACTGTTGGAGAGGAGAGCAGAGATAAGATACCTGCATCTGAGAGAGAGAGACCACCCTGTATTGTTTTGACCACTTGGGGGCAGCAAGGGGCAGATACGAATGTAATGACTGTTGACAAAACACTGACATATCACCTGATACAGCTGATGGTGCAAATCTGATACAGAGTAACATTCATATTCTTTTGGTGTCTGTGTGTCAGGACACCTTATGCATGCCTAATATTCCCTCTCTTTTAGCTTGCTTATTCACCTCTACCAAACAAATATCGGTTTCATTGACTGCTAGATGCAGCACTATATTCACCAACTAGATAGTGTCTGGGGTTTGGTGCAGGGCATGTGGCGTACAGTGGTCTATCAGAGCTTTTTCCACTGGAAAGCAGGTTGATGAGAGAACTGAGACTGAACCAAAAGCTGCAGAACATATAATCAACTTAACATCTTGAAAGAGGTTAAGCATCTCTGTAGAGATGAGTGGAACTGCAGAGCTGGTCAGAATTCTCTATTGGTTAAATACTGCAAGCAAGCCCTTTCACATTACACCCTCATTTCTTGCCTTTTTAATCTAATATTCATTAGTGCAGCTTCAATAATATCGTACCATTTTAAAGGCATGGAAAATGTAGTAATTCACTGGAATTAGTGAAAGAGCCAACTGTATTTTCTGGCATGATAACTGTGTATGTAAGAAATGAATGTCTTGAACATACTTGTTCATACAGTATAACCCAATCAGCTCCCACATACCTCCAGTATAGTAGAGCTGTTGAAGCTGACATCTAGTGGGTCATCTGTTACACTGTCTATCCAAGGGTCTGGAGGGGGAAGGATGGATGGGTCGAAGCCAACATCCTCATAGTCATCGGAGGCACAGGCGTGATAGTGATTCCCTGAGCCCTGGATGCTGACGGTGGAGGTGGCGGCATCTCGGGAGTATTGTCGAGAGATGGCACCAGAAGACAGGACTTCCAAGTCAGTGTCTGGGGAGTCCAGAGGGGTGTCCAGCAAGTCGGGCATGTCCAGATCTGCCTGGATGGGACAATGAGAAACTCTTAATAAGTGATTGAAATCGTTTTTTAAGTAATACCAACCATGTCTCCTGAAAATCACACCTCTATACTAACTGCAACAGCAAATATATGTTGTAGGAAACCTAGTTACAACCAATTATGTTTTCTCTTGACATTATGAGGAAATGTTGTTACTTTGATTCCAAATGTATCAGTCAAATTGATTTCATATTAGTTTTTCACCAAAATGTCTTGTAGTACAATATCCACTTGATATATTACAGTTTTTTATGGTGATGTTTACACCATCTGGCCTGAACCTTAGCCAAAGTGCTCTTGGAAGTCTGGAATCAAACCCTGGTCTCTGGTGTGATAGTCATGCTCTTTGTGTGCCCATCCACCAACCTCACAGCGACTCTAAAAAATATAACATTTAAAATATGTTGCCTCTGATCATAATCCAGCCAGTGATTATGTTTCTTCAAAGTGTATTTGCTGATCCATTTTAGCTGTACAGAAACTAGGAGACAGGGCTGGTAATACAGGTATGTTAAGTGTATGTCTGACCACTAGAGGTCCCCCTACTTCCAAAATCTATTCAGTTAGTTGAGCAGGGTGGAACTCCACTGTGTTGCCGTGGGTCTCAGGTCTGTGTGTTTAACAGGAGGATATAGAGTTTTTCTGATGTACCTCAGAGCTGTGCTCATGGAGCAGATTTCCCCTGCTCCACTGAAGATGCTCTGCTTTAGAGGCCCTGTACCTGACCTGTAGAGGCCGATGATCATGCTTATTTTGAAAATTAGAGCCTGCTTGGCTGCTGTGACTAACTTGAATGCCATAGTATGACTTCCTACTTCCATAATCAGAAAAAAAAACCCTGCTCAGCATAATCATCAATTAGATCCGTACCTCTCAACAAGTATATGAGCTCTCAAAGTTTGATCATCAAGATGTGACTTTTGACCCTGCCGTCTCCTTTGATCTGCACATTAGAGAAATCACCAAGAATGCTTTTTTCCACCAACTAAACATTGCCTCAGCTTCATGAACACAGTCTGAAGGCTTTACAGGGAAAATGTGTGAGTGGAGAGTTAAAGGCTGTTGCAGGGGATTTCACAAGAATTACCACTATGAGAGAAAGGAAAGGTCATTTTTGAGTATCTGCTATCAGGTGCTTCAATGAAATGCCCTTATCCTTCAAACAGTAGATGAAAGGACTCAGACAGTGGTTAACTCTCAAAAATCAGAATGCACCAAATGCAACATTTCTGAAACTATACACTGTACTGAAAGGATGTTCTTACACTGAACAGTGATCATAAAATGAACAAATTAAACTTACAGCACTCTCATAATTTGAAGACAGGTATTTAACAAAAACTGAGCTACGCCATACGTCTTGTATGTAAACACATGCTGTCATCTACATTCATCTGTCACATCAAGCAGACTGAGATGTCCAGCAGACGTTTTCAGGAAACGTGAAGCACATAACACAGAGTTTATGATAATGTTCGGAAATATGTGACTGCAAATAGTTTCTGGATTTAGATCAAAAAACAAATAGTGACAGACAATCATGCCTAATTTCTACTCAGTTTAATTAAAAATCAGTTTTGGGATATTTTGTTAACTAGCAAAGAGTGGACAGAAATAAACATACAGCCAGTCCCATGCAGGACGTAATGATTTGAGCAGAGTAACTATAAGAAGACAGCAGTAATGGAGGCTTACCTGTACAGCTGCTGTCACACTGTTGGAGCGCTGGAACCGACGATACCTGACCACCAGAAGAAAACAAAAAGTAAATAAAGCAAACTGGCTGTATTATTGGGGGGACTAGCTTCTGATGGGGTCTCCCAAGTCAAACTGGTCCCATATAAGGGGCCAGACCAAGGGCATTTCACAGACCCTAAATGAATCAGCCATGACAGGGATGCAGCAACTCAACCAGAACAGGGAAACTGGGGGCCAGACCTGGGAGTGGAGCTCACCGGCAAAGGTGGTGGCTAGGCCTTGTACCCATGGCTGGGCACAACCAAAGAACTCCAAGAATCCATTGACTTGTGGGCCTGCAGTTTTCATGGATAGGCATTAGGGTTGGATGCATTGATGGTCAGGCTGTAAGCAAAGATGGGGCCCTAAGTGTGCTGACCTCTGGCTTAGTATACTGGTTCTAGGGACACTGAACGTCACCTCTCTGGCAAGAAAGGAAACTGCGCATGTGTAAGACGTGGAGCTGTAAAATCTAGGTATTGCTGAGACCTGACCATAACAAACAAAGCATAGGACAATATAGAAGTGCACCTGGTACCAGAATTTCCAGGCATGCCCAACTAGTAAAAGACCCTGGGGTAGACCTCGAACATGCTGGAGAATTTGTATATCACATGTGGCTTGGGAATAGATGGATTACATAGCTCAGCCTGGGAATATTTTAGGATCCTCCAGAGCTGGATGTGGATCAGGAAAAGGATGTCTGGGCTGTCTTACTTTGCCTGTTACACTCAGCAACAGTTATTAGAGTTTATAGCAGAGGATAACCTTGGAAGATGAGCGTGTGGGTGTTTGTTTGTGACCAAAGAGAGAAATAATTACACAACAGCCGGAAATGACTCAGCTAGACTTCCAAATCTGAGGAAAACACATCACATGTAACATCACATGTGACTGAATATATAATCTAATCAGATTATTAACTTAAAAACATACATAACAGGCAGTCATCTTTATCTCTTACACATTGTGAGACCTGTGTCTATTCAGGGTAAGCCTGTGTTATCACCAGTGGATGATAATGACGATGGTTTAGATTTTAGAGGCTTGATTTAGGTCTTTCATTTTCCAACCTGTTATTAAGTGAATCCATCCATCCATCCATCCATTTAACTTAAAAGTTAAAAAAAAAAGTATTAAAGTATTTCTATTCACAGATACTGAGATGCTACATGAATTGACTGGTTGAGGAAACACCTTGAACAGGTTGCTAGGGTAGTCCCAACATAGTGACATCATTCACCACGTTCATTTATTCACAGGCAATTCAGAATTCTTTGCACTGTTGGAGGAAATAAACACAAGCACACGGAAAAACAGCAAAAAAGGATGGATAAGTGTGGCTAATGACTGTTTTCCCCTGTTATACGAGATACATGTTCAAAGCCAAGGAACTGACTTGAATGATCAGAAAGGTTAGTACCTCCTGTGGATTTTGCCCCCCCCCCCCATCACTTATGCTGTAAATGCATTAGACATGATCTTTAAAAGGCCAGGCTTAACAGGGGGAATGACTACAGTGTGCAAACCCTGTTTCAGTGTTCATAGGGGCACCTGACTATAATTCGTAAATAAATGTGTTTCCCTTGCTTGCTCTGAAGGTCCAGCCTTGCTTGTTTATAAAAGCGTAAAGAGTAAAGAAAAATGTCTGCTTCACCCTCTGTCGTCCTCCACTTGCACCCCTACAGAGGTGAATTTGGATGGGTCCTCTGGATCCGGAAGCTCCTCTGGTCCATCCACCTACAGACAGGAACAATCCCTGTTCATCAAGACTAATAATAATAAAATTAAAGCATGCTGTTTCATTAAGTGAACTTGTGAGTGGAAATTAAAAGGCACAAACATGAACACACTGGCTCTATATACTACATAAAAAACTAAAGCCCATTATTTCTTTCTCTGTGTCTCCACCTCCACTGCTGACTCATAAATACCTGGATGCCTATGGAGAGACATTTGCCCTTCCTGAGTGCTTCTTTCCTGTATTCCTCCCGGTGGTCTTCAACAACTACCCCCCTGCTCAGGACTGAGGGGGTGGGGGTGCTGACTGTCATGGTGCTGTTACTGACATGCTGACTGGCTGGTCCATGGACCTGCACGTGAATAATAAGAGCACACGTTAAATTGTGAATAGATTCAGAGAAGCAATCCAAAGGAGTCTATACAAATAATCACATCCCATGATGGGGAAACATTTTCTGGGTGGTTATTACAAAGTTGTTTACTGCACAAGGCAAATATTGATTTATGCATTAACATTACATAAGTTCAATTCATAAAAAATGCAATCACACCAGCCACAACCATCAATGACCCATGAGTACTCAGTATTCATCACCGTATTATTACACGAGTTATCAGTAGTACTTACTACATTATCATTTTTATTATTATTTTTATACACACTCACAAGGTGAAAACACCGCCATGCTGTCATGGCTGGTGACAATAAAAAGCACTAACCTGTGCATTAGCAGCTTCTATGGCAGCTGTCAAGGCCTTCATGCTGTCAATGCTTTCTGTTGAGTTACTGAGCCCTGATTGGATGGTCATGTCACCTCTGGGTCCCTCCTCTTCCATGTATGCATCCTGGTTGGTTTTAGAAAACATGGAACATGTACATCATTTCACAGATAGATGTTCTGATGTTCTGTTGACTACACAAGGAGCAGATTAACGCAATGTCTCTGTCCAGTACCTGTGCCGACTCTGTGCTGCTCTGGGCTGTGATGGAGATGTAGGGCTTCGAGGCTGTGGAGCAGGTGGAGGTTCGGGGTGGCACTGGTGGAGGGGTTTTCTTATAGGTGGTGATGCAAGATGAAACTATAGTTTCAAGTATGAGAAAGAAGAAGGGAAAATGACTCCATACTGAAGAAGCTGAACAAACAAGGTTCCAGATCAACATTCACACTCCATGTCAGTCAGAAACTCTTAATTAGAAAGGAAAGAGGTCACTCACATTATGGTTTAACCGTTTATGGCAGCACTTGCATTTTATTTTGGAGGTGTTCATCACCATCATGTGATGATCTGAGACAAATCTGAGCAAGCTTGCCGCAGCACATTCAACATTCACATACAACTAACTGCTAATACAGCAGGAGGCTGTGGAGGTGACAGGAGCTACATTTCTAAAAGCAGTGAGGGTGCACAGTTCAGACACACATACACAGCTCACTAAAAAGATATGCAGCACAATAATAAACAACACAATTTAAAAGAAATGGGAACACAAAAGTTATGTGTGTCAAATCCAATACCAGAGGAGGGTTGTTGGGGACATTCTACAAACACGGTGATTTGAAGATAGTCCTCATCATTTGCACACAGTCAGCGGTCAAAACAACATGTGTTTATATTTTCCTTCCAAATGCGGCCATGTGAATAATGAATTGCAATTTGACTGTTAAAGGAGCAGTATGTAGGATTTAGTGGCATCTACTGGTGAGGTGGCAGATTGCAACCAACGAAATACCCCTCCCTTCACCTGTCCCTTTCCAAGTGAGTAGGAAAACCTACTATGGCTTTCAGGTAATGTAAAAGGCCCTCTCTAGGCCCAGCGTTTGGTTTGTCCATTCTGGGCTACAGTAGAAACCTGGTGGATATGAAGGGCTCATTCTAAGACAACAAAAACAACCACTCTTAGTTTCAGGTGACTATACACTAATGGAAACAAAATGATGAATATTTTATCCCATTTCTGCCAGTACATCCCCCTTAACTCTACACACTGGTCCACACTGGTAACAGACCCAAACAGTAACTCAGTGGACTCGATGCCTCTCTGCTCATCAGAATCGATCAGGTGCACAGACTGTCAGAAACTGTTACAGCAGATTGCCATATTCAAGATAAGGATATTCTCCCTGGGGAAGCTGCCAGAACTCCATGACTCTCTCCCAGTGTCTCCTGTCAGTGAGTTAGCTCATCAGAACTAAACTCCACAAGATTTAGATGAACAACTAATTCTAAACGACACCATAACTTTCCCAAGACTCATTTTAAGTTAAAGCAATGAATTCATCTTCTGTGCCTGGGAATTCCACCTGCTGGGATACTTTGGCTAAAACCTGAAGATAAGAGCAAGGCTGTAGTCACACAGAGGGTAACATTTGTGGATTCAGCTCAGCCTTTGACCCCGGACATGTGGCAGACAGCCAGAGGTGAGCATAAACACGGACCACAGTCACCCCGACAGTACAACTGGACGGCAGGTTTGAACCATTAACAGTCTCAGTGAGACAGGAATGGAGATAGACGCTGATACGTTTGGACATGGGAGTATATTATGAGGAGTTCCACCTGTCAGAAAAGACAAAACATATAAAGAGACAACTGAAGGTCAGAGTGGTTCATCGCTTTAACTCTGGCTGTTTATGTTTCTCCCGCAACAGTAAGCGATGTTTACAGAGAACATCAGCAGTCACAGTCATGTGATCTTCAGCCATGTCAACTTTAAAATGGATCTGAATTCACTAAACTTGGCTTTATTAAACACCAGGTCTTTCTAATTATTAAGCACAATCATGAGTTTATGTTTCGAACTGAAACCTGGTTATAGACCACGATAACGGTGCAGCAGTTGTTTAATAAATCGATGCAGTGCAAACAGAGGTCATGTGGAAATCGGGCATCTTTTGAATATTCTGTCCTTCAGCTGAATTCCTCGTGTCCAGCTGTGTTCAGGCCATCTGAATATTGTGTAAACATTGTTGATGACTTTGCTGAACTGCTGTCTGTGGTTTGCGTTTACTTGGACCGCGCAGTTATTGTTGGTGATTTTAGCATTCATGTTGACAAGCTTCAAGGTTCTTAACATTTGGAAGGTTGTGGTGACTGATGTTGCTCTTACGGATCAGAGGTAATCAGAAAACGGTCTATCACTGAGAACACCTGTGAATGATTCATGCTTTCTCTTCCACAGCGGCCCCCTCTTGGGTCTCAGTCAGTGATCTTGTAGAGAATTTCCATTAAAAATGATGAATGTTATGGATGCCCATTGTGACAGTGGTCATAAATTTGCATCATTCTTTACTGACAACATTCAGAAAACAAGACAAGCTGTCAGTTCCTCCATATCAGGTGTAGGGGCTATATTACATGCAGTGTAACTGAAAGACATCAGCTTTTCAGTGTTTCCCACAGGCCCTGAAAACTGCAGTACATACGCCTCTTCCTCACAGAGCAAACCTCACAGACGATCAAGTACAAGCCTATATCAAACCATCTTTTAGTATAATCATTGAAAAAATGTTCTTCAACAGCGTAACACCTTCTTGGCCTAAGACAATTGTTTTGATGTTTTCCTGTCTGGATTTCGACCACAGCACTGAGACTGTTCTCATTAAGGTCCTGAATGTCATGGGGCTAGGAAGGAGGGTGCACACATCCCTGACACACAGCCAACAGCTGAATAGAATTGTTGCCACTTCTGTTGTGCTTGGCTAACACCACTGTTGCACTGCTCTTCCCAGTCTCCAAGTCTCATTGACAGTCTTTTCCCCTTAGAATTAGCATTAGCAATTAGCACTAGTGTGTAAGCTGGCCCTAGCTAACAGCTAAATCATTTCAGCATGCTGTGCTATGCAAAATGTGCAGTAATCACAACCAGCTAAAGGAGTAAAGCTGGACGGATATCAAATGACAAACACACTGTTTAACTCTGAGGCCATTTGGTGGATTATACTTGGGTTTACTAAGTGTTTGGACATTTTGCATTAGCCTGTGATCACGCAGAATTTTCAGATCACTCTTTCAAAATGGAAGTGGCAGGTTCCAAAATCCTTAGCAGAGAGGAGGACCTGGAATGTACCATATGTAAGCTAGTTGTGTTTCTGCTAATTATATAAAAATGCTCTTTTTAGAGAACTGCAATTCCTTGTTTGCAGGTTCCTTTAATGAAATTCCAGCCCCATCAGTGTTGGAGAAACCAGAGATTGTTCAGTAAGACCCAGCAGTGTTGCAGCCAGATACACCTGCTGCTCTCTCACCAATACAAGTAACTGAAGCACAAAGAAATCTGTCGACTAACGATGCTCCAGATACAGGATACACCTATTGACACACTGCAGCTTATGCCATTTTGTGAGGAGCATGTAGATGTGGTGTCAGGAGTCACACAGGAAGACAGACTGGTGTCACACAGGGACCAGGTCTGGGATTGGCAACAACAGACAGAACAGGAATTTGAGACACCAGAGTACCTGTGAAAGATGCTGAGGTGCTCAGGGTAGGGGATACTGTTCCATGGGCTGGTCATTTGGGCTTCACGTGTATGAGTAGACAATTTTACTGGGCAGGAACGTACAGCCAGGTTCAACACTACTGTAAAACGTGCCCAGAGTGTGAGTGCTCACTGCAGGGAAGCATAGAGCTCCAGCTCTCCTCATTCCACTCCCTGTCATTTCCACTTCCTTTGAGCATGTTGGAAAAGATATTGTTGGCCCTGTAGAAAGGAGTCAGACAGGCAACAAGTTCATTTTGGTCATTTGTGATTATGCCACTAGGTATCCAGAAGCCTACCCCTTCTGCCAGCACTTTTCAGATACGTAAAACCTTGTGTGAGATGTCAAAATATTACCAAAAATGCAAAACCATTTTACCCCCCCCCCTTCCCTGTATCTTTTATCCACTCCTTCTCTCCTCTCTCATGTGCCAACTCTAGGTTTAAATTTGATTCAAGAAACAGGCTTGGAATTCAATTTACTTTAATTGACTTTCAGTTTCCATACGACGGTGGAGGAGATTAGAGAGAAGCGAAAAGTTAAATTCATGATAATTAGCCTGGCTCAATTGAATAGTAATCCATTTTGTAGTGTGGATGAGTGAAAACCTTGTTGGATTACCGTTGCTTCGAAACTGGAGTGAGTCCTCTGCAGGCACGCTGGTGGAGCTGTCACTAAGCGTGCACGGCATCTCCAGAACATCCATTTCTTTCTTTCATTCATTCCATGCTGCAGTGGAACACAGCCATTTCCTCTCACCCATATCTGCATTGTTTGACAATCTGCAGCCATGCTTCTTATTTAGCCGGTGGCTCCAACAAATCTAAATATAGATGTGAAATGACATTTATTCATGCTCATGTGTTCATAAATAACACACAGCCTGAGGGAGAACTAAACCAGCTTGTTAGATATGCAGCTAGCTGTATCTAAATATCAATGCCCTGCCACTGTCTTTAGCTCTCTCACACACAAATACTCACAGCCACAACCGAAAAGACCAAATGTTAAAACTCTCTGACCTCCAAGTCTCGTCAGGAGTAACTCAGTTCTCTACAGAACCACTCTGTTTCAGTGGCTTCAGGGACGGTATGCATTTTGTACACACATTCATATTTCCCTCGGGATGAACTATAATAACGCTGGTGATTCTCTGACTTTTTGTTCAGCGCCATCGTCACAAAAAATACCTGCAAAAAGAAGGACGTTCAATTCAGCCTCAGCTAACGTTTATGTTTCATGCTAATTGAAGCCCTTTCATTAAACCTCATCAGTCCAGTCCAGCAAATGTTCTGTTCTTCAGACTGTAGTACTGTACATATTGTTGTATTATAGTTTGATCTAATCAAATACTGTGATACAAATATCAGCTTATTTCACTTAGAGAGGGGAAATGACGTTGTTTCGGAAAAAGGGCGTTTTGTGCAAAGCTGCCACATTCAAAGGTGACAGACAGAGTGACAGTGCAGGGTGAAAACATATCTCAATGTGGTTCCTTGTTCCTGTAGCATCATGGGCTATATGGACACACTGGAGAAGAAACAAGCTCACTCACATTGGTCTCCAAGCGTAATATGAAAGAAAAACTAGAACAGCCAGGACGCTGTGTGTTGCATAAAAAGTTTGAGTCAATGCCAGACTGTGTGATCTGTGTGGTAAAAAATAAAAAAATCTATTTGTGGTTTTAGTGGGAGTTACGTTCCGGAACTTTTTTCTTTCTTTTTTTCTACCTTTATTTAAACCAGGCAAAATCCCATTGAGTACACTTGCAAACATCGAGGCTGAGTAACTGTGTGTAGCTTCCTGAAGTCTTTCCATCACAGTGAGGTCTTGGAACCATTGTGCCTTTACAGAGACTGAAACATGCAAACCATGCTATAGCCAGAAGCAGAGCACACAAGTGCTACGGGGCACATGGATGCACTGCTGTACACAAACTGTCCTCTTAGCATTTCTGTTTGTGTAGAGATTAACCAAACAAGATACAAAGTGTTAGCTTTTCATGTGCTGGTAGGTGTGTTGTTGAGCTTTACACAGTGCACGCTAGCTGTTTCCCACTGCTTCCAGTCTTCATTCTAAGCTAGGCTAACCCCACCCAAACTCCAGCTCTATGCCTTACACAGAGACATCACTCTGACATCCATCCATCCATCTCACTCTCGGAAAGACAGCAATAAGCAAGAGTCTGAAATGTTGAACTATTCCTTTACAAACAAACAAAATGATTGGATGAGTCACAGAGAGCTTGTTTAATTATATGATCCTCTGCTCTTCTTATAAAAAGTTAGATTTTGCTATTTTTCAAAAATTTGCTTAAACTCATTCAGTCTCATACAAACAGATGGTGAAGTCAGCTGACTCAGCTGCATGTGTCCCGTACCTGGAAAAGTGCACTGTGCCCTTCACTGAATAGTGCTAAAAAAAAGTTGGTCCAGGACTCAACTGAATTATCTTCAGATCTCAGGCTTCAACCCTGAAATTATCAACAGTAATAAGCTGGGCTCAGGTGGAAGGCTCAGAGGAGCTGCGAGCAAGGGTTAGAACAACAACTGCAATAATGGAATTCAGCATTGAGCATTATCAGTCCATGTTCCTGTGGGGCCAGCAGAGAAGCTTATATTATTATTGAGTCCAGTGGTTGGTTGTAATTGGTTCTGGTGCTGTGCAGTCACAGCTGTTACTGTGGTTAGTTTTCACTCTGAATCAAAGTCTTTATCCTGGGGGGGGGGGGGGGTTTCTACAGTAACTGCCCCTCTGAGGCTAGTGTTGCAATGTAAGCATTCATGGTGGCTCCTCTTGCACTCTGTTGCATTTCAGTGACAAATTGACATGAACTCTTCCTGCAGATGAACACACTGGATGGACAAAGTGCAATTTGGATGAGACACAGTTTTCTTGACTTGTTATTTTGTGTGCTTTCAAAAGATGCTCAAAGACAAACCTTAAAGCAGAAAGATGCTTATAGAAATATCAGAAGACAAGAAGTAGAATACGACATGTCAACAGTGATAACTGTTAGGGTTGACATCCAGACCAGGTGTGGTTAGGTGTAGGTGAAAACACAGTTCAATTCAATTCAAATCAATTTCAATTCAAAAAGACTTTATTTGTCCCCAGGGGGCAATTTAAAGGCACACAGAGAAGTTACTGTACAAAACTACTCTTTATATAAACCCAGATAATGCTGTAGTCACTTCAAGTAGATATTGTGCTGCAAGATCAAACATTTGGGCAGGAAATAAATGAAATATGTTGTCAGTGAACCTTTTAGCGAAACAATCAGTATCAAGATTTTTTAAATGTTAGCTGAAAATATAACCCAGTCTGCATTATGTTCTTTTCCAAACAAATATGCTGTTATGGACAGATAAGTGGTATGGAAATGTCATTTGTAGGAGACGGTTGGTGCACTGTAATTGCCAGAAACCCTACAGATAAATCAAAGTCATCATTGCCCACATCTGTCTTCTGCCGCCTCCATCTCTGTCTCTGTGATACTTAGAAACAAACTTTGAGTGCTGGCTCTAAGGCAACCTCAGGGCTAAACATTGAATATGAGGATAATCCTCACTGAGGGAGGTTTTCACCCTGTGAATTTAAATTTGCAGGGAGCAAAGTCTTCCTCCTCCTCCTCCTCCTCCCTTTCTCTGTTAAATCAGTCTTCCACTGTGGTGAACCCGTCTCCTCTCCCGCTGCTCATCTCCAGACAGAGCTAGCTTGTCGCCAATTCAAGTGTTTCAGCAGAATATTCAGGTTGCTGGACAGGGTCAGGGCAGCTCATGAATGGGTTTTTGATGCATCAGCAACCTTCAGAATGCTAAAGGTTCACTGGGGCCTCTTTTCAAAGAGGGATCTTTAGCCTCTTGCTCTTAGAGGTCAAGTCCTTTACTGACTGACTGACTTCACTGAGATGTGATGAGAAACTGCTTGGCTGTTTGACTGTATGTTTAAGGATATTCTCAGATTTTTTTTACTCTGTCTTAAAGGTGAACTCCACAGATTTTCCACATCAGTGGATTGAGGAGTAGGACTGCATATGTGAAAACAGTAGTATAAAGCTTTCTGTGTCTCCAAAGGGAGCTGTGACGTCTGATAAACTCAGGCCAACTCAGGTGACACCACCTGAGTTGGCCTCGATGGGGTCTAAAGACTACAAATCTGAAAAGTACAAATAATCTGGGGTTATGGAGTGATCTTACCAGACCTACAGCTGTTATACAACACACGCCGATCTCTGACTGAACTGTCAGTGGTTGAGCTGCATTTTGGGTAATGTAAGTATGAGGTCTAAAAAGATGTTAACTGATATAAATAACAAAATAAGTACATAAAATCGGGCCTCATGAAAAACAGGACTTGATGCCCCAGCTGAGAATTCCATGGGAGAGCTGTGACTATGCAGGCAGGGAGTTCTTTCTTGCCACTGTCGCCCTAAGTGCTTGCTCTGGGGTCAGACTCTGGGTCTCTGTGAAGCGCTTTGAGGCGGTTTTGATTGTGGAAGGAGCTATATAAATAAAACTGAATTGAATTGAATTAAAACACTCTTCATTTTCTGGGTTGTTTTGTTGCTTCTCATTGCCTAACTCTCAGTGGACTGTAAATGAATTCAGTCCATAAATCTGTTTCTTCTGAGAACAGGTAACTTCAGAGATCATTACTGACAGACTCATAACTTTGTAAGGTGTTTCTTATTGTCAGTAGTGCAGCAGGTCAAGTGGCTGAATCATGTTCTGAACAGCTGAGGATCCTGTTTTACTCCTTTTATCAGGAGCTAAAGGGTGAGATTCCACAGATGCAGGCTGTTGAATAAGATTTTACATTAAAACGTGTCCGCTCATCCTTCTTTCGCATTATGGTTCACTTTTTTATTCACTGAAGATTTATTGATTTATTTGCTTTTATTCTTGGTTTAGTTGTTGAAATGAAACTCTGTATCAGTCTGGTATCATGAAACATGGCTGTGTTGCCCGAGCTGACAGTGTAGGACCTGCTCTCTGAATTAGATGGAGGATGCTAAACTCTCAGCTGCAGCAGAGCTTCTCTCCACCTCCTAATTTCCTAAACTGCTTCTCTGCTCTGAAGCCTTCAGCAGTCTGTGGGAACTTTTGCCTGACTCCCACAAAAGGGGGGAAGAAACTTTTTCACATACAAGACAAGCATAACCTTTACAGGAAGCTATTTTAATTCATTCATTAAGTTCATTATGCAAAAACCTTTTTCCGACTTGCATGCATCTCCCAGTATGGGGCTCGACCTTGTGTGGTGGACATCTGTAACTGGCTCCGCTGGCCTCCACTGCTCATACATTTATCTCCAACTTGGCTCAGTGCCATCAACTCAACTGGCCTGCATGACCACCAGCATCAAAGTCAGGTCAATGTCAGCTGCTCTGCCTCCTCCATCTGTGGGTGAGTAGGCATCGCTAGCCAGCAGTGAAATTTAATGCACACTAGAAACACTTCAGTTTGAAATGAATGGGCTCTGCTTCTCTGTATTCCTGACAATATTTATACTGCTCACACAATTCTCCATACAGAGTGTATATGCATGTGCTAACGCATAGTACACTGATGGCTGTTGCTGATGGAGGGTTTCATGTGTATACTGTACACTTTCCCCACCAACTCTGCACATTCCAACCATTGAAGCAAACCACAAAGGCTGGGTTACCAGCAAGCACAAAGGGACCCCCCCATACCCAGACCCTCCAGGGCTCCCAGAAGCCCCGGGTTCACTGTGTGGACATTACTTTATGGTTAACATCATTAGGAACAGAGAGGGCTGCATTTAGACCATAAGGACCCTTTGTTACAATGGACTTTTAATAATAGTAGCATTCAGTTGATGTTGTGCTCACACACCGTTTCCACTGCTAACATTTTGCCATGGCAGCCCACCAAATATAATATATATAATGATAAATAAATAAATTAATCATCTAATCCAATGCCTTGGTGACTCGCCCGGGAAACTCCCGCCCCCACCCCTCTGTGCACGCATTACAGAATTCAGCTGGTGAACTGCACTAATGGGCTACATTACATGGTCATGTAGCAGACGCCTGAATAAAGCTCTGAGAAAAGGAGCTGACTTAGGCATTTTCCAAGGAACAGAAAAACGAATTAAGGCAGGCATTTAGGTGGAGGATGGGGGTAGGGGCATCTCTCTCTCTCCTCGCTCTCTTAAGTCCAAGCTGCGTTAGCTTAGCTCTGGTACCATACTGCAACCTGAGCTGATCTACACACTTTATGGTGACTAAAGTAACATGCTGTTATTTCTCCCACACGCTGGGAGAGACTCACTTCACACAGCAAACCTGCTAAGTTAACCTGAGTCACGTACACAGGTGCAGTCAGGCCGTTATGTGTTGTTGAGTGAAGCACTGGTGAAGGGTGAACTGATGAGGACTTCATTCAGCAGCTACTAAAAATAAACCTAGTTAGAACTGTCACTGAGAATAACTAACCTACTGTACTTCCTCACACAGTGATCAGGGCCTTTATCTACCTGAAGGTAACAGGCGTCTGTTTGAAGCAGGCTTGTATCAGAAGCAGGTCTTTATTTCTGATTCCATCTGTTTGATAAGTGGAACTGCTGATATTTTAGTAGGAAGCCTTGATTTTATCAGCTGCCATCTGCTGTTAAAAGTTACTGCATGACTCGTTAATACTAACTCAACACTTCTTGAAACTGTTTTCAAATTTAAAATCCTTTCAAATTTCACAGCACACAGAGACCCTTCATTTCTTAACAGGACTTTTATTGTGAAACGTTTGCAGGCATACCATGTGCAATCACATCCCAGGGCCTGCTGGGAGGTTAATCCTGCCAACAACAGTAAGAAAATATAAAAATACTGTACACACTAGACTGCATTAGTTTTAACTGGGTGTATAAGTATACATACTGAAACTGTACAGTAGATCCTCTTTTGCCTGTCTCTGACAGTGTGCGGTGGACAGAGACTGAAAGGACTGGGGCCCGGTGCGACACACATGCAACATCACGCTGAGAGAAAGCATTCCAAAAAGCCTTCTTACAGCATAGTACATGAAGGTTAAGCTCTTCTTTTCTTTATGGGAGTATGAATGAAGTTGGAGGGCTGATTTCTGAGTCTGAATGGAGAACACAGAGAGGGCTGGTGGGAAAGTTGGATCTGTGAGGCAGCAGAAAGAGAGGAGGTGATTATCTGGGCTTACACAGCTCATCAGCCTGCTCGGCTTCTTAATTCAGACTGACCTCATTTAAGTTGCATTTTACTATTGAAACTTCTGACTGTGTCGTTCTCTCTCTCTGTCAGTCACGTCGGCAGCGTTTCAGTGCTGGACTCCCATCTTTGCATGTTTGTGTATTTTTGATGCTGGTGTTTGAGCCTCTGTCAGCCTTTCCTCTCTCTACGGCTGATCTTTTATTCTTCCTCTCTCATTAATCACAAATGTCACCACGCTTCAGCTGTCACACTGCTCTTGACTGTCAAGCACATCAGCCGAGAACTACAGCAGGGAACCTTCCTTTAAAACACATGATGAGACAGGCTCCACTGATTCAGCTCTAATGGAATGCTCTCTACACCCAAGTCAAATCATCCAATTTAAAATGACAATCTGCTTCAATTTAGTCCTCAGAAAAAAGACCTGGTCTCTCAGCTAGATGTACTCTGAGGATTCAGTTCCACCAGAGCCTTCCACCTACTAATTTCTTTAAGCCTTTCTCACTAGTTAGTCATTTTGAACATAACCTTGCATTTATTAAAAGACAAAAGCTCTCAGTTTTTATCTATATATATCCCATCTCATATCACTGTTGACACTCCTCCAGATGTGCTCTGGCTAATCTGAAGATTCTTCCCTAATCCACATAACATATTTAGATACAGATCGCATTGTAACACCAGGTGGGGATGGGGTGGTGATGACGGGGTGAAATTCCGAGGCAAGGTTAAGTTTCCCAAAGCCACTGTGGCAAAAGCCTTTAAAAATCTTGTAGAATGTCTCTCTGACTTCTTGTTAAAAGACACCAAGGAAAGTAAAACATGAGGCTCATATCAAACTTTATCATCAGCTGTCAATGAGCGAGCGAGAATGTTTTTTTCTTATGAATCAGAACTCCTGTAGAGGAGTCAACAATTAAAAATGCCAAATGAAGCTGTTGAAGTCCTGAGGTGATAATTTAGCTGTACAACTGTCCTGAGTGGATAAATTCAGTTCAGTGGACATCGGAGCAACATTTGCCAGCACAGACTCCAGTCATGTGGAAGCGGGGCTGACCATCTACTGTACTGTGACTGCAGAAGAATGTGTGAGAGTGTGCATGAGTGAATGATATATACATACACATTTGTGCTTATCTGCATGTGTGCATGCGTCCATGTATCCTCTTAGTTTACTGTATAAGAATTCCCAGAGGAGCAGCAAATGTAGGTCATCTCCAGCTGAGCACTTTGAGAATAAAGACTATCCCAACACCAAACAGCCGACACACAGTCCCCTGTGGCGTCCACTCTGGCATGTTCTCATCTGAACACCATGCATGAAGACAGCCTCTTCTGGCTTTTACAAGATTATCTTTGTGAGATATCTGGTTCATTGTTACCGTGCACAGCAGAGTGCAGAGAGCAGTTATGCACATCACTGCAACCCCAAGCATTTTCTAATTCTTTCTCCAGTTATGTTTGTCACTGCACAGTGTGTATTACACATCTAATGTTACTGTAAGTCCCATCAAACTGCCTCTGAGAATACAGCAGTGCTTTGGCTGATCCAGCGCAGACACCAGACATGGAGTTAACCACTGAACTGAAACATTCAAAAACACCGTAGTGTATAGTGTAGTAACAATAGTATTGAATATTTTCCTTTTTTTACTAAATAATAAAATCTATTTATTTTCAGCTGCACCACGGGAACAGCTGCCAGACTCAGGCAAGCACAAAATAGAGCGACTAGCTTTTTCCCCCTAGGGATCTCTGCAGCAAGTTATTTACTCATGTAATCTACACAACTGCAGTCCAGATTAAAAAGACAATAACAAAATGTATTTTGAACTGATCCCTGTTAAACCAGTGGCCTACATTTTGTTCAAGTCATCCACATCTGCATCCATACACAGAAATAATAATAAGTGGAAATAAACCCCTTGTCTTCTTTTTATAGCACTTTGATGCTGTCTGCAAGGTCAGGGGTTCCAAAGGTTTTCAAAGCTGTCATTGTCCATCTCTTTGTTCTGATACTTTGTTCTGCATGTAAGAACCTGAACCTGAATTTTAAATCGTTTTGTAGCTGTAACGTTCAAAGTGCCATGTTTGAAATTATGCAGGTAACAAATGTGACAAACAGTCCATCTCATGAGACTCCACACTAGATAACTGTCGGCTCTCTTGAGAGCTGTGGAGCTGATTCTTTTGGCCCATTCTATCATCTCAGATCTGAATACTGTTCCCAGACTAAAGCAGCACTATGCTTACCGCTAACAATCACTAGCCAATGACGTACCAGCAACATGTAAGGGGTGAGATTTAAATGTGGGCAAACACAGAGAAAGTAGAAGTAAAGCAGTCAAACAGTCAGGCTTAAAAAACTGAAAAGTAAAATACATTTTCTATATTTTAAAAAAGTGGCCTGATGCAACTGTCCTGCAAAAAACAGGCCCATAGCTCGTCTGTGCAGCAGCTTCTAACCCATGTAGGGGACACAGTAATTATTAGTGAATCTATGTTAAGAGATGGAGGGATGGTTTGATAATGCTCAGGACTTTCACACAGAAGACTGCTGTTGGTGTCTCAAGTGAAAGCCAGATTCAGTGTTGTTTCTTTGATCCATGACTGTTCACAAACTTAACTGTGTCAATTACTGTAACCATGACAACGAAGGTCCTCCAAACAGAAGGAAGCACTGATCTTAACCCAAAACACAATCTTATCCTTAATCTAAATGTTAAGATTAATCATCAAGGTCCATTACGCCTGCCGCTGGTACGCTCCTATGGGATCGTATCCAGGGGTAGGGACAAGTGACCTCTGTGGTAGTCCAAATGAAGGGCTTGTTGGTCATTTAACTTGTCATAGTCCTGTGGTACCAATCAGATGAAGCCATTTATGGTATTTATTACGCAGTGAGTTCAGCACTGGATGAATCTTGTAAATATGGGCCGGATGGGGAGAAAGTGACCTCAGCAAAAGTTCACCATGATGTAAGAAAAACATGAAATACAGAAATGGAGTACAGATTCTTTATCATTCTTTTTCATACCCATCAAACCCTTCAGTGAGTCCTGTGAACAGTGGATGGAATCACCCTGGAAAAGACCACCCCCCACAATGTCACCGAGCCACCACAACCCTCAACAATGGACTCAAACATTCAAGCCTGTGCTGTTGATGATGTACACCACACATGCACGCACTCATTCCCAAGAGCAGCGTCTGGTTTTTGCACCACTGCAGATTCAAGTGTACAGCACAAGATGCTTCAAACTCACTCATTAACACAGTCCCTGGAATTAAAAGGCCAATGGCCCAGAACTAATTGTTTTTTCTTCTCTGTGGCCCCTGGTATGAAGTGATTGGACATCCATTCCTTGTAGTGCCCTACCTGTACTGCTCTGGATGGTCCTGACGGTGGTAGCAGACGTGCGTGGTGGGGAGGATGGCAGCAGGAGCAGTGGTCTCCCTCCTTCTCCTTCCTCCTCCCCAGCGCAGCCCTGGTCAATCGCCCTCACATAGCTGTGACTCCGCATCCGGAAGCATCCCGGCATTGGCAGGGTGTCCATGGTGTCCATGCTGTCCATGGCAGCGTCCATGGCCTGGGACTGCATCTCGCTGTAGACCTGCTCACACACCTGCTCAATCTGCCCGTTCACCTCCACCTCGCTCAGCTGGAGGACAGGGACATTGGAGGAAGAGCAGACAGAGAGAGAAGAGGAGACAAGCAGAGGATGGAATGAAGAGGGTGAGCACTGGGGAAATGGCCAAACTATTGTCATTCAAAACATTACACACTTTTTTTGGAGAGGCAAACTATTGTTAGTCACACTGTTAGTCACAAAGTCAATGTGCCAGTGAGGAGGGGGCTGTCTTGGCGGTCAGGGGTGGAGCTATGAACCACCATTACAGTGGGCAGGGCTTGCTGCCGCTGCCTCGGTGGATCAGAAATCCCTCTCTGCTAAACAAAGACTAAACTCCTGGTCCTCTCTGCTACTTGTATTCTTTCACCTCCACTTATAAAACAAGAATACAAATAAAATGGGGTTTGGAGCTTTTCTAGTTAGTGTTTAGAAAAACATGTGAGTTCAGTTACTGTCAAATCCCAGTATTCTTCCTCCACTGTTTGCACAAGTCAGTGTGCTTTTTATTTTGAATTTATTCATTTCTATTGTTTATTTTTCCTGCTGCTGTGCAGTCACACAATATCCTGCACTCAGAGCTTTTGCCCGTCAAGGTCAAAAGCTGATTACAGGTCAGATCAGGTTATTTTTAACCAGGATAGATTTCCTATGAATTGCAGGTAATAGATCAGTTCTTGTTGAGCTGTGCAGTGCAGGTCTCTGGTCAGGAGATGTAGTCATGTCACGAGATTTAAATAATTAATGACGCTGCTGCTGCTGCTGCTGCTGCTGCTGTGCCACCTGTGTATAAAATTACACAAAGCCCCTCTCTTGGGCTTACAACATGTCTGAAGGCTCGCTAGTGTTGATTAAACATTTGTCATGCATGCTCAAATGTCTTATACGCTAACGAACGCTTGTGTTCACTTTGGAAAGGTAAAAAGCAAGCTAATCAGCTCAGGCGAGGCTGCCAGGTGAGAAGATGTGAGGGCGGGAGAGAGATGTGGAAAAGACGGAAGGTCTTTATCCCCATAAAATAAGACACAAACAAACTGCCTTGCTGCAGTGTGATACCAGGAACTCTGAGAGGACACAGGGTTGGTAACAAGACCGATTTCCCCCAGCTGCCACCAGCCGTCCTTGCAGCAGGCAGCAGCTCCTTATGTTGTCTCCCTGCTCCAGCAGCTTTCTGTCCCAGTCCCAGTCACACACAACAACTGCTGATGGCTTTTTTCCTGCTGAATGTGTGTGTAGGGTTGGCAACTTCCAAAACTAGAAATGCAGTAAAGACGCAGATGGATAGTGACAGGGTTGTTTTGTGGAAGCGTGTTTTTTAACTTGTGTTTGATTGTGTGAAGGACGGATTAAACCTGACTACATTGCCTGATGGCCTGCAGCCAACAACCTCTCTGAAATTGCTCATTCTGCACACAAACATCCAAATTTAAGATCAGTTATTTGAAAGTGCAACATACAAATGCACCCGGTTTAAAAAGCACTAAAATCACTCGCCTTGAATCCCAAAACAAAAAGCCACATTAGTCAGCAGTGCAGTGACAGTTCATTCAAAGCTCAGTGCCTGAGTGCACTTCCACCACATTTACAAACTGAAGCTCAGAGAAAAGGACTTTTGCCGTTTAATCAGCATTACTGGATAAACACTGGATGTCTTGGATCGATGGCGACAGAAAATGTGTGGCTTCACTGAAAATAAGAATAATAATTGATGAATGTGGGTTTTTTTATGTAGGTCTCTACTTAGCAGCCCATTTAACCCTTTACAGAAAGCTTGCATTTACATAACAAACTGATCATTTTGAATCAAAATTTCATAAATCTGTTGCAACACACAACAACACACTCACTCAAACTTTCCTCAACATTCAGTGTTAAGCTGTTCAACCAATGAACAGAGAGTTCCAGCAGGAGGACTGGTGACAGAAAGAGAGCGAAGTGAAAAGTTGGAGATGAAAAGGTGACTGGGGAGATGGCAAGGTGTATGAAGGACACCACAGAGGTGAAAGGAAACAGGAAGAGATAAGAGATAGTGACAGAAATCAAATGGCAAAAGGGAAATGACAGTGCCTGAGTTATTTCCAGTCCAGCTGCTCCACGTGGTATGACCACTGCTACATAGTATTTTATATCTGAGTAAGAAGCACAAATCACACAAATGGATGTTTCCCAGAATGGAGTGTTTAAGAGACATGTCTTATCCTCAATCTAATCAAAGTGCTTCAATGTGTATTGTTAGGAGTTAATATATTGTACGATTAGGTTAGCTTTTCTTCAGTTTGAATCTTTTTCCCTCTCTTCTAGACATATCCAAGTCCAGGTGTGATGGGCCAGCTCAGCCGAAACAGGTCCCACAAAGTCCATTCATAGCTGGAGTACTCACGGTCAGCGTTCTTGAGATATCGCGCATAGTAGAATCGGACAACCCGAAAACATATTGCCTCCGGCCTTGGCTATCGCCGGCGCAGAGGCATGAAAAATGACTGGCAAAAATACCTCACTGCTGGCAATGAGATTCTGATGGTAACTGCCACAGAAAACACCAGTTCACACTTCTGCCATGCTGCAAGACTCATTCCAGAACACTAGCATTAGCCTTATCTACCATTTTGGTGGTGGCCTATTAAATCCAGCAAAAGTCCAGTACCCTGAGAGTATGATCAACAAAGAGAGGAATGGAGAGGATTAGTGAGTGTCAGAGCCATAGTCCAGGATGAAACAAGGAGCATCCATGAATACATTATGAAGATGGCCCCCTGGGAGGAACTGCTAAGGGCGGCAGAAGACAGAGAGTGATGAGGAGGAAGAGAAAGTACTATGGAAGACCAAGCCCCTCCATGGGATGTGCCTTCAGCAACCAGAGGAAGTGGCTGACATCAAGAAATCCTTCCAATCACTAGAAAAGGCTGGCCTGAAGGACAGCACAGAGAGCTAAGTGGGACTTTCAAGTTCCAGACTGACAAGCAGCTGCTGACCAACCAACCATACATAGTAGTGTTTGACAAAGAGCAGAGGAGGGAAGTTGTGATAGATATGGTAATCCCAGCTGACAGTAAGAAAGTACCAGGGGCTGAAGGAACAACTGGAACATATGTAGAGGGTTAAGTCCAAAATAGCCCCAGTGGTAATAGGAGCATTAGGAGCTGGAACTGGAAGAGCGGCTCCAGCAGACTCCAGGTACAACATCTGAGGTTTCTGTCCAGAAAAGTGCATCCCTAGGAACAGCTAAGATACTGTACAGAACCTCAAAACTCCCAGGCCTCTGGTAGGGATCCAAGCTTCAGAGAAACACACAACCACCACCACCCGCATGTGGGGTGAGAGGGAGATTATTATTACGTATATACGACAGGTAATGGATTAATTCGTGGCCTAAGGTAGAAGGAGATGAGACATACAGTTCGGAACAACATCGGCCTTTGTGCAGTCACCCGCTACCTCACCCAAGGAGGTCCACGAGGACACAGTGGCAATAATAGGGCAGGATGCCCCTTCTTATGGCATGGTAAAGCAGTGGGCAGCTGAATTAAAACGTGGCAGAGAGGGCCCCCGTCCTGGAAGGCCAGTCACCATCACCACAAGATCCGTGATCTTGACAGATCAAAGTAACATAACGGTACATTGCATCTATCAATATAACCATGCAGTTATCCACAACAAACGCCAAGGTGTCAGCTCGCTGGATCCAGAAACCAGATGCTGTACACCATATAGGAGACATAAAGGATCTTGCCATTTTTGAGGTGGATCCCAAGAGATTTCCCCAGCAATTCGTAACCATGCATGAGACTTTGGTCCACCACTTCCAGCCAGAAGTGAAAGAACATTCAAAACAGTGAAAACACCCAGAGTCTCCGGCTCTCAAGAAAGCCAGATCGTTGAGGTCTGCAGGCAAGGTGGGCAAGGTGATGGCCTCGGTGTTCTGGGATGCAAAAGCCAAAGGGTCACACTACCACAGGGGCTTACTATGCTGATCTCTTGAGACAGCTAAGGGAGAAAATCAATGGCAGCAATGGCTGCCAACAAAGAATGTCAATTTGAACTTGTCCAGCACTTGTCCTGTTCACCTGATTTGGCACCCTAAGACTACTACCTCTTCCCCAAGATGAAGAAGGAGCTCAGTGGTCGTCATTGTGACAGTGGTGATGATGATGTCATCAAAAAAGAAATGAGACTAAATAAAAGAACTTAACACGCTTAAAGTTGTTTAATGATTTTGAAGAACTCTGTGTGCATGTGCCTCTGACAACTAAAACCAAAATGTCCTTGCGTATGTGACAGACGTGGCCTGAGAAAGTTTTAGTACGAACACAATTCCATGCTAAAATGAGCACTAACATATAAAATAAACAAAACCTCAACTTACTAAACAGCCACACACGCTAAAAAAATATACTTGTGTCTAAAGAAAATGGCATTAAAACTGTATGCTGTAAGCTTTGCCAGGTTCTTCAACTCAAAATAATGTTTCTACAACAAGGTCTTTCAACTATGGTGCTAAATCTAGTCTCTTTAAATTTCAAAAGTTAAAGTTAATTAGATACTTGACATCTCTCTTTCTAATTAGCATTTTTATCCCTTTGTTATTCTTTTCTAATCATGAGCTTGATTTTCACATTGACTTAAACTGAAAACAAACTGTAACTGAATCGCTCACAAGACAAAAACACAAAGTGGCAAGTGGTTTAATGGGGGTTTTATGGTTAAATCCATGCAGAGGAGGACATCAAACAGGTAATAGAGGCAATTCAGTATGGTAATGATAATTAGGGACAAGTTGGAGGTAAGTTTAAGGTGGGACAAATGAAGGCTTCTAGGGCACAGCTTCATCTTACTAGTTTAAACTACAGCTTGTGTGTTCAAGGTAGTGAATGGCCATATCACCCAGTGCAACAGTGCAGCTCTTTGATGTGTTTTTTTTTATATTTTTCAATCATATAGAGACAAATCTAATATCCAGGCTTTGGGTACACACGCAATACTTGTTAGAAGGCTTCAGTTTTGGTTTGGATCCGCACATGGGAAATGTTAACAAGAAGAAGAATTAAGAATATCACCACACGTATCCTTTAAGAAGACACTTGTAATGTGATGGATGGATTTGTGGAGATGGAAACATGACTCTCATCCTCAGTACAGACCTTACAGTGCAGACATGCTGGTGGTGCTCTGTGCAAAGACCCGGGTCAGGTAGTATTTGAAACCATTTTCAAACAAGGACCGGCTGAATGTAGTCATTTGACTCAATGTAATGCATTGTCCTTCACCAAGGTACTGTGTTAACTGACTGGTAGATAACTTTGTAACACAAATAGTGAGTTTCTACTGTTTACGTCACAGTTGTCGTGATGAAGGATGAGTGATAGCAGATAGAAGCATCATCTGAAGTTGTTAATCGACCGTTGTATATTTCCTGTTTCCTTTAATGGCCATGTCTGAGTGAGAAAGTGGCTTAAACTAACGTTACAGACTGCTGTAAAAGTCGACATACTTTTTGATATTTTGTCAGTAATATTCTTAATTGCATTTGACTCCAGTGAAATAAATTCACATCACTGAAGTTCTTCAGTGGAAACACTGGTTCTCCAGTTAAGGGGAGGGGTTACTACGACACACTGATTAGATGAATCTACACTCACTTGCCAGATTAAGCTAATGCAGTATAATACAGCAGGTATTAAGTACAAGTCAGGAATTTTCCATCCAGTGTAGAACAACAAATTCTGTTTCACAGCAGAATGAATGAAAATGATTTCAAACACTATCACATCCATCCAAGCTTTTGTGTGTCTGTGGTGACATGACTGGGTGGGGCGTACTGTAAATATAAAGACAGCAGTGTTGACAACCAACCTGACTGATGGTGCTCATGGCCCTCATGTAGCTTTCATTGCGTGAGCGGTATTGGGGTGAGGACAGCAGCGATTTGGGGTCGAGGAGGGTTTTGGGGTCCAGGGTATCCAGGCTTCTATTGATTGAAACCTCACTCACCGCACGCAGGTAACTGTGGCTCCTGATCTGCAGTTTGGGAGAGTGCTCCGTTGAAATCCTGACAGAGGGGCGACAGGGAGGTAGAGTTAAACACACATTATTGCTGTACTTAGTCAACATTGTACTACTTTTTTTCAGTCACTATCCTCGTTACATAAAACAACCACCATTTAACCACAGAGGTGTGGAGGTTCAGAGATTCAGCTGCTGAATTCATTCAACATGCAACCACAGCAGCTTCTGAGGCTGTCACACATCTGTGGTCTGCTGTAGTACCAACATTCATTGGTTTAGTCAATATGGCTGTCAAGATATCAGAACCAGGCCGTTTTTATTTGCACAAACATTAAAGGTGTATTCATTATGTTGTAAAGCCTCTTTTTCACAAAAGAAAAAGTGTCAATCAAACATATGGCTTAGATGTGACAGTGAGAAAATGAAGAATATAATTGCTATAAAAATTCTATTCATTTAAAACTAGTACCCCAAAAACATCTGACCCACATACAGGCCAATAGCAGTTTAACTAGACTTAATCCTAACAATCTTAGTCACTCTAATTAAATATTTGAGTAGAACTGAGTTGTTTTGAAGGAATATTGATCTCAGACGTTTATTCCTGAAGCCAGGAATGACTCTGATCACTTCTTCTTTTTCTCCCACCACAGTTTGTATCTTCATGAGCCCTAAATGATTACAGAGGCACTGTGGTTGGTGGAGATATGGAAACACATCTTTTTTTTTTTTTTTTTTTGTCAAAATAATGACTTAGAACTAAGTCATTGTGTAAGCAGCTTTTTTTAATCACATTGTGGATATAGACTTCTATATGGAGCCTCACTTATATGTTGATATAATAAAGTTATAAATATGTAACTTATGAAAGTTCCAAAATGATAGATGTTGTTTTTTCTGTACTTTCTGTCATAATGTTCTTCTTCAACATCTATGTCAGTCTCCTGGAGTCTGCCAGGGTCTTTCAGAGAAACTAGACTAATATAAGACTTGTCATTTTGTAAATGACAAAGCAAAGTAATATATATGTGGGATTTAATTATTGATTGTGTATATCCAATATCTAATAAATACTAGTTTTCTTCTCTGCAGGTTTAGAACTTCTCCCACACACATTTTTATAATCAGGATTCTGCTGTACAAGTTGTTCACCATCAAATTATGCAGTTTATAATACTGTGGTCTCTCTAGGCATCAATAACATAATGACATATCACAATATAGATTACCAAAAAAAATGAAAGAAAACCCCTTTCTGTTCTGTTTGGCCTTTGGTTTGCATCTACACCTCTCACTACAGACAGAGGATATTTCAGGCTTCTAGCCGTAGATCTGATTTCAGATTACACCTCTCTCAGGGGCAAACACCGCAAACTATCCTTTACTTCGTAAAAGTCAGCATCTTGGACCTCCAGAAAGTGGTCCACATCACCCATTACATCATCATCATCACTGCCAAAATGGTGACCACTGAGCTCCTTCTTCATACTGGGGAAGAGGTAGTAGTCTGAGGGGCCAGATCAGGTCAGATCAGACCAAGGACCTCCTTGGGTCCTGTGTTGTCCTTTTTCTCAGTTTTTTAATTACCCAAAAGTTATTAACCTCAAACTTCCTGCAGAATCACTCAGAGTTGAACTGTACATTCATGTAACGAGAGGTGTATTGAGCTATACAGCTCTGGTTACGGCTCTATTTCTACCTTAGACTTATCAGCACGATCATTGCAAAGCTTTGTTTAACCACGACAACACTTTCTTTTCCTGTGCTTTTCTCTCTGTGCTTTTCATCGTAGATGTCCTCAAATCTCTGTGTTGTTTATTCAGGGAATATGAGGAGACTGAACTCATGATCTCATGTCAAATAAGCAACCTTAGCAGTTAGTATGAATGCATTTACATGCCAGCAGGAAAGAGAATAAAATGTTTTTTGCCTGCCAGTATGGTGGTTGCGAAAAAATACAAAAATTAATTAAATTCAAATACAAAGAGAAAAACTAATAGTTTTGTCGATTTAAAAAAAAACAACAACAAAATGTTAAAACTCTTACTGTAGAGTGGTCATCTCAGTCAGCGATGGTTGTGTGGCTTTCAGGTAGCTGGCCCGGCGTGCCTGGATCTTGGGGGAGGGTTTGGGACTCCCGTCAGAGTCTCCACTGTCATCCTCAGCCATGGCTTTGACGTAGCTGCCGCTCCTCATCCTCCGACAGGGGATGTCGTCTTCCTTCCCCAGAGGAGAGAAGCCGCTCCACTCATCCTGAGGTACCTGATGACCGGGCAGAGAAGAAAGAGAAACGCTGTCAGGAGGATCCACTCCACTGCTGTCTGAGTCCCAGCCACCAAACTGGCTACCTAAACTGGCCTGATGGTACATGGAAGCTATACAAACAGAGGTAACATGCAGTGCAATAGAAACACAATACAGAGCAAGGTCTAGCATCCAAACACACAGACTGGACTAAACTGATGGCTGGCATTTTTCTTAATCCATCACTCTCTCACACACACATGCATCCATGCACAGCTCCCTCACTGCTGTGGTACAGTCTGTTGGCTAATTAGCATGGAACAGTATGTGTATGGGTCTGCTTGGGTCGGACTGAAATTTCTCTCTGGCTAATTGTTACATCTGCTTTCCAGGAGTCAGCTCAGTTCATCAACACAGGACTTAGTCCATACATGAGCACATGAGACTGTGTGTGTGTGCGTGTTTATACGTGTCAGACATGTTTTACTGACAATAAGTGCACAAAGATAAATAAATGACCAAATGTACTCAAATGTATGTAATAGTATCTAATACATCCACAGTCTCTGAGAGTCAGCTGTTTGATAGAGGGGTTTGGTAATAGTCCTGAGTTAGAGGACACTTGACTACAACTACTAGAGAACAATACTGTGTACAGTGTACAATACAGAATAAATATGCAGTGTGTGTGTGTGTGTGTGTGTGTGTCTAGTGTCCTTCCCAGTCTAAAGGAGAACACAGAGAAATAATAGAAAGACAATAAAAATGAGACAGGAACCAATGAAGAGACATTAAACCTGAATCGGTCTGAAGCCTGCAGTGTGAAGGCGGCTCATTGGTGCAGTTGACTAATTTCTTACAATAACTCTTTTCTCTGAGTTTGACATTTGTAATGTATTGTATAGAATATGAGATATGTAAAGTCAGTGATATGTTATATCATATATACAGTTCTTCAGAGGTCCTACATCTCTGCTAACACACAAAGTGAACCAGCAAACCTAAAGTATTATGAGCGTCTGCGTTTGGTTTCATCTTTGCAACATTATGGATGGTTTCAGCTTTCTGATGCAGGCCTGTGTTACCACAGCCCACTCACACTGGACATGTCCACCCATAGCAGAGGAAACACAGGTGGAACTAATAACAGTAATGAGGCTCTGCTCCATTTAGCTGTGCCATGACAGTCAGCAGGCACCGCACCAGAACCCTGGAACTGGCACACCTGAGTTTGAATATAGCCATTATTAATATTATCAGTAACTCCTGTGTGTGACAAGTCCAAATGTCAAGCCAGATATGGGTCTGTGAGACTTAATGCACTTTTTTTTGAGTAAATGAAATTACTCTTCACTTTGAGGAAACCAAAGCCTGACAGCTGTGTTCCTCAGAGCCTCCAGAAGCCTGTGGATGGGCTGACATACATGTGATCTCTGGGTCTCACTAAGGCTGCTCAACTGAAACATTAGTGTTAATAAAAGTACATTAAGCTGTGATCAGGCTCCATAATGTCAGTATCTGTATCCCACAGTCTATGGTTGGTATATGTACAAGCTACTAAGCTCATTATTTTTAATTAACCACACCTTTTTAGCACGCTTGTGCCAGCTGGAGCGATTCCAGCTCAGTGTGTCAAACTTGTGAGCCTTTACTGCCTTTAGACTGCAGGCCAGAGTGTGAGAATTTGACAGAACAGAGACAGACAGCAGGAGAACTGCGCCGCTACTCTGACTAATTATATATGAATCACTGAGGGAAAGAAGCTGAACAGATCTGCTGGGCTAAATGTCTCTCTCTCACCCTCTCTTTCTCTCTGTGTGTATGTGTATGCATGTGTGTGTGTGTGTGTGTGACGTCAAAGAAACACAAATGAGCAGTTTGGCTATAAAAAGAGAATGCGGGGAAAGGACCAGCTGCAGCAGCATCAGCAGCGCCTCTCACCCACGCACAGGCCTCACTTCCACTGCAGCTCCTCACTCATTCTACTGTAATGGCTGAAGAACAGTGGCACACACTGCTTTATGTGCTTCACACTGTCATTAGTGCACAAGCTCTTTGGTGGACATCTGATGCATTTCTGAGGTTTAGCAATTAAACCAAGGAACTGAGAAATAAGTCACAGTGAATCTGTGTCTGTACAGTATATCCACAGCATCTACTGTGTGTCTCATGTTGCAGCCTGTACATTGTTTCCTTGGCAACACTTGGCTGTTTTGATGGCTTAAGGCAGCAGCATTAGAGATAACAGGTACTGTAACCGTGCTGCCAGCAGGCGTGCTGTTGAGATGCTGAAGATAATAATTTGCAGATTGAACATATACAGCCGAGGGGAGCAGGGACAGCTTTAATGTTTTCTCTTGACACCGTGATACAGCAGCTCTGACACGCTGCGTTTAGCTGCTGTTTGCCTCAATCAAAGAAAGACTGTTGTTTGAAAGCAGAGTGTAGTTTTTTCTTTCTTTTTCATGTTCAGCTTTTGAATGTGTGCACTTTTTTACTTTGTGTTTTTGTCTTGCCTTTGAGTTTCATACTTAAAAAATAAACTCCGACTTTCATATCAAGGGATTTACAAGGCTTTTTTTTATTTTTTATAACAATCTCTCTCCAATGTAAATATGTTTGACTGTGGTAGTTCTCCCTCAAATACTTCTGGGTGTGTTAGACCTTTGTGTGCGATGTGGCAAGTCAATGAGCAAGACTGATTTAGGACAATATTGGATTTTTTATGATTTCAGAATCAGTTTGAAAAAGTGCCTATTCACTATTGTTTACCAAATTCTAGCTCTTAATTTCTTTAAAAAGGTGGAGCATGCCCTCTCTTTATACACACAGTGTTAACGATATTCAGAACTGAAGAAAAAGTGTGTGCTTTCACTTTCTGTCACATTCATGACATGATTGCAGTATTTTGAATAAGCGTCTGGATCCCAGTTAATAAATGAGTCACAGTGCTGCTTGTTGAGACTGACAGGAGGCAGAGCAGAGTGAATGTGAAACAACAAGTCTGAGCTACTAAATGATCTCTTTGTCTCCTGCCCACACGGGTCTGCTCCTGAAATACACGGCGCTTCCGATGATCTGTCCTGTCCCATCAGCTGAGGTCAGCATAGCTGCAATTTGTGCCTCTCATGTGTTACTGAGGGAACCAGCAGTTTCTCTAAAACATCACTAACTGGTGAGGTTTGAAAAACCCAGAGAGGGTTAAAAACCTGTCTCTGTCATTCAGTGGGCAGAATGTTTTTCATCCAGCTGGTTAGAAGAGTCTCTGGGGATTCTGGAAATACCGTCACAAATACACTTAGTGTTGTAAACCACATTCTGGGTTTTTCAAACCTCACAGGTTAATTCTTGTTTAGAGAAGCTGATGGTTACCTCTGTGAGAGGCACAAACTGGGTCTAGGGTCAGAAATCACAAACTGATACACTAAATAAAATACTAAATACATTTCTGTTCAAGCTGCTATTTAATAGCATCATAATAAAAGGTCAAGTTGAAATAATGTCTGAAAGAGTGACCAGCACGAACCAATAAAAGTCTGCTCCTAATGAAGGCCATTCATTTTTTTATTCAGAGGAGTGGAGTCTCCTGTGCTATAATGGCTAATTCCATCAGCACAACAACAAAGTCATATCAACCTCACCGCTCTGTCTCTCTGTTGCTCTGTCGCTCAGTTGCTGTACTTTTTATTTCTTTTTGACTGTTTTTGGTCATCCTTTGAGCTTCCTGGAGGCTTTTATTGTGGAACATCTGCAAAGAATGTGTTGAGGTTTCCTGACAGAAAACTTAAGGCTGATCAAAAAACAGCAAAGCAGACCCAAAGAAAGTGGAAGCCACAGAATGGTGAGCATGACCATACATTATACTGCATTTATCAAGGCAACAAACGAAACTGGGAGCAGATCTGGAGACATCAGAGATCATGAGGATTATGGTCTGTCACTATATATTGGCTGGTATGTTCTGTTGGTATATGTTGGTAATTCTGCTGTGTGTCATAAATGTGAACTGTATCATTGAATTCCTAACCATACACACACACATACATTCAAGCAGAAGATCATCCCACACAGCACAGGACAGGTAACAAATAAACAGCAGCAGAATGTGCTGGGGAGGTCAGCTACAGCAGCCTGGACCAAGCTGAACTGCATTCTTTCCTCCATTCCACGAGCCTGAATTCTATCAGATCTGAATTCAGCTCTGAATGTGTCATAATCCTGGTTCAGCTTTCTACGTCAGTTAGTTCAGTTAAAAATAACTCAAAGTCACAGAGTCAACTGAGACTCGTAATAACACACTGAAAATGAGGTGAGAAAGATGAGATATAAAATGTTGACCGACAGTGTTTCACCGTCATGAACAGGACATTTTGGAACAATGGGTCGAGGAGTCAGAGCCACCAAGTACACTGGGCAATTACTACAGATTTTCAAACACTTCTACTTCCTATGTAGTCTGTAGTTTAACACCTCCCCAACACTTAGCACAGCACTCCAGTGAACAGCACAGCACAACAACAAGCCATCAAGACACAAACACTAAGGAGAGGCATGATAACTGGCAGAAAGGCAGGAAGGGAAGCACTACTAAATTAAAAATGAGGTCTACAAACGGGAAAGGATGTCGTTCTTCATGAGTTCATGTCATTACCTAGCATTCAGAGAGTAAGGCTGCTACTGGCTCTGCACTTACTTCTCTCTTCAACTCAAAAGGAGGACAGAGGAGGAAGAGGAGAAGGAAGAGGAAGGCTCTTCAAACCAAGAGGAAGTAAAGGAGGTGGAGGTGGGTTGGTGGGTGGCAGAGGGGGTTGGGTTGATAGGAAGCGTGGGGGTGAGTTGGGTGAGTGAAGAAAAGGCGGGAGGGGAAGAGTGGTGGAGAAGGGGGAGGAGGTGGCAGTGGGGTTCTTCGGAGATTAGAGTAATAGACTGGTGATAGGGAGCAATGTTCCCTCTATGGCTGCGGACACACTACAACCTGACTCTGAAAACGCACTGCACAGGTCATCCATGCACTTTAGACTGAGGTGGAGTATTAGCCCTGCTGAGAGGGCTGTTCGAGGATGCTTGGAGATTTTGCTCATTGCATTATTGCCCTGCTGAACTCCACCGTAGATTGTTTTCAGTCCTGTTATTAAGTAACCAAGACCCAGACCTAAACCTGTGTGAAACCTCATGCTTATTTGCTCTTTACTGGTCTTTGGTGAAGGGGGGGGGTCATTATGTTTATATATACACTGAGATGAGAGAGAATAGTCAAGCAGTAGAGATTTTGCTCTTTCTTTCACAGTCTCTATCCCTCTACTATACTGTATCTGACTATATAGTGTATCATATTACCCTAGACCACTAGAACACTTCCAGCAGCTTCCAGCATTCAGGCTTACTTGTGGTCCCTTGAGTCTCAAAGTAGAATCGGAGGCAGAACCTTCAGCTCTCAGGCTCCTCTACTCTGGAACCATCTACCAGTTTGGGTCAGACACCCCCTCTGTGTTTAAGACAAGGCTAAAAGCCTTCCTCTTTGATAAAGCTTATAGTTCTGACCCTGACTCAGATTTGCCTTAAACCATCCCCTACTTATGCTGCTATATAGGCTTAGACTGTCAGGGGACTTCCCATGATGCACTGAACTCCTCTCTTCTCCTCTCCCTCTCCATCTGTACTCATTCATATCCCATTAATCGCATTAGTGTGTTCTTATCTTATCATTCTTAGTCCTGTTAGTCTTGTTATTGTTATTTTTGTTTGTTTTGTTTAGTGGAACCTGCACTGGGTTTTCTTTCCTTCAAACCAGTCATGGCAGACCAGGTTGAGTTGAGAGATTAAAGAATTAAAGACACAAAAAAACAATTAAAAAAAAACTTACATATCTTGGATTGTGGTGCACAGACAAATAACAATAACTATAAAAACACTGACACATTTCCATTGTCAAGTTCCTCTTACTTTCTCCATACACTCTGACAGTTAATGAAATGGTGCTGGTCAGAAACCTGTCAGGTGACGTCACCATCTGCTGCAGAGAGCAACATCACCAGCCGACAGAGGAGGTCAACACCAGTACCTGCTGTTCACCATGAGACTTGAGGCTCCACACAGTTCTGGGTTTGGTTACTCTTCCAACAAGGCACACGTGATCAGATTGATAGATATTATAGCATAACATTTGGTGCATAGCATTTTTTTTAACCCATGTCATTCAACAGTATGATAATTTGTTGAGTCATTGATTAGTTGATCGACAAAAACAATGATGGGCAACAAATTTGAAAGCTGATTAAAGGTTACAGTCTTCTTTTTTACATAACAATGCCGAACATTCTCAAGTTTCAGCTTCTCAGATCTGAGTATGTGATGATTTTCTTAACTGAATTTGAACCGAACATGACCTGAGTTTTGAACAGGTCTGGAAAAAAAACAAGTAATTTGATGATCTGATGAAGCTTGAGCTTCAGGAAACTGTGAATTGTTCAATTTTCAGTGTGTTGTACAAATTTTCAAATAAATTTATATTTCAAATAATTAGTCAAAAATTTGAATATTACTTTAATAAAATAAATCAATTTTCAAATTTAATGAAACATTTCCATTTCCATTTCCAGAATCCTGAGCACAGCACACTGTTAAGGCCCTGCAGTTTGTAAAAATATATCATTATATTTTTAAAATCTTATTAGAACGACTAAAGGTAGGTTGATGAATGTGGTCAAGATTGAATCATGCTAAAAGCCCTCATATTACCAGCTCTAGTGTGTACCCAGCCTTAGCCAGTGATATCCAGTCATAGTTTCCAGCCATGTTAATCTGCAGGTGTCATTCCAACCAAACACTAAGCCAATGCAGGGACTGAGACTCAGACCAGCCCAACAAACTGGCATGCAGATCCACTCCCCTCTGGCATTTGCATTTTCCACCTATAAAACTATCAAGCAAAAGACAGTGCTGTTGGGTTTTGGGCAGCATGGAGCCAGGAGACTGTCTACTCTGAAAACATTTCATAAATACTCATAGAGTAAACTACATAAGATATTTAAATGTTAAACTAATGTTATTATTTTCTGCTTTTATCCATATTGACAGATGACTCTTTCAGCTCACCATAAACTAACTATACCAACCTTTAAATAACAGAGTAATACATTTGATGTGCCCAGTGCATCTTGTCTTGATGACCAAATTTTAGGTTGGTGCCATCATAACTTGATGGGTATTATCTCCAGATAACAAGGTTTAAAGTATCCCTATGTCAAAACACAGAACTCTGGATGTTCAGGAGATGAGAAAAGTCCCAGAATATCTGTATAATTAAATCCTTCTAAAAATCAGACGCATTTAGGGGATGTCAGTACACCTCCGACAGACCTTTGGCAGGCTGAACACAGCTTTAGCTAATGCAACAACATTTGAGGCAAAGTGATCCTGTTTAAAAAAAGAGGGGGAAAAGGGGAAAGGAAGCCTCAACGCAGAACATGTGGATGACATTAGCATGATATTTTCTCTTACCTCCTAAAGGCACACAATAAGTGATAAAACAAAGACTCAATGATGAACACATAATTTTTCATACTGATTTTACTTCCACAGTTTCAAATCTCTCTCTTGTTTGGTAGATAGTGAGTCACAATGCAGGGAAGTGTGTTCGTGGCTGGACTGCACAAAAATTAGATTTTCCTTTGTGACACCCACGGGCTCCATATGAAGACAAACGCCCTCCCCCCTGTAAGATGGCTGTCTTTTCTCCTGAAATAAACCAAAGAACTGGAGATGGAGTGTGAAACACCAAAAACTTCTCAAGCTTGCACTGCGTCAGCCCCTAGGAATATAGTTTATATATTTCCAACCCAGTTTTACTGTGAATATTATGTTCATTACATTATTCATTCAGAGTGAAGAGTTATTAGTAACACTAGCAAGTTGTCAACATGGGAATCTTTCCCAAAGATTGTGGCAACAGACAGTGAGAATTCTCACTATATATTATATATTACAGATCATTCTGGGAATTTTTAAAGGAGCTGAATCCAGAGCACTGAAATGATTTTGGCATTGGGATAACTCTGCCTGAAATTCCTGCTAAAGTAGCACTTCATGCACTTAAAATTTTGAATGCCCACTTTAGTAATGGATTCCAGTCACTGGTTTGCCCTTCTCTAACTGAAGCTGAACTTCTTCAGAGAAGTCCAAAACAATAATGTTTGGTAGGACTGAAAACCTGAAGTCTCAGAGGACTGGACACCACTGAATTAGAGGAAACATTGGTGAGGAAAGTAAGTCGTGGAGAAAAGGGAGTCAACAGAGGGGAGAAGGGTGAATCGACTGGTTTTGGATGGGAGTCGGGGGAGGAATTATTTACCTGTAAGAAATGGCAAGAGCGCTCCTGCTGCTGACTGCCCTTAGATTTGACTAGAGCTCTATCTAGGTTTAGGTTACCGGATCCTGCGCTGGCTCGTAGCTGGTTGTGGCTGCTGTTGTTGGTGTAGACCTCTCGGGCCCTGCTCACCGTTAGGCTCGACGACCATGCCCCTTTCTTCACAAGGGGCCCGTCCACAAGACCCAGTGGCAGCAAGGGGCCACTTCCTCCACCGATACCGCCACCGCTGTTATTGCTGCTACCACTAACTGGCACACATGCCGACGATGCTGCATACTTCACATCGTTGTTGCTCCTGGAGGCTTTGAGTGCAGAATGGTGGTGTGTGTGGCCATGGTGTGCGTGGGTGTGTGTGTGCTCGTTGAGTGTGCCGTAAGGGTCCATCATAAAGTACTGCTGGGACTGCGAGGAGGAGAGAGGGGGGAGGGGAGTTTGGGGGAACTTGTCGGGGTTGTTGCCGGGGTACCGGCCCATTGTCATGGCGATGGGCGAGGGGGAAATGGAGGGTGAGGGTGAGGGTGGAGGTTGGTGGTGATGAGGGTGGTAGAGACACAGCTCCCGTTCCAGGTTGTCATCTGAGCTCCAATATCCGGAGCCCGGAGCAGATGCTGAGCCGTGGAGCTGGTGGTGGTGGTGGTGGTGGCTTCGATGCTTGGGCTCCGCTGATCGACAGCGCTCACGGCTCTTGCTGCGCTTCCGGTGGCGCACTCCCACTGGTGGAGTTTCACCTTCTGGGCTGGCCCTTGAACCACCACCACCACCTCCTCCACCACCACCACCACCATTAACACTCCCATTATTGGCCCCCTTGGAGGACTGTGTGTGGTGTGGGCCCTCCAATGAATGTGACTTGGTGAAGAGTTTCTGGACTGAGTGGACCAGGTGGCGAATTCTCCCTGGGCTGTCATTGTTGTTGTTGTTGGCCCCCATCCCCCCACTGTGGGCCAAAACTCCTCGTTTGTACTGCAGTGTATGGTAGCCATCTCTGGAAAATGACGGCTGACGCTCAAACGGGTCCGCAAAGTTTGCTGGTACCCGGGTGGGCGTTTTACCTCCATAGCCTCCTCCAGCTACTCCTCCTCCTCCTCCCCCTCCTCCTCCTACATATGGTACCATGGCCATACACTCATCCTTTACCTCAGGATGGTGAGTTGAGGAGGTGGAGTGGCACCTCCTTGGGAAGGTTCCATATGGGACGATGCTGTTGCTGTCAGAGGGGTACGAGGTACGCTGAGCATTGTAGTAGGGCAGCTCAGCTGGATGCGGCATGGGGATGGGCACAGGCATGTCCATCTGACTGATCAAATATGGCTTGCGGTCAACATGGTGACCCAGTGGATCATATGATGGTTCATAGGAGACCACGTGATGGTGACTCCGACTGCTGGACAAGCCTTTCATGACAGGGGGAAGGATGGGTGAATGGAAAGAGGAATGATATGGATGAGAGATGCCAGGCAGGCCCGTGATCAGTGAAGGGCTGCAGAAGACTGTCCCTGAGAGGAGAGCTGCAGACTCTGGAAGACAGAAAGAGAGAGGAAGACAAGAGCAACAAGACAAACAGTTAATGCAAGGCAACAAGTCCAACATAAACAAACAAGTCATACCATGGGAATGACAAAGGATCCAATGTATCAGGACACAACCCACTGGGTTTAATTATACTGTATTAGTGTTGTAGATGTCAAGTGCTTTCAGCTAGTAAACTTATGACCATTATAGCATGTACCACACAGGGATCTGTTAAAGGGGCCCACAAAGTTGTATGCATTCACGGTTTGATCCTTTTTGTTCCCACAGGAAAAGCATTTAGAAACTGGACTAAACTATATTTTAGTTAATTATACAGCGCATACATTAACAAAAACCAGCATGGAAAAGACATGTCTAATCAGTTCTTATTTATTTTTACACACTCTACCTTGGCACTTTCATTGTGATTTTGCCATCAGTCCATCTACCCATATATCCACTTATCCTGTGCAGGACATGATGTTACCAACAAAAAATGCACACCCCAATACTCTTCATACTTTTGTTATATACTTGCGAAAATAACAATAAATCCAACATTCCATGTCACCTGGATCAAATGTAGCTGAAAACAGCTTAGCATCCCACTAGTACCTTCCATTGTCTTAGCCTTTTTCTCTTTCTGTTCTAACCCTGTCGGACCCTATTGACTGTGTGCCAGTTTTTTATTATTTGTTGTCTAACGCCACAGCAAGAACTGAACTGTCATACTGAATAATGAATGTGGGCCTATTCATCTGTGTCTGACATCTTATGCCATCGCTCAGACTGCCATGAGCTGGAATGAGTTTGAGACATTAAACTTGGCACCATAACTGGAAATGATGTGCAAATACCTCCAATCGGCCTGATCGTGGTGCTATAATTAACAGCCAAAAAATGTAAAAAACTTTGAAACACTGTGAGTCTGCCTGACTCGAAATCCATCACAGATGTAAATCTCTATGTCTTTTACAAAAAGTCTCGGACAATAGATGCTACCATTGTGGATTTTTGGCTAATTTGCATAATATGAAAAACGGTACATTGTTATGCCAAATTTAGAGTATAGTCTTGCAGGACTCAGATACACAATTGTATTACAAATGAGGCTGCCAGCAATCAGAAAATGTTGCCAAGAACAAGGCTTAGCAGGAAATTGACAGAAACTGAAGTTGTCTTAGTGCAATCCTGATTAAACTCAGTGCGGACATCCAACCTGAACATACACCCCAATACGCTTACTATACACTTGTGAACTTAACAATAAATCCAACAATCCACAAAACCTGGATCAAATGTAGCTGAAAACAGCTTCACATCATACTAACACCTTCCATTACATTAACTCCAGGTTTATATTTACTGGAGGAAAATATTAATGAGCAGCACTGAAATAGATTTCTTTCATCCACCCAGTGCATCCACTATATAACAGTATAAATGGGATAAGATGTTATTTCCTACATGGACACTGTTGAATTTATTTTTATTTTTTTCTTTAAATACTGTGATGAAGAAAGAAATATGTGTTTGTCTCACTCCTTCTTTGAACACAGTCAAAGTAGCTGAAGTGCCTTTACTCATCTTTTGTTTGTGAGGTAGAACAACAAGATATTCTTATTAATGAGGTTGGGGGGTATACTGGATTTGTTACAGAGTTAAATATGTCATGAGCAATGAATGAGAACAATGATGAAACTCAATACTCTTCTATAGTCCTGCAAAAAATACCTGTGACTTCATGATACCTGCATAGGTAACAAATATATATGCAGCAGAACCATCACAGACTTTAAACTGCCTGAACAGACAATGTTGCACAATGTCTCCTAATGTAATGTTGTATTAAACTGGTTGACAACACATAGCAGAATAACGACTTCTTCATTTTTCAGACATACTGCAGAGCATCAGTGTTTCTACTGGCCGACTGTGCACATCCACATGGTCAAAGCTGAATAAAGGTGAACTCTGAACTGCAAGTCCACTGGAGGCCAACTGGAGCTGGAACAGCAAAGACGTGCTTGTTTGTTGTTTGAGCTGAATGAGGGCAGAAGCGTAATCTGATCATACCTACAAGAGACACACAAACAAAGCTCTGAGTGGCTCAGCTCGGAACCAAGAACAAACCGCTGCTTCGGGCAACACCAAACCTCTTAATCACTGGACCAGATTTAAAATGTGGATGGTGAGGATGATTCAGGGACCAAAACCAGCACGTGAAGCAGTTTCATCCAAACAGATTTTGCTTCTGTCCGGTAATCAAAACATAAGCACAATCTAGAGAGGAATGATAGGGATTAAAAGTGAGTCTTTTTCCAAGATCAAGGCCTGTCTTTTTTCATTTCCACTCAGTGTGCCACATCGATTCATCCTGCACTCATTAGTGCAGGTAACAGTACTGTAAGAAGCCCCCTCTCTCTGACCTTATATAACAGTGAGGCCACATCTTAGGAGACTATGGGAAAAGGCTCCAGGGATCAGACTGCACACAAGACAGTTTTATTACAGATGAACAGCCATGCAGGACCATGGTCTTGGTGTGTATGCTGCATGCATGCCTGTGTGTGTACATGCACTCTTTGATTTCTGGTGGAGTTGTGGCATAGATATGTGTGTGTGTGTGTGTGTGTGTGTGTGTGTGTGTGTGTGTGTGTGTGTGTGTGTGTGAGAGAGAGAGAGAGAGAGA
>JBBMJY010000006.1:335435-369802 GCA_037833715.1 Toxotes lorentzi
ACACACACACACACACACACACACACACACACACACACACACACACATACACACACACACACACACACACACACACAGATCAGTAGAAGCCCCACTCTCTCTCTGCAGCTCTATCAGAATAAATCTTACAGATATCACATACAATCTGTGGGTTTTGGTTCCCTGTTTGCCTTTCAAAATTAAATCATTAATATCACTGATGATCTGTGCAAAAGAAACAACTAATATAGTTCATCAATATACAGTACAGTATATCATGTCTACACCTCATAATACAGTATGAGGAATGTTTAAGTGAATTCATATCACAATAAATGGGCCTCATTCATCATGTTTTTGAATTGTTACAGATGCCAGCCGCATGGTGCTGTGTTTCTTGGCTGGGAACAGTGACGTCATGATGGCGACGAGTAGTCCAGTACATAAAAACCCATAACAGCACAACATGCAGTGTTTTCACTTAGGTTTTCCTTCAGATTAAATACAGAATATTAAACATGTTAATTAGTGAACGTTACGCAATTTGGACCTGCATTTTTCCACTATTCATTTCTACAGATAGAATACGAAAATGTTTTTAAATCTCATGTAAATGTCCAAGGTTTGGCAGAATTTTCCCACATGAACATTCCTCACTCTGACACTGAGGTTATTTATTTTGATAAAGATGACATCACCCTGAAAATGAGCCTGATCTCTCAGGGTGCTGACATACATAACCTGTTTGGTTCAGTTAAACAAACCCCAGTTAGTGCAGTTTGTTCAGGCTGGTGTGAAAGCTATCACTTGAACCCTGGTGATGACCAAACATCCGGACTGAGGCTGCCTCAACAGGAGAGTCTCGTCATGGTGACTCTGGTGTGGTGTGTTTGAAGTGGCAAAGCAAACAGGTCAACTACAATTAAAAGTCACCTGGTGCTCAGGGAGTGATCTTATAACTGCTCTGTATCAGCGAAGTATATCGTTTTGTAAATCATCAAGTAAGTGTTGTAACAGATATGTCTGTCAACACAAGACCTGGGATTTCATTGATTTGAGGTCTCATACTAATAACTGAGAGTTTATCACATACTGTACAGTGGATCCAATGACAGTGTGAAATGCAAAGAAATGTGATTTGCATGTAAACCTACAGGTTATGGGTTTATGGCCTGTGTTTTGGTTTGTGCTTCTGCAAATCATATTTTCCTTCCTCTGCTTTTCTGAGCTCGGACTTAATTGGGTAAATGTTCCAGGGGGCGGGGACTCTGCGACTCTGCTGTGCTGCAACTCTGCTGCTCTTTTATTGGACCAGTAAACTGTCAGTCATATCCTGACCACAGAGCTCTGATGCTATGAATGCTGATCAGCATTGGGGCAGTAGTACTCCAACCTTCTGGAAAGCGAGTGAAGTCGTCTACAGTAATCTGGCAACTAATGTGAGTCAACAGTAGCAAGCCTGTACAAGTCAGCACATTTGCACACCCGAAGGCCACATTCATTTTAAGTCACCATTCACTGTATCCCAGTTTCAATCATTCTGACCTCTCTAAGACATGAGGTAAAACTACAGACCATGCTGTGATGGTCTCACATGGTTCGGCAGTTTGAATAGATCTTTCACAGTTCATCTGTTTCTCCAAACTCACTCCTCCGACACTGTGTGTTCCATTGCACCATACGCATTGATTTGGCGTTGCAGCTGGTGTGAACCCATCACAAGGTGGTCTCTAGTTTATATATTTTTCTGTTTCTGTTGTCAGACAACTTAAAGAGTATAAACAGTATTTATACAGAGATATAGAAAATACAGGCCAGGGACTTATATCTACTTCACCAGACTAACATGATGAGTAGAGTAAATTAACCATCATTAGGTTCTCCTCTTTGAATGTGTCCTTCGTTTTGAGAACACCCCTGGAGTGAACACTGGATGTCTGCTCTATGGATAATTATGGGTAGGAAGCCCTGAATTACTATGTCTCACAGGAAAGACAATGTACTCACAACAGTGTGTCTAAAAATACAACTTCACTGAATCAAGGGAGGAAGTGATTCACTTCAAATGATGTGTTGGTGAAGTCAGACATTACTGTACAAGAACCCAAATAACAGGGGCTTAAATAAGCAGCGTTTTTGTCTTTGTTACATCAGGAGAAATATACATCTGATCACATCAGATAAGGCTCGAGAAAATGACTTGAGCATGTACTTCATGAGTCATTCTCAGTGATAGAAAAGGTGACCTTTGGGCAGAGGTTTGCCCCCTGCTTTAATGCCACTGGTCACCACAGAACACATGAGTAAGTCTCACGCAACAAACTGTCTAGTGGGGGTACCAAGTGTTACAAGGCATGTATGAGCAAGTGCTTAGTGCATATACAGCATATATGCATGTACAAGTGAAGCATTCAGTTTTGGCCTGGACGGCTAATGTCCAAGGTGAATGAGATGGAAATGGCTCCAACTCCAGTCATAAAATTTAGCAGCTTTAAAGAGATGGTTCAACAATTTGGAAAAAAATATTCTATTTTCTGAGAGAGTGAGATGAGAAGACCGACATCAATCTCATGTCATGTGTGTTAGGACATGCTTAGCCTAGCTTAGCGTAATGACTGGAAGCAGGGGGAAACAGTTAGCCTGTCCAAGTGAAACCACACATATCAGCACCTTGTCCCCTGTTGGTTTAAAAACAGAAGAGTCAAAAATGACTATTTGTGGTTTGTGGGACTGTGTACAGTCTTGTCTTCACTGTGAGGCAGCCATGTTTGGTTGCATTCTACCGGTGCACAGACCAAAACCAAAACCCACGCTCACCAACTGTATTGGCAGCCTGTTGTAAAGCCAGTGACTCTGCACTGACATACTGTGCAGATGGATAAACTGGTGTTCCTCAAGAAATCTTTTCAGCACATAAGTTCCCACTCAACCAAACAAATTGCTATTTTTTTTTTATTCCAGACAAGATACTGTGCATCATTTTAATAAGTCAGCTTTAGAGGTTTTGGACAGAGCCAGGCTTTAGCTGTTTCCCCCCTGCTCCCAGAGACTCCAGCTCTGTACTGAACACACTGATATGACAGTGATTTTTCTCTCTGGGAAAATGTTGTATAACTAATTTTGGGCATCATAAGTCAAATGATTAGAATCCTTAAACACTAGACACTCCTACTCCAGCTACGAAGAGGGGCTTATATGATTTAATACAAAAAGCTAAACGTAGATGTCTGTCAAAAGTGCTGCCCATTGAAACTCATGTTCAATTCTCAGTACAATTGGCAGCGTTGGCGGGTGAGAAGCTGGTGAGGGATCATGTCATGAGGAGAAAAGTTACAAAAAAAGCTGCAGAAAGAAGAGAAAACAAAGCCACTAATCAGAACAGGACCAGAGCGTCAGCTGGTGTCATCAAAACCTGATCGCTATCGGGACTATCTGGTTTTGTTTCCTGCCTGAATGTAAGCTGCATCAAAATACATCAGAAGCAAGAACACGTCATTCTCTGTACTGGATGTTTAGCTATCTATACAACTGACACAGATTTCTATAGGAGAGGTGAGAAAAGAGACGTTATGTGAGAGGCGAAGAGAAACAAGAGGCAAAGGAGCGGACGGAAACAAACTCTACCAGATTATATAGAAGGGATAAAAAAACAGATGAGAGATTGACAGCTGAACCCCCCCTCCCCGTCTCTTACCACCACCTCCTGCTGCATTTTTCAAAGAGCCATATGTGCCAGGCAGGCTGGGTTGATGCTGTGTGTGTAGGAGGAAGGAGAAATGAAAATAGGGCTGAGATCAAGTTATTTTGGGCTAAATGGAAGCTGGCGAACAAAAAGCCTTTGAGTCACCCTCTGAGGGTGGATACCAGCACCGGAGGCAGACAGGATACTCACTTAATGTAGCCCAACGGACATTAACTTCCATACGCAGGGATATACCTCAATATCAAATTGAGTAATGTATTCATTTAGTGTCTTTTACATGTATTAGGATTAAAAATCCTTCAGAGGTCTCTTTAGTCTGTTCAGAGCGGATCCCAGATGGATGCAGAGGTGAGCGAGAACCTTCTCACACGTTTGGATTAACTGCACAAGATATCATCAGTTATGATGAATAATACAGCATGAAAAATTCTAGGTCAGGTAGTTTTATCCAAGTATTTGTGTTTGATGTGAACATTTTATATGATGTGATGTGATTTCTCCAACAACAAGCAGAAAGCTGGCACTGATTTTGTTTAATGATTTACCACCAGTAAAATGTAGGGGTAAATCTTTGTCTCTTATTGGCCTTTCCTGACCTCATTTATACATGTGACTGAACATGTGATCACTTGAGTTTCTTTCACATTTTACACCTACATTCCACTGTCAGTGGAAGGAAGTAGCTTGATAAACAACTTACTGCTCACACTATTTACACCATTCTTACGTCTGATTCTTAGAAGTTTGATAAATATGGACCAGGAGCTGGAAGAGCCTCTGCTGTCAGTTTGGGAGTGTTACAGCTACACAGCTACAGTGGACAAAGTGTGGACTGCAATGGTATCACCCACAGTCATCGACTGCAGGGCTCCAGCCCTGCTGCAAGGTTCCTTCAAGTGCACAGCAGTCGGCTGTGACTGCAGTGTCTGAAGGAGCATAGTCTGCGCTCATCTCTCATCAGTTACTCTCATCACTGATGGATGGAGCTCCGGGACAAGAGAAGAGAGAACTACTTCACAGTGTAAAACCTGAGAACCTGAACACCATGATGGTGGAGACCAAACAAGAGTGTATAGGAAAGCGATTACTGGAAAAGGAAGGACGGAGTCGATAAGGAGTTATGGAGTTCTTCTGTCCCCTAGTGAAAAGGAAACTAATCTAATTTTAGTGTTGATAAATTGTCCTACAAACATACTCATACAATAATGTTGCGCATTACTAAACATGAATTCTGTTTTGATGTCACATACAGTATAAGGACTGCAGCTACAACAAACTGAAAGCGGACATGATTTAAATTTGGTCAGTACCCCTTTAAAGTAGTCACCTTGTGCAGGAAGGAACAACCAACACATTCAACATCCCCTCCTCACCCTGCCCGCCGGATTTTGGCTCCCTGTGACTTTTTCCACTTCCCCGAAATGAAATTCAAGGTGAAAGAGACCGTTTGACACTATGGAGGAGATCCAGCGAGAGTCACAGATGTTGAATGATGTGCTTACAGAACAGAACTCCCAGGGAGCGTTCCAGCCACGGGAGGAGTGCTGGGAGCGCTGTATCGCTGCACAAGGTGACTACTTCAAAGGAGGTGGCGGATTCTGCTTGTTGTAGTCTCAGAACTTTTTTCATTTGATTCTTGACTCTTCAGTCCATTCATATAAGACTGACCTAAAAAATATTGTTATCCAAATAAAAAAAACTTTCCTGACAAGAAGCTACAAATACGAATACTGAGATTACAACACACACATGCACGCACACACACACTCAGAGCCCAGACTAGAATACATCTCAGTGAGATTCAGGCTATTGCGCAAGATGGGGCTTGATAAAAGGTGTGATGGTCTGTAGTAATAGTCTACACATAGCGGGATGCTATTGTCAACCAATCATTGATCAGACATCAGTGTGCAGGAAAATCAATACAAATGGGACCCCTCGCAAAACCACTCTCTCTCTCTTCCCAACATCCTTCCTGGGAGGCTTTTGTCTTTTGTTATCTCGTTGAGTATCAGTGCTTGTAATTATCTGGTGAACACTGGCCTTCTGGTAATTGGGAGTGCTATGCTGTACCTACACTGCAGCTACATTTGATGTTTGCAAATGCAAACAGAGCTTAATAAAACTGAGGGCTCAACTCTCAGCGCAGCAAACCTGCAGAACAGCCACGTGTGTCTTCATTCTGGTCTTCACAGAACCTTATGTAAGGACAGGTCCACACCACCATGCTTCAGCCTATAGTGTCAGTTTTAGTGCATACAACTTGTGAACAAATCTCTCCCCCCTTCTTACTAAGAACTTTCTGATAATTACACGTAAATAAGAAATATTCTATGCCAGTCCTATGCTAGGGAAATATTGTAGGACTATTAGAAATACTGGAGTGATGTTAGAAAAGTGTGTTAAACTCACCCTAACCCTAACCCTAACCCTGAAACTACCAGACAGCCCGAGTCAGTGTCAGTATATGTTACAGGACTACTGGTGCTTGAAATGATAAAGTCAACCTGAGCTTTGGTTTTAATGTTTGAAGACTTATTGATAGCATTTTCAAACCACACACGGCCTTAATGTTTAATGCAGTCCTGTTAAATAATACAACACACCTCCTGCTGCCTTCATGACAGAGAAATATAACATTCAATCAACAAATGAACAAACTCTTCAGGCAAATTGTTGTTTTGTGTGCAACTGTGCGCACAGAAATGGAAAGGGTTTAGCCAAAGTAAACACTAATAGTACGATGGCCGATGAATTGTGTTTCTCCTCAGATAACCTCCCGTTCTTTAGTCTGTGTGGAGGCTGATGGACCTCAGTGGTTGACTGAAATGGTACAAATAACCTTCTGTTAAACTGTGATGAGGTTGATGACATCAGTAGCTGAGATGACTGGTACAGGGACAGCCCACACAGCTCAGTATTTTTAATTAGCTCCACCATTTCAGTCTGCTTCCTGCCAGCTTTGCACATAATGCTGCTGCTCTTTCTGCCAGCAAATCCTGTCGTACCACGCCACTGTGATACTAGAGCACTGGCAGCTTTACAGCCCACAATATTAGAACCACTGGAGGTAACATCTGCCCAGCTTATCTACGGACCTTTTCATAGTGAACATGAAATATTTGAAATATTCTGTATGATCACACTGTTTGAGTTTGACTTTGTCATCTTCAGAGTTTTCCACTTCAGTTGCAGCTACCATGCGACAATCCACCAGGAAAGGAAAGAACATTAAAACAACACGTCACATATGTATGTGTGTGTGTGTGTGTGTGTGTGTCTTTTCCAGAGATGTTCTCTCCCTTTAACTTGTCTCTCCTTCTGTCTCATTGCCTTAAAAAGAGAAAGGATGTGTCACCATGGTAACCACAGCAGTACGTGAAAGAGACATGAGTGAACAGAAATTTAAAATGGAAAACATTCACTGTACTATAGGTTCAGTCAGCGCCATAGAAACCACTGCCTATAAACAGCCAGGACAGGAGGCCTTTCCTGATGCAGTCTATGTGTTTGAAAGTGAGCCATGACAGTGATGCACATCATTTCTGTCTTATGTTACACAGCTGTCAGATACTGCAGATACAGTAAGTACACATTTTACTTTCTACACACCTGTGTCTGTAGCTCTGTACCAAATCTGTACCACATAGGCTATCAGTAATGTAAGGTATAGTGCACTAACCATCAGCATGCAATTAGTATGTAAGAAAACCATGTGCTCTCAGGTCTAATGAAAGCAGATCACTCTCTCCTGAGTACACAGGACAATAATACCACACAAGTCGGAGTGATGATGCTCCTGATATGAATCACAGAGCAGCATGTAGATATGGATGTAAATGATACCTCCACAGTCTAGCACTGGCAAGATTGCAGACTGCACTTACAGTCGCATTATGCCCCAACTGCATGAGAGAGGCCACTTTTGTGTCTGTACAGAAAATTGAGTTTTTGTTGGAGTTTTTTTTGTAAGCTCATCCATCCAGAGACTGGAGTGTTTGTCACCTGTTCACCTGGACATCCATACAAGGCAAATGCCTTCTGTGAAGAGAATGACTGTGGTCTTTTTTGCATTTCATACCAGATTAAGATCAGAGAGTGCTTGTATTAAGATCTGAAAATCAGCTAGTAGACATGGATATGGCTGAGCTGTGTAGCTTTTTCATTGCAGCTGATTCAGCCACACAGCCAGAGAAAACATTTTAGTTTGCATTTAGATCATTAAAAACATCATGGGAAACAATTCAGAGCCAGACTGGCGATAGATGCTAGGTTTTATTCTAGTTGATTTCTTTGTGACGCAGCTGCACCTGTCACAATTTGATCCTTATAAGATCCACAGTATTCTGTCAGTGTGATTTTATGTACACAATGTATCCAACATTTAAAACCACTGCATTACGATTACATTCACATTTTTTATGCAAAAGACTTTCATAATGCCCTTGCATAGTAAATTATATCTCAACAGCATCATGACATTATAACAGCAAAACAATACAACAGTATGAAAACGGCATAGTAAAGAAGAAACCAAGATAACTAAACCAGCAGCACAGAGCCATCACTCTGTAACAAACTTTTTAAGAGTCCGATGGAAAGCACCTGGAAAACTCATGTTACTCGCAATTATATAAAAAGGGGCAATGAGGACCAGGAGAGAGGGGTGTAATGCAACAGTAAAATAACAATAATAATACAAACACACCTCGGTCAGGTGGAGGTGCTGCAGCACACTCACCACCCCTACATCTCTCTCGGCACTGGCTGAACGATGTCTTGGTGTGGAAACTCCTCAGGATCAATGGACCCCAGCGGATTAGGAAAGCGAAGAGCATTAAGCTTTGCGGTGAGAAAATCGAACCCCAGAGGCAAGAATAATGTTTAAAGCATTTCCTCTTACACCACCCTTAGTCCAAATGATCAGACGTATGGACAGGACAGCCAGGGGCCTGAATTTCATTACATTTGCAGTACATAGTTATCATTTCCATTTCCAACAGCTGAGAGCAAAATGCCAACTGATAAACATGAAGCCTCAGTCTTTACAGTTTGTACTATACAACAGAGAGAAGTGAAAACTTTCCTTATAAGATCTGCCAAGAGCTTCAATGTTCAACATTAACAGAATGTCTGAGCCTCAAGTCGCCACAACAATTTGATTACAAGAACAGCCACATGGGTCCACAGCAGTTTGTCCGAGTGGCACTCAAAGATAAAGAAGGATGCTTCTTTGACACTTTTAAATGAGTAAATCTTCACAGAGGAAACTCAAGGTCAACGAAGACCCACTGTCCCATTCATTGACTTTTGTGTCTTAGCCAACATGCTTTCTATCCCAGACTTACAGTTATGACTGATGTAAAGGGATTGGACATGTTTTTTAAATAAGTGACATAATCCCATTATAGCTTTCATTTGTGAGACACAAATCTGTCCTGGTTAAGTGATACTGACTTACTAAGTATGTGCTTTAAGTGGAGACATGGTGTTGTTAAGATGAAATGAATAGGTTTCTATTTGATGCATTGTTCATCTGGTAAATTTAACACTGCTCATCCATGGTGTGGTATCAGTTTGTTCTCCACATGCTGAACTGACAAGTAGATCATGAAGTCTTGTCATTTTTGTTATGATTCACTGTAGCTTTTCTAAGCAGGGAAAATCTTATATATTTGATCCACTGCTTTCTGTTGGTCGACCACTAAAACTGCCAGAAGCCAGACCACCACTTTAAATTAGCCAAGCCAAGGCATTGTACACAGGGCAAAGCTGCTTTTACTGTTTTTTCCTCCCTTTCGTTCAATAAATTGTGGCACATGGGCCTTTTTCATCAAATCAGCAACATGCAAGCAGCCATTTGAAACACAGCAAAAGTTCCTCTGGGGTTCATTTTGTTGGTTTCCATAATCCAAATCCACAAAATACTTGTGACCCCTGCATGAACATGAGCGAGCCCTGGACTTACTACTGTATTGATAATTTGTGAGAGTCATTTGTAAATCATTTGTGAAGAGTGATGCTACCACTGTTTTCCTGCAGTGTCTGCTTTTGTAAAACAGGAGCATGATTCACTACTCTTTCACTAATAGTAGAGGCACTGACGGACACCTGTTCTCTCCATACATCTAATAACACCAGGGGACACACAGTGGAGACCACAGTCATAAACCAGCTCACAGTGTTCCTAATCTCTATCACTGCTACTGCAGCCAACCAGCATCATACTTCTCTGCTGCTTGTACTATTTCACTGTGCAGTTAAATACCAGAATAGAATCACCAATATCTCCTGAGTGAAGTGCTTGTGATGAACATCAGCTGGAACTTGATTAAGATTGCTTGAATAACAAATACTACATCCATTATTGATCTTTGTGTGTGACTTGTGTCAGACTGAATGGAGGACAGAATCTCTGTCTCTGAAGTGGCTGTAACCTGCTGTAGGTGATGACAGTGGGTGCTGAGTGAATCCTCTTCAGCTGCTCTCAGATATTTATATCACTGCATCTCTCATAAGGTTTGAACACAGAATGTGCAGGCAGGCCAAGGTAAGGTGAGTGCAGGGAAAGACTGTGGTCGCTGGGGTGCTTTCATTGTTGGTTTCAGCTGTATTAAGCAACATTTCTGTAAACAACACTTGGTCAAACCCTCGTATACAGCTGGATCGTGTATAGTCAATGAGCAGAATTGAGGACGTGGTTGAAAACTGTTATGGATTCGCTGCAAACAACTATGTTCAACAGAGGGTAGCTAAAGCTCAAAAGGTCACTAAATGTGACTAGATACACTAATTAGTATATTAATGATGTAATGGAGTCTTATTTCCATCCTGCCTAATTTCAGCTTTCTTTATCTATTTGCCTCTCTCCTCCTCTCTGTGCTCACATATACAGTCATTTCATTCAGCTGAATTCACAGTAAAGCTGTTCTCTTTGATGTTTCTCTGCTTCTGTGTCAGACAATGGAACAGAGACTGAAACCCAGCCCATTAAGATCCATGTGAACCATCAGCCACTTCAAGACATTTCCAAGCTGCTGCTCTGCTGCTGCTAAAATCCTGATTTTATAACCAGAAGTTAAAGACAACAGCTGTGCTGTGATTGCAGATATATCTACCTGTACAATGATCAGAGAGAAAGTTAGAAGATCATTCAGGTCTATGTCAGCTGCTGTGCGGTTGGTTGAATGAGACCAGAGAGATGTGTGTCTGGGGAGGGAAAGCCTGACCTCACACTTTCAGGGCAAAAACTGGAGACTCTACAGGAAGTAGCTACGGTTTGTTCAAAAAGTCACTAGATTTGTTTCTAAATGCTTTTTTGGGAGAAATCACTAGAGGGGGAACTGCAAGAACGACATTTAACACAACAAATCTCACTGGACATTTGAAAAGCGTGCACTTGCTACATATGACTACAACCTCTCCGCAACAAAACTTTACAACACTCCTCTCCCCGCACAGTACTTGACACGCACCTGTTGCCTGCTGCCGGTGCCAAGGATGGGACTCGCGATGGAGAGAGCGCATATCACTCAGCGCAAGAGGCAACGACCCGACGCAGCAGGGCCCTCCCTGCATGAGGATATTTGAGGAGATTCTGGAGGAAAACGGACCAGAGAGGCCAAGTACCTCTGTATCCCAAGAACTGGATATTTTCTTATTTCTATTCCCAGAGGTGAGACTGCACTCGGCTATTGGAGAAATAATCACCTGCGTTTTCCAGAACTGGCACAAATGGCACACAAATACCTTTGTGCACCATGCACCAGCACGGAGAGTGAGAGGCTGTTCATATCTGTGTCTCATATCTTGGATGAAAAGAAAAATAGACTTTGCAGCAACAAGGCAGAGATGCTTATCTTTGTAAAGAAAAACATGCATCTTACTAAGAAGTAGGCTAGAGATACAGCAGGTGATTTATGTATCATTAATGTTCAGAAGAGGAGGCCCACTGTATGGCACTGTTTTTCCTGAGGGGCCGATTTTGTTTTATAAAGTGCCCAATGTTCCAGCCTGTGAGTTCTGTATGAAAAATACACAAGGTGAAAGGTGAAAGATAGCCCTATTTATGTATCGGCCAAGTTATTTTAAACATCAGTATCGGTATCGGTGCATCCCTAGTTACAGTGTCTACAGTCACCATATTAATTCAGTGTGTTAGCTTGCTAACATTTGCTGAGTAGCACTGACACAAATGCTGTATATAATATATACAAATATAGTAGACAGTAGATAGAAAGGATCCTTAAACCACAAAGCGTACATGCTAAATTCAGCTGGTTGTTCAGAGTGCTGTTGACACTATTCTCCAACAGTACAATGCACAAATGAAATGAGGGAGCTATGCACAGCTGGGAAACATTCAAACAAATTTTGTGAGGGAGTGAGTTAGCTGGGCATTCTGCAGAATGCCATGGTGCTATCAACTGATGCCAACTGACCGCTCCAACTTAGTGCTGATGTACTGTATGTTTTCAGCTGTCTCTGAGTGCTGTAAGTGTGAATTCACTGAATCAACACTCAGTTCAGTCTTAATGCTGGGCATCACTTCGTCCTTCCTGCCACTCAGATTCTTTGACAGCTCCCTCCAAGAGAAAAGCTTTTACTGCCAAACCCAACTGTAGAGCTGTTTGTAATAAACAGTTCATTCCTTGACGTAAGTATTTCTGTTTAAATTCTGCTTCGGCAGTGAAGAAAGTCATGAGGATTTCATCCAGCTGGATAGCCATTAAAATCCCATACAGAGAGGAAGAGGGAGAGACTAAGCAATGCTGGGGGCTATCAACAACTCCCTCTCCATCCCTCCCTCTCTTCCCTTTTCTACCATCATCCCATCTGTACGACCCCCCAGTCGACTAGAGATGTACGTCAGAATCTGCGTGGAAATGATTTTTTTTCTCTTTCTTTTCGCCCACTGACTGTTATGATTCAACTCAGCCTTTAGAGCAGGGTTGAGAAGAGAAGAGAAGAGAAGAGAAGAGAAGAGAAGAGAAGAGAAGAGAAGAGAAGAGAAGAGCGTGGGCTTAACCTGCTCCTCGTACCTGCTTTCCTTCTGCACTGAGCTGCTCTCTTTTACTCAGAAATTAAATCCTGGGTTTGTGTATGCCTATGAAGCCTACAATAGACAGACAGATAGAAGGGAACAGCTCAGTGGTGGGATGTGTGAAGGAGGTGGGGACTGAAACAAACAGCTGACTGTGAAAGAAGCGTGAATCATATCTTACACCTATCTTCTCCTGTCATATTCCTCACAAACTATGGTCGACAGATTATTTTGCATATCTAAGGGTTACATTTTACCCAGATCCTACTGAGTAGGGCTGGGTATCAATTCAAATTTCAAGAATCGATTCGATTCTGAATCTCAAGATCCAGAATCGATTATCACGATTCGATTCCATCTGATCTTGATTCGGGTAAGTGTTATTAAAACTATAATTTAAAAAAGTTAATTTTTGAGCTGTTACCTGAATTACATGACTGTGTAGTTATGTAACATATTAATGCTAAAAACAATGATGTGGGGCACAATTACCAGATCCAACAGATCCAGGGCAGCAAACAGGACGCCAGAGGTGTCTATATCTGCAGCAATGGACTGCTAATGGGGCACTGACCTGGTGCATTATTAGAAATATGACAATACTTCACTTCCATTTGGCACTCCTTGCAAATTGCTTTGCTTTTGTCAAGCGTATCTCTGTCCTTGTGGTTTCTGAACCCAAAATGGTGCCAGATAGAAGCTTTTCAAAGCCAGTGCTTGGCTAACGTTATGCTTACTGTCCCATGCCAAGTTCATTGTTTGGATAGCTTCACACCACGCGCACATGCGGGAATTTGATGACGCAACTGGAGGGGTTAAAGTTCACCGGGGGGAAATATGTTTAAAAAATCGATATTTGCTCATATGAATCTATCTTTAGAACATAAAATGAGAATTGATTCAGAATCGGAGAATCGATTTTTTCAACACAGGTCTGCTCAGTCACTGGCTGCTAAGTAAATACACAGAAAAGCCACTTTGTATTCTCAGCAAACAACAGCGTATTAGCCAAAATGTGTCATCCTATCAACAAAATGTTTCCACCCCGAGCATCACAAGGCTTCAGTGAAGGCACTGATGTATTATATATGTCGCTACTGATTACATTATAGGAGCTGTCACAGTTTAAAAACTCCCATCATCTCTGTTCTTGACAAGAATTTAAGAGCTCAGTTTAAAAGCACTCTGTGTTCTGGGAGGGGATTTATTTAAAAACTGTAAGTCATGTCACAATGAGAGTAACACAGGGTGAGCGAGGACAAATTTCTCTGTGTCTTGATATATAAATTGTCCCTGAAGGTCAGTAACTGTGAGAATTAAAAGAGGCTGAACGAGGTTTCATGGGAAAATTTTCACCCCTTATAAAATTTGAAACAGTTAAAAAAAAAAATCAAAAAAAAATCAAAACCTAAACTGTAATTTTGTAAAAGCCATACTAGGTATCAAAATACATATTTAACCCAATATAGTCTTCACACAGGAGGCATGTGAGATCAATGGGAGTTAATCACAAAGCTGATTCTTGTTGAGGTGCATTCAGACCACCATCAACCCTTACTGAAATAACCATTATAGCTGCATTGCACCGGAAAGTCGGCTGTGCTAATGTTTGTGTAGCTGGGGAAGGCAGCTAATGCTAGTGCTAACTTGGCTCGTAGAAAAGTACAAGAAATAGTTAGAATCAGGTAACAGCTAGTCAGGTAACTGATTTTGAGAACTTACCTGGTAGTCCTACAGTATAGCTGATTTTTCTCCAAGCACTCTCCTTTTTTGTGTTCTCTACAAAAGTCGTGTCGTACAGCTTGGGACGCCCACAGATGGCGAAGATAAGTTTATCCTCCATTTCTGATTGTTGGTGACGTCAGGAGAACCTCAAACGCTGATGTGCTTTCGTGACACAGAATCATGCAAAGTTTCTGCTCAAGTTGAAATATTTTCAAATACACATATTTGGATCTACTCGCGTTGCCCGATTCAAATTTGCATCTATTCCTGTTTTTGAACTGACTTCCGCACTGTGACTGTTCACTGTTCAGACCAAACAGTGCGGTGCACTGACTTTGCACCGCACTGTTTGGTCTGAACACACCTCCTGCCTGCATAAAGATGGCAGATTCTCCTCTTTATCACCAACAGTCAGTTGTACCGGTCCTGCTGCTTTTAGGTCTAAGTGTTCTTTAACATGTACTGCTCTCTCCCTCCCTCTTAATGGAGAAGAATATGAAGGAAGATGAGGGAGATGTTTTTCTGGTTTGTGGGTTGCTTTGTAGTGTATTCTGTATGGATTAAGTAAAAGCTGAACACTGAAATGAAATGTAGTCAAATATAAGAGTTAGATAAAGAGTCACTCACCTCCTTTAGATCCCCATCGCTGAAGAGTTGTTGCTAACTAGAAGGGTTTGACATCTCTGTATAACTGGCCTCACATTAACTCCAGTCTAGGAAAGGAAACAATGTGCACACACACAATGACGCACACAAGCAACACAAACACAGACAGACAGGGACACACAGTTACTATAGAAGTTACATCGGTTATATTGGTTTTCATTAGATGCTGGGAGCCGCATCCAGTCCCCTTACTCCAACACAGCCAGATACACAAGTGCAAAGAAAATACCAGAATAAAAGAAATGTCAAGATGGTAAGTCCTTCAGATGTTCTCTGGTCATTTGATTCGTTATGATGACTTGAAATCCTGCCATCCAATCCATCATCTGACAACCTGTTTAACTGTTCCAGAAGTGAATGTCATGGGCTTTTTGCTGTCTGCTATCTAATTTGGTTGAGGTGTGGGAAAGATTACGGTCATGGCCGAGATTCCTTTCGGAGTAACACTGACTATGGGTAATAGAGGGGGTGAGAGCAGCAGCCTCAGACGTCAAAGTCGTCAACCTGCTTCCCCTGAAAACAATCTGTTCTTTCCAATGCTGTCACTGTGTGTTCATTAACATCAGCACGAGGTCGCAGGCCAGGAGAACCTGAAACTGTCATTTTAAGCAGTTTGATGGGAAAAAAACTGACTTCTAACTCCTTGAACAGACTGTGACAAAAAAATAATAAAAGCAATCAAAAGTAGAACATGACACAGTGCTGTGGAAAAATTTAGTGTGGTGAATTTTCCTTCAAGTATTAAGACAAATGCTAAATGTGTATGAGCTTGTTGGTAATATCAGCATGCTTCATACTGCATTTTGTCGACATAAGTCGTCACTGTGGAATTTTTTTTGTAAATACTCACAACTCAACACTGTAATCATTGCAAGCATTTGTTTGCAATAGTTTTGCATTCACTCATAACAGTAGCTCCTAATGTTGTGACTGGAGACACTGATATGATGAGGCTGAAATATGATGACGAAACTCTCCATGGTCCAGTCTTAGAGAAAACAACATGCTCACAGTAAAGTCTGTTTTCAAACAACACGTCTTTATCCACTTGAATTAACCAGGCTCAACCTAATCCTATGTCAGTATAACACTAGTTTATCCCCACCATGTTTAATGCTGTCTCTATTTAATGCTGGGCTAATACTAAACTCTGGTTAGTATGGGAAAGAGCTGTCCAGCCTACTGTGGTGAAGATTACTGTTCATGTAGAGCAGTTTACTGTCCTTCTACTGTATTTAAAATGGGACTGACTGTATGTACATGCATTGTGAGGTTTGGTGAATGGATTATATCATGTTTAACTGTATCTTAGTTGAAAGAGAGATGATAACATGATACAGCAGCAACAAAAAAAAAAAAAAAAAACTGCTAATGTGATGGAGTGCACAAACCATTCCGCAGTAATTCCCCAAACTGTTTCTAACCTCAGCTAAAATGACAGTGGAAATCCCGTTTTGGGCTTAAAGCAATGCCGGTTATCAATGCATGACAGTATTAAACTACATTAGCACCATAATCTGATCAAAATAAGAATTGAAATTTGAAAAATCAAAACAGAATTCCTTTCTAAACCTTATTTCCATGTATCAGCCATTTGGTCTTTGGGCACTGCCTACTGCAGCCTAGCTGACTTCGTATTTCTACTAATGGATTCTGACCTCAGTCGATGACACAACCAAACCTCCACCAGGCCTACAAGGCTTTCACTACGATGTAGTCAGCGAATGTAGCTGACAACAGAACTGCTGACACTGACAACATCAGTCTATGTAACATGTTAAGTCACAGCAGAGGGCTGCAACACAACTGGAAATGTCAGGCTGAGGCTACAGATGGTAGGGTCAGAATTTGGCGTCAACAGCATGACTCATCATAGGACTGATCTGAATCCAGTAGAACACCTTTGGGATGTGGTAGAACAGGAGATTGGCAGCTTGAGTGTGCAGCTAACCTAACCCTAACCCAACATGGAGCAGATCCTCAAAGGAAGGTTTCCAACATCTGGTTGATCCATGAGAGCGAAGAGAGGAAATGCCCAGTGTCAGTATGCTGTTTTGTGCTTTCTCCAGTAGAATCAGTCCAGCTCTGTTCATTTAAACTTTGACAGGTGAGTGTGAATAAGGAAAATTGAAATTCTACAAAGATAATTCCCCTCTCTGGTTTTGTTATAGTTTTCAAAGCAGCCAGTCAAAGAAATGAAATACACAGTCTAATCACTTTGGTCCCTCCGATTTTTAACTGTGTGAGTAACGTGCTCTGAAAACAGTCTTTGTTATCAGCAGGAGGCCGACTGCTCCAGCATTTCTCTTTCTAGACTGTGGAGTCCAGCAATGAATAACCTTATGGGTCATAGTTAGTGTCATGCATGAGATCATTCAATTCAATTCAATTCAATTTTATTTATATAGTGCCTTCCACAATCAAAATTGTCTCAAATCGCTTCACAGAGACCCAGAGTCTGACCCTAGAGCAAGCACTTAAGGTGACAGTGGCAAGAAAAAACTCATGTGATCAGGGACATCATTGATAAGTACCAAATGGGTATACTCTGTATTATTCTTTTAATTTACAGTGACTGTATCATTTCACTGTTTGACCCTCCACACAACAGTGTGTGTTGCGCGTGTTCTGTGTCAACAACTGATTACCTCTCTGATGTTTGATGACCATGTACATGTGATTCATTAATAATCATATGAGCTCTATAAATAGCCACAGCTGTGTGTAACAGTCACGTGTGACGGGCGCTGTCGCAGAAGCTCACTGATGTGACATAATCATTAATGCAGGGCAGAGTGAACAGAATATAGAAGTAAAATCTTGTAATAAAATCATGTAATATTAGGTCAGTCACTCACCATATCACCAACAATCATCCAAACTACCACCAACCAGCAAAATCCAGACTGACTAACGTACATCAAGCCTCTGTTAATGTTTCACTAACAAGACTACAAGACTGGGAGTCCACAGTCATGCTAGCAGCTCTGTGAGGCCGCATTTAGTCACACAGCGCGAAATGCTAAAGTCATCATGCTAACATGGCTAACAATGACAGTGCTATTACCCTGATGTTTGGCAAGTACTTTTTTTGCAATGCCTACCATCTTTGTTTAGCATATTAGCATGCTAACATTTGCTAATTAGCACTAAAAACAAAGCACAGCTGAGGCTGATGGGAATGGCATGAGCTTTGCAGGTATTTGGTCACAATCCAATATTGCTGGACGAAGGCATGAGAGGAAATGTCAGAGGCTCACCAAAGTTATTAGAGTTCATCCTGAGCGGAACATGAATGTGTGAACCAAACATCACAGCAGTCCATCAAATAGTTGTTGAGACATTTCACTAGAAACTGGTCCATCAGTAAGCCGTGCTGCTAGCAGGGCTGGTTAATGATGGGATGTGTTGGACTGATCTGCACTTTGCAACAGAATCAGTTGGAAGGTTAACAAACAGCCACAGAGGTTATGAAAAGAGGCCACTTGGCCAACATGACACCTTTAAATTACTGTTCAATAAATGCACAAATAAATAAATACATACATAATTTCATCATCTTGCACTTTAGCACATTCTGTGGGGCATTTTTTGCTACTTTCTTTCATGAAACCATTAATTAAAAAAAGACATAACTGAAAGATCAATCATCAATGACAATGTCATCATGACAGTGACTGGTAAAGCTCTTTGCTTTAACACTGTGTCCACTCCTCTATAATCACTTGATAATGTTACTTCTCCACAGTACAGTCAGGTCACTTTTCTTGTCTCTACTGTTTTTCATTTACCATATTGTATGCATCAAACTGGGTGCTGGATTTAAATGCAGTGGGAACTGTGCGTGATGATTAGTCAGGAGGCGGGTAGGACTTTCTGAAGGCATGAGTTTCCTACAATAACAAACTTTTAGGAGGCTGTGCAGCTTAAGGCTCTTCCTCATTGGCCATCAGCCATGATGGTGGCTGCTTTGTGTGTAGATACAGACACGCCGACACACACCAACAGCAGGTGCTTTGTTTGCCTTTGTGCTTTGTTTCAATTGTCTACAAATAAGCAATTTCTAGATCCTCTGTTTCAGATTAATTTGTTAACCGTCTCAGATTTGTCCCACAGCTGATGATGGGAAATGACACCCAGGGGCCCTATTAAGATTTTTTTTTTCCTCTGGTGGAAACCTGATGAAGTTGTTGCCTGGAAACAGGCTCATTAGGAACATGCAGCTTCTGCAGACCCAGAGTTTGGTATGGTAGACGTGTGCTTAGCCTATCTGAGCCTATACTGTCTGTGATAAAAGGATCAGAGAGCTACTACACTTCAAACCACTAACTGTAAGCAAGTGACGCCATATACAGCTTATTTACACATTAAAGCCATGCTTTGCCATTTTTAAAAGATAATGTGCTCTTCTTTAATGCAATGTTGTGTATAAATATGACCCACAGTTTGATTATAAATCATTGAAACATGAGGCCTTTCTCTGAGTCTGAGCTGGCACTTTAGTCAGGCAAGTTCAGAACAAGACACATTCGTCCTGGACACCTGCTGTGTAGCAAAATCATCTTCACTCACTGTAATGTTTATCTACAATAAAACCTTTAACATGCAGCGCACGGCCTCTGTTCATTATCATTATACACAGTGTGTTTATAACGTTTACTAAAGTCTGTAGAGGTCTGTACTTATAAGGAGCCAAAGGTCCAACATTCAGTCAGTGTTGGTGGCAACAAATACTGGATTTTAATCCTCCAAAAGAAATGATATCTTATGTTCAAAATTCTACTGAGACATCAGAATCACAAGTAACCAAGAGCTTGACTAGCAGGTTCTTCCATCTCTGAAAATGTTTGATACAAAGCTCTCACTCTGACAGATACAGACAGATATTAAAGGGATAGTCGCCACAGTATATTGACCCACTGTGTCATTATATTGCTCAATTAGTAGTGTAATGGTAGTGTTTAGTCATTAAATATAGTCCACATGCGTAGTTGTGCATGGCAGTGACCTTGGTGTCAGCTGGAGTTGTTTTTGTGTTGTGTGTCTGAGGCGTGTTATGGTGTAGCAGATAGGAAACTGCTTCAGAGAGTGAACAGGGGGTTTTGTGTTATTTATGAGAAGCTGGGGGGATGTGGAGAAGCGGGTGTGGGGGTGGGGTCTGCGGCACTTTTGGGAGCTAATCATCTCAGTGGTTTATTATGATAATCCATTAAACCATTTGAATCCCTGCCCTCAGCCAAAACATCAACACAAAAAAAATGCCACAAATAAAAGATTCAGCTCAACAGCCTGAAACACAAAACAGCCAAAATACTGTCAACTTGTAGACATTAAATGGCTACACAAAAACAGCATGAGGAGGACTTCAGGATCCTGCAGCTTGTGTATGATCCTGCACTTTTCTCTGTCACGCTTCTATTTTAAGGCTTTAATGAAATCTTGGCTGAGAGATGCAACTACAAACACACATACCAAATAATATTGAACACAGCAGCTAGTTTCTGCTGGTCATTTTCTGTGGTGTACACTTCACAGCCTGGAGTAACGTATAGCCACTGACCTGATGCTATTTTTGTCTCTTTAATATGAGTTTTGCGTTGATAATCACAATCCAAAAGGGCTGGGAACTGAGCCTCAGTATTTCACTGATACAGACCAGTGTGACTAAAGTGAGTCTTACACTATGGGAAACCATGGAGTCCTGGGAACTTAGCTGCAGTAATACATTTACATTACTCACATCACAAACACAGCAGTGATTAGTGGTGTGATTTGTAAGCTGTCAGAGTGTTAACCTAAATTAAAGTGAAGCCAACGTCAAGCTCAGAGCATGGTTCTTAACACAAACCACACAGTGGAGCGGATGACACTGCAAGGAAATAGTAAAAGTTAGTCGAGCTCACCTGCATTTCAGGTTAGGCCTGCATGCTTTTCTTCAGCTGTGTTAAAGCTGGTACAGCCTTAAGACACAGTGGTTATTAAAACCCCTAGACCTAAATCTTTTACCAGCACTACCTGTGCCATGACCACATACATGAGAAGCAGAACACCATCTATCCAGCCACAGTAAGCCACAGTACTAAGATACACCTGAACAAGTCACCAGTCAATCACATTGCTGATACTGATACTTTCAGACAGACAACCACATTCACACCTAGGGGCAGTTTAAAGCTTGTTCTGGATTCAATCCAGGTGCTTCATGCTCCAATATTATGACTGAATCCAGTACAATACAGCACTACTAACTGTGACATCTGTAAACATCTGTAAATTCTGGGTTGCACTCTCCACCACCCACCACCACAAGTAAATTGTCAACCTGTGGGAAACACTGTGAAAATCTGCTCAGACCAGCTCTTATGGCAGACGAAGGGCAATTTCCAAGGCTTTCATGACACACACAGGCCTCTTCAAAATCAAACAACAGCTTTCACTGATGTCAAGTGTGGCCTCTTTCCGTTTTCTGTACTTTTTCATCTGCTGCAGAATGATAAGTGCATCAAAATACATCATCAGACTCGAAAAGATTCCAACAACATTATTCACACAAGTGTAATCCTGTGGGCTGTGTGTAATTTTACAGCAGCATGACTTCATTAATTGTTAAAATCTCCAGACACAGGGACAGGATCAGTCAGGATTTAATAGTAAATATTGTTCTGTCAGACTGGAAAGCCTTCACTCAGAGATTTGTGGTTCAACATGGCTGCTCTCACAGTGAGTCCTGAGCTCCATCAGATCTGTCAAAACATTTCTATTACACGTAAACGGACAAACTCTGACTCAAAATACCACGTGAGAATGACTGTTACAGTTAAGTTTTCTGGTTTGCCTCTTCCTCACATGTTTATATATTTGTAGTTATTATATATTATATATTACATGTTTAGATATTTGTTTATATTTGCAGTTATGGCAAAGGCTAAATCCCAGGGCACTGGATACTGTCAGGATGCACAATGGCAAGAAACATAAAATAAAATAAAATTTTTATTTTTATAAAATAAAATTTTACAAAAATAAATGAAAGCTGCAATCAATAATAATAAACACTGCAGTTTAAAGAGGGTCAGTGTTCAGGCCCTAATAATAATAAGACTACTTTAAAACCTTTTAACACACACACACAAGCTGTGTCCACAGAGACCTGCTCCAACAGTAGATCCTCAGTATGATGAAGGTGTGAGTCACCTCCAGCCCGTGACAACACATAATTGCAGGATTTCCTGTTATGTGGCAGATATTCAGATCTCTTAATCAGCATATGACTAATCAATCAAGACTAGCAAAACAAGCTAGCCTTAATTATACAGTGTTCAAAGAGCAAATGTCGCTTGAACTAATTTACAATTCAAACGACAGACACATGCACCTGGTCTTCACAATAAATAGTATCACGACTGAAGCTATGCATGATGGGATGCAGAGAAACAGGCTCATTAGAAACACGCAAGCAAACATTGATTTGCTCTTGTGACCTGCTGCTTCAAACACATACGTTCTGTTTCAGGGGAGATTTCATAGCTCTTCGTCAGAGGTGAAAAACTCTTCAGTACCAGTGCTAATCTCATCGCAATCTTCATAGTTCTACCTCACTGGTCTTCAAAGACTTTTAGATAGGAAGCTGCAGAAAAAAAAATGTCCTCCAAACACTGACATCAACCACTGATGTACACAAGAAATGAGAACTACAATACCCAGAGATCCTGTAAGGAGGTGACACTGCGCTGATTCTCCTCTTATTGTAAGAATGGGCTCCTGCTTATTTCAAAGAATCAGTTATCTACATAATTTAGAGGCTTACCATAACAGCAGGCTTGCATTTGAGTTTTGTTTCAGCTGTCCGAGTGATGCATTGGAAACAGGGGTCTCAGAACACACACATTTTCTGTAGGCCGATGAAGGAGTGGGCAGTATGACAGTGTACATGGTACAATTGAAGAAATTTGCTAATTTTGCTACACTTGCCCATTTTTTACTCAAGTATCTATCATTTCTCTGCTGCCTTTTACTACTGCAGGCAATAATCAAATGTAATTTATCTCAAAGCAGGTTCACTGTTTACCGCTCACAATCACCACCACGTCAGCTGGCTTCAGTGAAGCTGCCACTGCTTTGCATTAAAAGCATTCAACTGGAGATGTTGGCTTTGACTTTGAAGAGGCAACAGGAAATGCAACGTATATGCCTTAATGGACCTGATCAAAAATTACCCTTGTCCACCACTGCACTCTGGCCACAGGACAAGACAGTGCCATCAGTGCCATTCACCTATAAAGATTGCACTGAAACATACAAGAAAACCTTTTAGTGGTAACAATGGCTTTTCAGGCCTGTTACTCAGAATCTTCACGTCCAGGGCAAGTAGAAAGATTTCTTAAGTATAACAATGAGTTCTACATTGACTGTAACACAAGCACAGATGTTAACCATGGCAAGGTCGGGTCTGCACAGTGATCCATTTGGATGAAGATGAGCTTGAAAGGCAAACCGAAACAATTAGACGCAGCATGTTGCTTGAAATGATGATGAAATGATGAACCATGACAGGAATCAAAGACAATTCATGTCTGAATCCTTTGGAGTCCTTTCAGAAAATGCTGGTGTTGACATAATGCATGATGTCCTTGAGGACAGTACTACAGGGTAAAACTACTACTTCAACTACTTCAGCTTTGATTATGGGTATTCAAATGAGACAACAAACACTGTCATCTGACTGCTATTGGACAGAGCTCAATGCAAATCTGGAGCCTCATCCAAACATGACCTTTCCTCCTTGAAGACTTGGTAAATCCAGAGAATTTGCTGTAAACACAGGACTTTCTGTGTTTGAAACAGCTCATTACAGACCATCATAGACTGCTCAAAGAACTCTATCCAGCCAGAAACCTCATCCCTAACACCATTATTGTCCGTTTGAAGCTAAGCGCAACACTTTCAAATGTCAGATCTCTGTGCTAATCTGACACAGTCACTGTGTTAATATCCTTGATGCACCCAATGTGTCACATTTAATACAACACATTATTCCAAATTCAACCCAACAATGTGTAGGACTTTAACAAAGGTGGTGTTGATACTGGCAGTGGAGACAAAGACAATGCAGATCAACACTGTTTGATTTTCAGTTGTTGGTCAGAACTGAGTAAAAGTACTTTGTTGAGTTGGTGAATGAAGCCAAAACCCAAACAAAGTGCTAAGAGCAATGTTTGATACTTTGCAACAACAGCATGTCTGTGGATGAGCCACAGGTTCACTTAACTACAGGGTGGACACTGTCCAGCAACCGTCTGCTGATGATGATTCCCCAAAGACAACAGGCTGCAGGAGAAATGACAACCACAGCACAGGTTATGGAGAGACTGCGATAGCATAACTCCATAAATATCACAGCACTGGAATTCAATGACTGGACAGGGAGGATGTTTGCAGCTGTTAGCCTGTTACTAAGACACCACGCGCAGCATGGGCAGCATGAGGCACCGTCAATGAACAGACCAACATCTATTCTATGATTTTACCACTGAGCTACATGGGGTGTGTTCACGTGAATTCAAACGAGTCCTAAGTTTCCCTTCACTTGAGCTTGATGTATTGAAGTGAAAGGCCTTAGCACCGTGCAGGAGACGCTCCATCACAGTACCTTGGAGCAGACAGAGCAGTGCGCTCCTGTTGGGCAAACAACATCAGCTTTCCCTCATGTCTGGAAGAGACACACTGAAATGTGGTGTACAAGGATTTTTTTTCCTTGACGACTCCGTGGCATGTTGGGCAAATGATGAGGTCTTTTATGAATTCAATTAAATATTATTTATCACCACTGATCTCACACCAGAACTTGACTGATATAAATACATGGCATCTCTCTTTTTTCTTTTATAGGCCACACACAGTTTGATAAAATAAACAAGCTTGTGTTTCCCTCCCTCTGCAGCTCAGGCTCTTTGCTGAAACCATTCCTCCTGAAGCTCCCTGCTCTCATTATCCACAGCCACATGGCAGTCATGCACAGCTCTGTAATCGTATCCCTAGTTACACAATGTGTCAACACTGTAGGCAAGCAGACACTCTACAGGACTTATGCAGCAGCTCACCAGCCCAGCTGCATTCTGCCTCCTGACAAATAAGCAAGTCTTCTTCACTCATCCTCCACAAACTGATGCTAAAAGACTTTGAATGCGACAGTGATTGTATAGTTTTTATACACATATTTAATGTTAGGAACTGTGAGAGTCTGATTTGTTTCTGAGTGTTCCTGTAATCATCCCTAGAGCCTACTGTCAATCCAACATGTCCTCTGAGAAGCATTATATGCTGCGTGCTGAGAAGGCAAAATCTTTTAATTCTGTCAGCTCTCTGACTGTTCCTGAGGAGATGAACACTTTCTCTGTGCCAAAGACACCAGAGACTAGGGGTGGTTAATCAGTCCGATTTCATGATTCGATTTGATTATTATTGAGGTCTTGATTCGATTACCAATCGATTTTCGAAAATACACCATAAACGTGTGTATTTTCAAATGTAGTATAGCTGTAACTTCCAAATTATTGTTTTAACTTTTGATTTAGATGTAGTCTTTCACTGGGGCTAACTTTGTCACCTTGTGGAGAGTACGTTGATTCGGTGGAAAGCCCACACAGCCTCCTTTGGATGGAAGCGCGACATGTGAGCCCTCATACATCCATCCGTTTTCTATACCGCTTGATCCGTCAGGGTCGTGGGGAGCTGGAGCCTATCCCAGCTGACGACGGATGAGAGGCCGGTCGCCAGTCAGTCGCAGGGCCGACACGCAAAGACAGATAACCACACACGCACACACTCACCTAGGGACAATGTAGTTAGCTAATTAACCTGATGTGCATGTTTTTGGGATTGTGGAAGGAAGCCGGAGTACCAGGAGAAAACCCACACAGGCACAGGGAGAACATGCAAACTCCAAACAGCAGAGCTCAGACCGGGGCTCGAACCTGGAGCCCTCATGTTACTAGTATTGCCACAGTACTTTAGCTTAGTGTGGCAAAGTTTAGCGCAATTAATCAATAATCACCACCCCTACCAGAGACACTCCATTCTTATGGAACCAGTTTCTCTTTTTCACTCAATAAACTCTTACCAATATTTAATCAACTGCTTTTCTCCCCGTGCCTTTGGATAGTTTTTTGCTATGTCTGCTTATAATATTAGCCTCTAGTGGGTCCAGTATAACATTAGGGCTCCATGTTTAGTCATATATCAGTTTGTCTTGCTCATGACATTGTACAAATAAATCTTTTCTCCTGATCATTTTTAGCTAGAGTTAGATACAACATGTACCAGGTCCCCACTGGTACATACTGCCTCCAGGAAATAGCCACAGCCTCATGCTCCAAACACAACAGTGACAAAAGCTCTGACCTTCTCCTGCCTGCTTCGACTGTACTGTTTGTTACCAGTCTGTCAGCTGTACAGCATCAGACACTGCTGACCACTCAAACACTCGCTCCGGTTCTGTGAGACAAAGGTTAGCTGGATTCAGTCAGTCACCACCCACTCATGTGCTCAACAGAAGTAACCTCCTGCAGCTTATTTGAAAATGTGCAGTAATTCCTTTAAGACTGTCTGCTTCCTGCTTGCGTGTGCGCACACACACACACACATGCACACACACACATACATCCCCCTCGGTGAATGCATCCCAGAGGAAAAGCTGGAGGCTCCCTCCATCTCCTCTGCCTGCTGCTGGCTCAGTTTTCCCTGTGGGACCAACACTCTCAGTCTCCTCACTCAGCTGCAGTGGAGCTCATTTAAACACAAGCATGATACATCAGTACTGCTCTCACATGGCTAAATATATGGTCCTCATCCCAGCCCATACATGTATGAATGCTGTTTCGTTACACAAACAGCATTTCGTTACACAAACAGCTGTAACATTGTTGTAAATATTAACTCAGATTATTATTTAATGGCATATATTTTGTGTTTCCATTAGTTAATGGATACTGTTAGATAGCACCAACTATCTAACAAAAAGGGAATTCCCTCTCTCTCTCTCTATCTCTCACACACACACACACAGTGCACTATCATCCATCAAAGTGATACCATCTGGCTAGGCTATCCCCATGATTTACTCTGCCCCACTTTTTATGGTAGGCACTTTTCCAATAATAAGGCTCAAAGTAGGATAAGCTCGTTGTTTACCCAACACACACACACACACACACACACACACACACACACACACACACCAGTTCCAGTCATCCAGGTGCTATATAGGTACTTCAGACCATGTCCACCTAGATACACCTTAATAAACATACCTACTGCATATGTGTTATCCACATAAGAAACCTAACCCCAAGTAGCAGCCAAAACTCTGTGCCTGAAAGCGTTTATTTGGTGTACTATGTGCTTGATATCACTCACTCACTCTGATCACCCCCCAAGATCCTTCAGTATACAGGTGGGGGAGATAGATAGATGAAACAGGGTGGAGAGGATTCTCGTCGGGTTGCTCATACATGAATCCCCTTGTGATTCTTTGTATGCTGGTTGGTCACGAGGTCAGTGTGAACAACGATCCGGTTCCGAGACCTCACCTATGACAAGCAGAAACCGTACCTGATTTAAATTTGTAGTAGTCACCTTGTGCGGCGATACTCCGTTCCTAGCACTCCTGCCACTCTCCACGCTACCTCAGAGTCCCATGCTGTAAGCAAAACGAGGTTGTGTCCATGGATTCACGCTGTTGACTCCAAACTCTGACCCTACCATCTGCAGCCTCAGCAGAAATCCAGATCCATCAGAACAGGCAACGTTTTTCCAGTCTTCATCTGTCCAGTTTTGGTGAACCTGTGTCCACTGCAGCCTCAGATCTCTGTTCTTGGCTGACAGAACTGGAACTTAACATGGTCTCTGCTGTTGTAGTCCATCCACCTCAAGGTTTGATGTGTTGCTCATTCTGAGAAGCTTTTCTGCTCAGCACAGTTGTAAAGAGTGGTTATCTGAGTTAGCGTAGCCTTTCTGTCCATTCTCCTCTGACTTCTCTCATCAACAACCCCACTCTGCTAACACCACTATCTCATAAAAATGAATGAGGTGGCTATGTTGTTTCACACTAAATGTGGTCTCATGGAGAAAAAACATGTCAGATTCACAAATGACAATTGACACAATTTTTAAGGAATTGGATCAGGACTGAGGTATCACTCACAACAATTATATGAACTGTATGGCTTTAATATTCCTTATGAAAGACAGGAGGGGAAAATGGAGAGTGGAAGCTTCACAGCAGTGGAGAGCACAGCACCACAGAGGCTCGGGGAGGCTCTGGGCAGAGAGGGCAGAGAAGTCCATCTTCTGCCTTTATGAAGGCAGAAGCCTAAAATGCGAGAATGCTTCTGCCGGACCACACAGCTAGAGGTTTTGTATAATTTATCACGGTACACTAAAATACTCCCACTTAAGTTCAGACACCAGTGACAGAGGAGAGGTGAGGAAAGTGGCAACAGAAGACCAGAGAGGCAGCAGCTTCAACCATACAAGAGGAATTTAAGAACAGTTCAAGAACGGAATGCCCTACGTTTTACCATGTCTCTGACAGTTCTCTCTGCATGGTTAGTTGGAAGAGGGACGTTATTTAAGGTTATGCTTTACAGCTTCAATAACAGCCACTGGGGAACAACTTTATCCAGTGCTATTAACGGAAAGAGAGCGAAGAAGTGGGGAGAATGAATAACAGGCCAACTGGTGCCACTAATGGAAACAGGCAAGGTTGCTGAAACTAAGGACCTTAGCTGAATGTGTGACTGTAACTGGAACAGCTGGAAGTTTCTGACATGAGGCACGAGGTGCTGAACGAGTAACCAGTAATGTAAACAGCAGGAAGTAAAATAAAATATTCAAATAAATCACTGGTAACCCAGCGGCAGTTATAGAAAAAGATGGGGTTTGTTGGAAGAAAGAGATCAGCTGAAAGTACAACTGGCAACTGACAGGTTTGTTGCAGAAACAACATAGAGTGAAAGGGACATTCTGAGATTGCATGTATGGAAAATGGACATGAAGGGCAGGAAGGAATTTATGACAGGAAGAGAAGTATCTGAAGCAGACTGTGCCATTTTCCAATAATATTAATAATGGCATCATACCACCGATTATAGAAATGTAGCAATTAAAAATGTTATTAGTGACAATTGTGTTTTCACATTGTTTTCAATGTTTGCTAGCAAAAAGGTCTATTCATCTTTAGTTTAGTCACACTGCAGCACATAAATCTCTTTCTCCCAACACACCCAGCAGTTTGGAAATCCATGCACGATGGGTGTAAGGAGTAAAGGACCACACAGAAGATCTATTCTGAGAAAACAGCATGCATTGCTGTCGAATAATGCCTTTCTTGACTGTATTACTTGGTATTACCAAAGTCAGATGTATTCAAATCCAAACACACAGGGGCTTTAAAAGTACTCAAGAGAGGCCAACACAACCAGGTGCTATCTGTCCCTGCCATTGCACAGTTAAACCTGTCACCCAGTGTTAACTGTGCTGCTCTGCTGGATGAGCAAGTTATCTCACACACTGCAAACCTCAACACTGTGGTACATTCAGTCTTACAACATAACTAAATATTATGTGTGACTCATTAAGCACCATCTGACCCTTGACTTGTGCTGAACACAGCCCTTTCGCTTAGTGACTGTTGCACATTTTTTTAATTCTTTGTATAGGACGTAAATAAATTTCCTAGACATTTCACTTATTTTTCAGTTGTTCACAGTACGGGTACAAGAAAACACTCACCATCCACAATTTCACAACCTTTCCATTCTGCATGGCAAGGAAACCACGAGCCTAAAACTCCATTACAAAATAATTTAGTGAGTGCATGAATATCATAAGTTGAGCAGAACTAACAGTGGAGGAGTAACAGGCCGTTCAGACAGAACTTGTCACGTCATATTTTAAGTGTCAAGCCGCTCATTGTGTTCACACGAGATGTGTTGTCTAGGCAGCACATAAAAAACCAAGAGCTGTGAAAGTACCAACAGGAATTCTCTCTGACACAATGAGTGACTTATCCACGAGCTAATGTACTGCAATAGTTTGAAGAAGGTCAAAGACGAACTGTTCTCTCAAAATGTACTCGAGAAAGCAGCAAAAAGCAACCAAAGAGCTTAAACACAGCAGATTACAGCACATCCATTTTCCCTGAACTTTCTCCCTCATGCACCTGCCTTTAAAAGCATGGTGACTGGTGATGGTGGGATCTCTCCCCTCCTGATAGATCCATCTTCTTTCATGATGCCAAAGGCTGTCCCTGAGGTCAGCTGCAGAGTTATACAGGTTATGTTTTACACCGCCTGTTAATTCTAGCACTCAACATTTGATGGTTACCAGTTATTTGAATCGACAGGCTTTCAAACTGGGAAAAAATATTATTTTCTCCTTTACAGGGTTGTTATGTTTGAACATGATGTGAGAGTACCCAAGGGTAGAAAACTGAATTTTAGGTATGGCTTGAGAACCATGATGTTGTTTTTCAACGCTTTACCCCATAAACTACTATTTATATGTTGTTCTTTTGGAGGCAAGGGTGCAATGCAATCATTACAAGAACAGACACATTCTTGCCTAATAACTGCCACTACTTCAACTACAGCTTTCCTACAGCTGTAAAATCCAGAGTCAAGAGAAAACTAAACCATGGCACAGTGTATTTCATGTCTCTGATGCCTGATGCAACACACCTCACCCATGCAGTCCATTGTTTTAACATAAGGCTGTTTTAACTTTGAACACCCACTAACCCTATGGGCATAAGCACAGAACCAGTCTGTCTGCTGTGTGGGTCAATTTCGAGTCAGTGCCGTTCCTCCTTGCACCTTAAAAACAGCAGTTTTAAGGGATGTAATTGGCACGTGTCTACAGGCAGAAAGACACAAGCTGGATGTGGCTGATGGTGCCACGAAGGAGCTGGTACAGAAAAAGATGTCATGCCTGTTGTGTGGGAACAACATGGCTTCAGCAGAAACAAAACAGGACTACATATATGTGTGTGTATTGTATGTATGTATTCATGTTGATAAGTGAAACTTAAAACGGTGTCTGTCCACTGTTTGTCCATATTTGGGTCATTAAGACTGTCAGTCAGATTTATGGAAGGGGATACACTGAAAAAAATATGAATGTGATTTCTATAGTTATTAATGAGGACTATAAGAGATCTGATATATCTGATAGACTCAATGTGCACCTTAGTTTAACTCTGAGTCTATGTTTTTTTCTGCTGGATACCGCCAAACCTCTTCGTAGGTCACCGCAGCGTCTGAGAGTAAAGTCAGTGTCAGTGTCAGTCCATTCAGCTGTGTCTCTGTCACTGTCCTTTATTCTTTCCAGAATATCATGAGCTGGTGACAGGAAGTGTTACTAAAACCTGAAGAAGCTACAAAATGTTCAGAAATAGCTCTCTATTCCAAACATTCACTGTCTTCAGGGCATCTTGTGGAATGAGTGTTGAATCATCGCTGTGATGATGAGCACTACAGACATGCCAACTAACAGAAGAACAGGAGAGGACTTTTGAAATGGTGATCACAAAGCTGGTGTAACCAATGCATTGGACAGCCGCGATGTGGACAACATGGACATGTGCCGATGACTGCTGAAGTTATAAACACGTCTGACAGAGAGAAGGGCGGAGGAAAACTCAAACCACGTTACTACATGAGTGTGTGTCTGTGTGTGTACAAGTATTTCTATGGTTGTGTGGACAAATTTTGTTTCAAAACTACTGTTGTGAAGACATTTTGACACTGTGAGGACATTTTAGCCACTCCACACAGCTTTAGTGCTGGTCGAGGGTTAACACTTGGTTGTAGGATTCAGGTTAGGATCAGGTTTAGGTTAGGATTAGGGCGAGGGTTAGGTTTTCAGCATTTAGTTATGGTAATCATGGTTAGGGTAAGGACCTAGGGAATGCATCATGTCAACAAGTGTCCTCACAAATATAGTAAGACAAAAATGTGCTGTATGTGAGAGGGGAAGACAGATGAGTGGGGGGAGGGGGGACTAAAGCTGGTGTTTGACCCCTTCTAGCTAAAACAACAACAGTACTGAATACTTACACTGTACTTAGCCTTGGGTCGTGACACCCATTACCTTATACTTTCACTTCCTGTTACTCTGGTCCTTTCTCACATACACATATCCCCACCCTCAGCCCAGAGCTAACAGCCCTGTGTTAAAACAATGCATGGGACCACTGTGAACTAAACAACAGAATACAGCATCCACATTACAAAGTAATCTACCAGGAACATGTGCTTGCATCCATGTGATTTTTTTCCAGATGAGACTGTGCGTTACAGGAAAAGTTGAGCCAGATTACATTTTGCCAGACCATCCTGCAGTGTTTTCTTGAAGAGCAGCAGTTAAACTTTGGATGGAAGTTCACAGAGGTTCCAACTTTCTGGCCCAGATATGGGGTGGGATCATTTCCAGAGGGCAAAGGACGACCCCAAGAAGGTGACATGCAAACTCTGCAGGCAAACATTCATTCATTGACCTCAAACATGGCTTATCATTTGAAACATGAAACATTAGTCTCCTTACTGGTTGTCCTGTCACATTCAGAATCATTCTTGATTTTAGCGGTGCCATTAACAGCTGGTTCACTTTGTGATTACTATGGTTCTGTATTTCTCTGTAATGTAGCACAGTGTTAACAGTGTTACTTATAAGGTTCTTTCTAATCCCTGGAACCATTTTCTGATATTTTAATTCATTAAATTAATATCATAAATGCGACAACTAGTAGTTGTTACTAATTCAACTAACGACTACTAGTCAACCAGGAAAATCTGTAGTCGGGGGCAGCCCCAATTCTCTGAACACCTCACTGCAGTCATCTCCTCCTCAGGTATATGATGGTGCTGCTGGGATAGGTAGGGGCACAGTCATGAGTGTGGAGAGCGTTGAGAAGGGAGCTCATCACAGCCCTGTGGGGCTCTGCTGCTGAGTGAAAGGGTGGATGAGAAGTGGGGACATAGTCTAACAATCTGGGAGCTGTTAGTAAGTTCTTAGTGCTTAGTTTAGGGACCAGTCTGCACTGGGAGCACGGTGCTAAAGGCAGAGCTGAAGTCCATGAAAGCATCCTCCCACAGCTCCCCTGGTGTTTAAGCTGGGTCCAGTGCAGTGTGAAGAGCTATGGTGTTGCCATCTTCTGTAGACCCATTTTCTCTGTAAGCAAATTGGTGTAGGTGGGAGACAAGCTTTGATATGCTGAAGGACCAACATGGCACTTCATGATGTCCAATGTTAGCGTGATCGGACAGTAGTCTTTTTCAGCAGCGGAATGATTGTGGCAGACTTCATACGAGGTGGAATTCCGGATTTAGTCAGAGACAGGTTGAAGACCTGTGAAGACCTTGGAGAGGTGGTTTGCACATTTCTCCAGCAAACTTCCTGTCACTTCCAGGCAGCCAGCTTTCCTCAGGTTCAGTGCTCTGAGTGCACGCCTGACGTCATGCTGCTGCACAGTGAGGATGTGGCTGGGCTGTTTCAGGCTAGTCAAAGTGTTGTATCTGTCTCTGCTGCTTTCACCTCATAGCCAGCAAAGAAACGACTAAGTTCCGTGTGCGGTTGCTGGTCTACTATTTGGCCATGTGCTGGATACCCTGCCACACTCGTCGCGGGTTGTTGTTAGTGAGGCAGTCCTCTTTAGCCTCCCAAGCCTCAGGTCAGCATAAATCCTTTAGCATCGTCCCATGCATGCTCTTACCAGAATCTGTTTCTATTCCAGCGAAATGCTGTGCAGTCTGTTAGCTCGCTGGCTACGTCTGGGATAACTGAGTGTAGCTACGCTTTTGTCACCAGAACACAACGGCCCTCTATGAGTTTGTTTGCTCATATGTGTAGATGCAACTCATCCATTTTGTTGGCGATGGCGTAGAAGGTAGGCTGGTCTGTTAACAGGCTGGAGGATGATGAGTCAGTCACTCATGCTTTGAAAACTGGGTCTGTGGTTGATTTGTCAGTAAACTGTCGCTGTCAAATGACCAGTCCTAGCAGACTAAACCATGTGTTAAAGGGTCAATTCACCAAAATACAAAATTTATTTTTTTCAGTTACCCCCTCAGATCATTCATCATCCAAAATAGAATGAAGATAAATGGTACACTGTTAAAAATTACCAGCATTTCACAATAATTAACAGTATTATTTTACAGTAACTTGTTGTAATTAAATTTCCCTGTAATATCC